>CM035124.1:41383859-41983859 GCA_020205555.1 Panax stipuleanatus | reverse complement strand
AATCATGAAGTTATCAATTTATAATCCATAATTAAACATGCATTTATTAAATTATAATTACATAAATTATAATTTAAATTAACATCTAATTGATTAAAATGAATCAACTTCTATACCTTATAATTTCACAAAAATTATAATTTAATTTAAACATTTACTCTTAATTATAATTAATCAAATTATAATTAAGTAACTTATTTTACAATTAAACAATTATAGTTTATCATTTAAATACTATACTAAGTTTTCAAAACTTTCTTTTTCTCAAATTATAACACATGTTATAGGCAGCTAGATACATGCTCATTGTCATAGAATAATTAAACTAAGCTTAGAAATATCACTGCACAAATAACTAGCATTCACTGCCTCTGAACAGAGCATGGCCCAGCTGCCTTGAAACCGGCGCAGCTGCGCATGGAAAGAATCTGGGAAGGCCAAGCGGCGTAGCTGTGCTGCTCCTGGCCTTGCTGCCGGCGCAGCTGCGCAGCAACTCGGCTAGACGCAGACAGCCACGGCTCTCTACATTATCGATTAACCCAAACAAGCCAACAAATGGAAATTACAGTAACGTAGACATTGTAAATCATACATATGCAATAATACATATATATAACATGCTTCTAAAATACCAAACCATCTAAACAACAAGAATCAATGGTTTTAAAAGTCCAATTTGGCTATTTTCATAAAAACTCATATTTTAACAAAATAAGTCACTATAATAAAATTTCTCAAGCAATTCAACTTTATATACATACATTATTTCTGTTATAGAAGCTAGTAACGTAACAACTACCAATTTGTACAATTCTCATATATAATTCATAAATTTCTACTCTAAATCAACCAAATACATGAATTTCCATAAGAACACTATTTTTACATATAAAACTTATTTTTATAGTACTTTGATTTCTGAAAATCATTTATAGCATATAACCTACTATAAACAACACATGAACACAATCTATATATATACCATTCATGTTTATACAATTTCATAACAACTTTTTTTTTAATAGAGAACGAATATGAAAAACATATAACTGAGTTCTATAACAATTAGAGATTATAGATGATACCTTTTGTTAATAGATTGAAAGAGAAGGTGATGTGAATTTAATTCTTGAAATTCTTCTTCCTCTTTTCTCTTCTTCTCTAACTCTTCTCTGCTTTTCCTTCTCTCTGTTTTCTTTTCTTCTTAGTTCTTAGTTAGACTTAGGATTAGAACTAACGTAGTAGATGTATTATAACTGATATAATATACGTATATAATAGACATAATAACATGCAACGTAACTGACAAATATATAATGTCTAAATTAAATAATTAGCAGTTATAATTTGTTTTGAATTTTAAAAGCCATAAGGTCATGTTTGGCAAACCTTTTATTTAAAAATATATTTTAGTTACTAAGGCCATGTTTGGTAGGAATAGGTTTAAAACAAATACATACAAGGGCCTTGTTTGGCAAAATAATTTAAAAATCCTTTTTTTTATTTTAACAAATCATTTAACACATACATTAATGTCACATTTTAATTAATTAAATATCAATCATCTAATTTAATCAATTAAAATCTAACATCAATTAATCAAATAAAATTGTCACATAATTATAATTACTCGCTAATTATAATCCATGTAACGCTTCATCACATATCTCATCTAATTTAATTATCTCAATTAAATTAGAACTATAATATAAAATTAATATACATTAATTAAATTAAATATTACACATTCATTTAATTAATATATACACTTACTTAAATCACTCTATAAATCACATAATTTATTTATTTAACTCAATAAATAAATCACATAAAATATTTATTTAATTCAATAAATATTTAAAATTAAATATAAAATCTCAATCAGTTACAATCTTCCCTCCTTAAAAGGATTCTGTCCCCAGAATCACACAAAAAATTCTGTCTATTATATTTTTCCCTCCTTAAAAGGATTCTGTCCCCAGAATCAGTATATACAACTAAGCAAATAAATGCGGATAAGATTTCATCATAACATCTTCGAGTTCCCACGTAGCTTCTTCAGCACTGTGGTTCCTCTAGATTACCTTAACAGAAGGTATCACTTTATTCCTAAGTACTTGTCCCTTTCTATCAACTATTTGAACAGGCACTTCTTCATACGTTAAGTCTTTATCAAATAGCAGAGGTTCATATTCTATTACATGTTTATAATCGTGCTTGTAAGGTCTTAACACAGAAATATGAAAGACATTATGTATATTCTCGAGCTCCGGAGGTAATGAAATCTCGTAACCAACCTCGCCCACCTTTCGTAGTACCTCGAAAGGTCCAATAAATCTGGGATTTAGTTTTCCCTTCTTACCAAATCGAATCTTCCCCTTCTAGGGAGATACTTTCAGGAACACAAAACTTCCTGGTAAGAATTCTTGGTTCTGTCGATGTAAATCGGCATACTTCTTCTGTCTGTCTTGAGAAGCAACTAATCTCGTTCTGATCAGCTTCACAATTTTGACGGTTTGTTGTACCAATTTTGGTCCCAACAATTGACGTTCACCGACTTCATCCCAGCACAAAGGAGTTCTGCATTTTCTGCCGTATAATGCTTCGTAAGGCGGCATGCCTATACTCGCATGGTAACTATTGTTGTAGGCAAACTCCACCAACGGTAGATGATCCTCCCAGCTTCCTTTGAAGTCCATCACACAAGCTCTCAGCATATCCTCAAACGTCTGAATCGTTCTTTCGCTCTGGCCATCAGTCTAAGGATGATACGCTGTACTCATTCGCAATTGTGTTCCCATACATTCTTGCAAACGTTCCAAAAATTAGACGTAAAATGCGGATCTCTATCGAACACAATCGACATCGGAACACCATGTTGAGAAATAATTTCTTTGACGTATAGCTCCGCTAGCTTATCCAGATTGTACTTAACCCTGATCGGCAGAAAGTGGGTTGACTTCGTCAGTCGATCCACTATAACCCATATCGCATCAAATCCCTTCTGAGTTGCTGGAAGACCTACCACTGAAAACCATCGTGATGTGCTCCCACTTCCACTCTGGAATTTCTAACGGTTGCAGCAAACCACTTGGTCTCTGGTGTTCTGCTTTAACTTTCTGGCACGTCAAGCATTTCGCAACGCATTCAGCAACGTCCCTCTTCATATTCGGCCACCAGAAATGATGCCTGAGATCCTGGTACATCTTCGTACTCCCAGGGTGAATAGAATATTTAAAACTATGAGCTTCGCTTCAGAATCTCCTCTTTGACCTCTGGTACTGGCGGTACCCAGATTCTACCTTCAAATCATAACAAACCTTCATTATCGATCTTGAACTTGAACTTTTCGCCATCAGTTAACCTCTTCCGAATCTTTTCACATTCTTCATCATGAAGTTGTGCTTCTTTCACCTTGTCTACTATAGTAGAACTAGTGGTTACTTGAAACAACATCTCATCCGATTCCTTCGGAAACTTCACTTCCAACTCCAATCTAGCCATCTGTTCTATCAACCGATCTTGATCAGTTAACAACTTCAGCTTCTCCCGACCTTTTCGGCTTAAAGCGTCGGCAACAACGTTAGCTTTGCCCGGATGGTAAAGTATCTCACAATCGTAGTCTTTAATCAGTTCCAACCATCTTCCTTGACGCATGTTGAAATCCTTTTGGGTAAATTTATACTTTAGACTCTTGTGATCTGTGTATATTTCACACTTCTCTCCATGTAAGTAGTGCCTCCAAATCTTTAGGGCAAACACTACTGCCGCCAATTCTAGATCATGGGTTGGATACCCCTTCTCGTAATCCTTCAGCTGACGTGATGCATAGGCAATGACTTTGCCATTCTGCATCAACACACAGCCTAATCCTTTATTGTGAGGCATCACTATATACCACGAAATTCCCCGAACTATCCGGTAAAGACAAGACAGGCGCAGTACTCAACCTCTTCTTCAGCTCTTGAAAACTCTCCTCACACTTCTCCGTCCAAAAAAACTTAACTGTTTTACGAGTCAAATTCGTCAATGGAGTTGCGATTCTAGAAAAGTCTTGGATAAATCTACGGTAATAACCTGCCAATCCCAAGAAACTCCTCACTTCAGACGGCGTCTTCGGCTGATCCCAACTCATTACGGCCTCAACCTTTAACGGATCCACCGAAATACCATCCTTGTCGATCACGTGGCCAAGAAATTGCACGCGTTCCAACCATAATTCGCATTTCGAGAATTTAGCGTAAAGCTTCTCTCGTCTCAGGGCTTCTAAGGTTAGTCGTAAGTGTTCAGCATGCTCCTCCTCGGTCTTGGAATAAACCAGGATGTCATCTATGAACATTGCCATGAACATGTCCAGAAATGGCTTGAACACCCTGTTCATTAGGTCCATAAATGCAGCTGGGGCATTCGTGAGACCAAATGACATTACCAAGAACTCGTAATAACCATATCGAGTTCTAAAAGCCGTTTTTGGTATATCTTCCTTCCTCACCTTCAACTGATGATACCCGTTTCTTAAATCGATTTTCGAGAAGTACCTCGCACCCTTCAGTTGATCAAACAAGTCATCGATCTTAGGTAAAGGATACCTATTCTTGATCGTAACTTTATTCAACTCCCTATAATCAATGCAAAGATGCATCGATCCATCTTTCTTCTTAACAAACAAAACAGGCGCTCCCCACGGCGAAACGCTCGGTTGGATATACTTCTTGTCTAACAGTTCTTGTAGTTGAACCATCAGTTCCTTCATCTCAACTGGAGCCATTCTGTACGGAGCCTTCGAAATCGGAGCAGTTCCCGGCGCTAGATCGATCACGAACTCTATCTCCCTATCTGGCGGAAGTCCTAGCAAATCGCTCAGAAAAACATCCACAAACTCCTTAACTACCGATATCTCCTCCACCTTCGGTCTTTCCTTACGCGTATCTACTATGTAGGCTAGATATCCCACACAGCCTTGCGTCAGAAGTTTCTTGGTTTGCATAACCGTCAGACAACTCACTTGCCTAGGCGATTTGGTACCATAGAACACCAACTTCGACGGAGTCGTAAGGTTCACTGACTTCTTCTGACAGTCGATTACAGCCCCATGGTTGAACAACCAATCCATACCTAGTATGACGTCGAATTCCCCAAGTTTTATCGGAACCAAATCTACTCTAAGCTCCTGTACCTTAATGTCCAATCTACAGTTCCTATAAACACTCCTAACAGGAATAACCTCCCTATTCGCAATCTCTATGTTCAAAGGGTAAACTAACTCCTCTACATGTAAGTCTAAGGTTTTAGCAAAATCATCAGATATGAATGAGTAAGTAGCACCCGAATCAAATAATACATATGCATTTATACTATTGATCAGAATAATACCTGACACCACGTCTTTTGATTGCACAGCATCCTGCACCATCATATTTAATGTTCTGTGCAGTGGGTCGAACAGCTTGCAATGGTGCAGCAATAGTAACGGTACTGCTGCTTCCATTCCCTCCGCTCCTTGTTGACCCTGCCGTTAGCTTCTTCGGGCAGTTGCGAGCCATGTGATCTTTGGATCCACATGTAAAGAAAGCTCCCTTCTTCGAGTTTGGGCAATTAGGCGCGATGTGGCCTTCCTGACTACAGTTGAAGCACACCCACTTCCCCTTCAGCTCGATCGGCTCGTTGATTAGCCCTCAAGCTTGACTCTTCAGCTCTGGCACACTTCCTCGACTCCTCCTGGATGTCTTGCTTCAGCTTTTCCAGTTCAAATTGAGCAGCATCTCTATCAACCTCCATATATATATATCAGGTTTCACTGTGCATCTCCTAGGTCACTTGCAATTTCCTCGATCGTCTCATCTCACTGCTGGATAGTCTCCTCGAGATCTCTTACTCGTCCATGAAGCTCCACATTGCTATCGTAGACTGCCTCATACATCTCAAGCACTAGTAAAGTGAGGTGGGAATTCCTCTTCGGGATCCTCCTCCTCCTCTTCCTCCTCTTCAGACTCGTCCTCGTCCTCATCCTCTGGAATAGGTGTCAGCTCACGCTCCCGACCAGCTACGGTGATCACTGGAGATGGCTCTCTCTTAACCAGCTGCTCCCAGACAACATGTATGTCACGGGGCTCCTCCTCTCTAGGCACCTGAGGTACATCCTCTCTAGCCTGACTAGGTTCTCCAACATTCGACATCCTGACAAAAGAATTTTAAAGTTCATTATTACGTGATATCGAGTTGTTACTCTTCGAATACTATAATGTAAACACATAGCACATAAGGTAGTTTATTATCTTTTACCTATCACATCTATCTTTTTGATCTTACCATAAGGCTACTACCTAAGATTTTTCCCCACCTAAGGTTTCATAACCTATGGCTTTGATACCAACCTGTGACACCCCCAATTCCAGGTACTTCGTTTCTACATGATTTGGTGTTCACTTTCTAATATAACCTACATCTACCCAATGAATAATGCAAAATAAACAATAATTTAAATTAAAATAAATAAATCTCCCTTACAACAAGGGTTACAACCTTTTTAAAATAATCCCGGGTTACTCTAACCCTGACATGAATATAATAAAGTGTGGAAATAAAAACATAACATTCAAGTCTTAGTATAATCATTCTCAGTTAAATAAAAACAAGTCTTCACTTGCTTTGCTTTCCCTTGCCCTTACTTGTAGACGGAGCATCAGCGTTATCAACCTTAACTGAAATTGTTATTTAATGCAAGAGTGAGCAAACCACAGCTCACTAGAGTTTAACAATAATATATACATGAAAGGATATCTTTCAAAGAATCTGAATAATATGATTTGCTTCAACAATAAAGAATTGAATAATAATTCTTTCATCGCAATTACAATTCAAAAATAGAATTTATCTGAGTGTCATAAGACCTTTGAACTCTTGTCCTAGGTTATAAATATTTCTATTTAAACCTTTAACAGTCAATAAGACTATGGACCTTAACTCGTACTTAGGGGGATCAGCCCTTTGTACCATATATTGTGCATAAATATCTTAACGCTATGCGTAGTAACCTCCCCTAGTAAATAGGGTTGTTCAACTCAGCAATTTGAATTCAAGTCTGCACCAAAGAAAGTTTGGTTTGGATAAGCTTACAAGGGTAATTTAGAATTCACGTTCACCAACTAAGGATTAGTTGAATCGACTATCAATAATTCGTAAATAACAGAATTATGTACTACCATATGCTTTAGAATCAACTTAAAGCATTTAAAATAATAACTGGATCTTACTTGAACAATAAGTTAAGATCATTTCAATTAAATAAACAATTGTCCAATAAAGAAATGGAAAGGACATTCTCAACAATGAATATATGAATTCAAGAATTTGTATATAATTAACCAGTTTAGGGTTAGAAGACTTGCATAAAAATTAATACAAGATCAGGGTTTAGAAAACTTGCATAACAATTAATACAAGATCAGGGTTTAGAAAACTTGCCTCAAGCGCAAGCCACTTAACTCAATTCACGTACTTTAATACTTCCTACACATATATATTTAATCACAATAACCTAAATTAGTTAACACATAACTAATTCGCATAAGTGGTTAACCCTCATGGTTAACTCACTCTAATTAAATAAATAATAATAATCAACTATCACATAGTTAATTACATCACATACATATTCACATAATTAAATCAATTATGTATTTAGCTAAACAATTTTAATTCAACCACTTAATCAAATTATAATTACTTAAATTACAATTACCTTTTAAATTATAAACAATTTATAATTTATAATCAATTAAACTATATCAAGCATTATAATTACACAAATTATAATTAATCATGAAATTATCAATTTATAATCCATAATTAAACATGCATTTATTAAATTATAATTACATAAATTATAATTTAAATTAACATCTAATTGATTAAAATGAATCAACTTCTATACCTTATTATTTCACAAAAATTATAATTTAATTTAAACATTTACTCTTAATTATAATTAATCAAATTATAATTAAGTAACTTATTTTACAATTAAACAATTATAGTTTATCATTTAAATACTATACTAAGTTTTCAAAACTTCTTTTTCTCAAATTATAACAAATGTTATAGCAGCTAGATACATGCTCATTGTCATAGAATAATTAAACTAAGCTTAGAAATATCACTGCACAAATAACTAGCATTCACTGCCTCTGAACAGAGCATGGCGCAGCTGCGCAGCCAGCTGCCTTGAAACCGGCGTAGCTGCGCATCGAAAGAATCTGGGAAGGCCAAGCGGCGCAGCTGTGCTGCACCTGGCCTTTCTGCCGGCGCAGCTGCGCATCAACTCGGCCAGATGCAGACAGCCACAGCTCTCTGCTTTACCGATTAACCCAAACAAGCCAACAAATGGAAAATTACAGTAACGTAGACATTGTAAATCATACATATGCAATAATACATATATATAACATGCTTCTAAAATACAAACCATCTAAACAACAAGAATCAATGGTTTTAAAAGTCCAATTTGGCTATTTTCATAAAAACTCATATTTTAACAAAATAAGTCACTGTAATAAAATTTCTCAAGCAATTCAACTTTATATACATACATTATTTCTGTTATAGAAGCTGGTAACGTAACAACTACCAATTTGTACAATTCACATATATAATTCATAAATTTCTACTCTAAATCAACCAAATACATGAATTTCCATAAGAACACTATTTTTACATATAAAACTTATTTTTACAGTTCTTTAATTTCTGAAAATCATTTATGGCATATAACCCACTATAAACAACACATGAACACAATCTATATATATACCATTCATGTTTATACAATTTCATAACAACTTATTTTTTTAACAGAGAACGAATATGAAAAACATATAACTAAGTTCTATAACAATTAGAGATTATAGATAATACCTTTTGTTAATAGGTTGAAAGAGAAGGTGATGTGAGTTTAATTCTTGAAATTCTTCTTCCTCTTTTCTCTTCTTCTCTAACTCTTCTCTGCTTTTCCTTCTCTCTGTTTTCTTTTCTTCTTAGTTCTTAGTTAGACTTAGGATTAGAACTAACGTAGTAGATGTATTATAACTGATATAATATACGTATATAATAGACATAATAACATGCAACGTAACTGACAAATATATAATGTCTAAATTAAATAATTAGCAGTTATAATTTATTTTGAATTTTAAAAGCCATAAGGTCATGTTTGGCAAACCTTTTATTTAAAAATAGATTTTAGTTACTAAGGCCATGTTTGGTAGGAATAGGTTTAAACCAAATACATACAAGGGCCTTGTTTGGCAAAATAATTTAAAAATCCTTTTTTTTATTTTAATAAATCATTTAACACATACTTTAATGTCACATTTTAATTAATTAAATATCAATAATCTAATTTAATCAATTAAAATTTAACATCTATTAATCACATAAAATTGCCACATAATTATAATTACTCGCTAATTATAATCCATGTAACACTTCATCACATATCTCATCTAATTTAATTATCTCAATTAAATTAGAAGTATAATATAAAATTAATATACATTAATTAAATTAAATATTACACATTCATTTAATTAATATATACACTTACTTAAATCACTCCATAAATCACATAATTTATTTATTTAACTCAATAAATAAATCACATAAAGTATTTATTTAATTCAATAAATATTTAAAATTAAATATAAAATCTCAATCGTTACAGTTGGTGTTGTTGTTGAGGAGTTTGGTTGTTGCTCCATGAAAAGTTGGGATGATTTCTATTGTTGGGATTGTAAGTGTTCTGATATTGGTTCGGTGGTCTCTGATAGTTGCTTACAAATTGCACATACTTGGGAGTGATAACACATTGGTCTGTAGGATGTGACCCCACACAATGCTCATAGACATAGGATACTTGCTACACTTTCGACTCGGCCATAGAATCAATCTTCTTTGACATAGCCGCTAGTTGAGCCGATAAAGCTGTGATGGCATCAACTTCCAATACTTCTGCAACTTTTGGTTGACTCATCCTAGAAGAAGACCATTGATAATCATTCGCAGCCATAGTCTCTAGCAATTCATAAGCTTCTTCATAACTCTTGGCCATAAATGCTCCTCCCGAAGCGGCATCAATGCTAGGCCGAGTTTGACTTCCCAAGCCTAAGTAAAAGGTGTTTATCTCCATCCATTGAGGCATTCCATGATGAGGGCACTTCCTTATCATTTCCTTGTATCTCTCCAAAGCTTCATATAAGGACTCCCCTTGTTGTTGCTCAAATGAAGAAAGAGCACTTCGCATCTTTGCAGTCTTCGCGGGTGGAAAAAAATTTGCCAAGAATTTCTGTGCTAAGTCTTCCCAAGTAGTAATGGACCCTGGTGGTAATGAGTGTAGCCAACTTCTTGCCTCTTCTCTCAATGTGAAATGTAAAGAGTCTAAGTCTCACCGCATCATCCGATACACCATAAACTTGAAGGTGTCACATATCTCAATGAAGCTCAATAGATCCTCATTTAAGTCATCATTAGCCATACCCCGAATTTGAATCGTGTTTTGCACTATTTGGATTGTCCCCGATTTAATTTCAAAGGAATTGGCAGCTATTGCTGGCCTTGTGATGCTCGACTGTAGCTCATTGATACGCGACGTTGCATAATCCCTTAATGCCTTATGTTCTTTGGCCACCATAACTACCGGTGATTTAGTTTCCTCTTGTATATTAGTAGTACTCGTACTCAATCGCCAAGCTCTTCCATTGATGTTGTCCTTTCTAGGCACCAAAGCAGAATTCTTAAACTGAGTTGCATACACTATTCAAGGGTACCTGAAACAAAAGAAAAATGAAAATAGAAATGAGATAAGATGTGATTTGTTTATCTAATACCAATTTAATTTAAACTGATGACGAAAGTAATAAAAATAATCACTATTCCCCGACAACGACGCCAAAAACTTGTTGGCTTGTTTCGGTGTTAAACAAAACAATCACATACACGCAAATGCAAGCGGTCCACAAGTAATATACGATAAGTAGAGTATCGATCCCACAGAGAAAAATGAGTATTTCTAATCTAGCATGTAACAATTTTGTAATTATTTTGGTCTACTTAAACAGATGATCAAATTGTGATTTATCTAACAATAATGATTATCAAATATCATCTAACTAACAAGCAAATAATTCAGATAAGGAAGATATGGGATTCTAACTTCACTTAATGCCTCATTCAAATTGTACACCTCATGCTAAGCCCAATTGATTACTTCGGATTGCTAGTTAAGAGCACGAAAGTAAAACATGGTCATCTCTCGATATACTGTGACACCCCCAAATCCGGGTACTTCGTTTTCACATGATTTGGTGTTCACTTTCTAATATAACATATATCTACCCAATGAATAATGCAAAATAAACTACAACTTAAATTAAAATAACTAAATCTCCCTTAAAACAAGGGTTACAACCTTCTCAAAATCAATCCCAGGGTTACTCTAACCTTGACATGAATATAATAAAGTGCGGAAATAAAACATAACATTCAATTATTACAATCATTCTCAATTAAATAAAAAAAATAAGTCTTCACTTGCTTTGCTTTTCCTTGCCCTTACTTGTAGTCGGAGCATCAGCGTTATCAACCTTAACTGAAATTGTTATTTAATACAAGAGTGAGCAAACCACAGCTCACTGGAGTTTAACAATAATATAGACATGAAAGAATATCTTTAAGAAAATCTGAACAACTTAGCTTGCTTCAATAATAAAGAATTGAATAATAATTCTCTATCAATATTAAAATTTGGATATAGAATTTATCTGAGGGTCATAAGACCTTTGAACTCTTGTCCTAGGTTATAAATATTTCTATTTAAACCTTTAACAGTCAATACGACTATGGACCTTAACTTGTACTTAGGGGGATCAGCCCTTCGTACCATGTATTGTGCACAACCATCTTAACGCTATGCGTGGTAACCTCCCCTAGTAAATAGGGTTGTTCAACTCAGTAATTTGAATTCAAGTCCGCACCAAAGAATGTTTGGTTTGGATAAGCTTACAAGGGTAATTTCGAATTCACGTTCATCAACTAAGGATTAGTTGAATCGACTTCCAATAATTCAAAATAAAAGAATTATGAATTAACATATGCTTTAGAATCAACTTAAAGAATTTAAAATACTAACTGGATCTTACTTGAACAATAAGTTAAGACCATTTCAATTAAATAAACAATTGTCCAATACTGAAATGGAAAGGACATTCTCAACAATGAATATATGAATTCAAGAGATCATATAAAATCAATACAAGATTAGGGTTTAGAAAACTTGCGTAAAATTAACGAGTTTAGGGTTTAGAAGACTTGCCTCAAGCGCAAGCTACTTAACACAATTCACGTACTTTAACACTTCCTACACATATATATTCAATCACAATAACCTAAATTAGTTAACACGTAACTAATTCACATAAGTGGTTAACCCCCATTGTTAACTCACATTCTGATTAGATAGTAATAATAACCAACCATCACATAGTTAATTACATCACCTACATATTCACATAATTAAATTAGTTATATATTTAACTCAATTATAATTAAACAATTATAATTCAAACACTTAATCAAATTATAATTACTTAAATTATCATTACCTTTTAAATTATAAACAATTTATAATTTAAAATCAATTAAACCACATTCATGCATTATAATTACACAATTTATAATTAATCATGTATTTATCAATTATAATCAATAATTAATTAAACTATAACATGCATTATAATTACATAATTTATAATTAATTATGTAATTATCAATTAAAAATTCACAATTAAACATACATTTATTAAATTATAATTACATAAATTATAATTTAAATTAAAATAATTAAACTTCTATACCTTATAATTTCACAAAATTTATAATTTAAATTACACATTTACTCTTAATTATAATTAAGTAACTTATTAAACAATTATAGTTTTAAATACCATATTAGGTTTTCAAAATTTCTTTTATTTTCCAAACATGAAATTATCATAATCATATAACAACATGTTATATCATTCAAAATATATATCCCCTTATCCATGAAAAATTAAACTAAGGTCTTTAAAATAAACTGTACAAGCAAGCAAAACTCACTGCCCAAGCACTGTGCCCGGCGCAACTGCGCAGCCAGCTGCTTTTAAACCGGCGCAGCTGCGCATGGAAGGAATCTGGGAAGGACAAGCGGCGCAGCTGCGCTGCTCCTGGCCTTGCTGCCGGCGCAGCTGCGCAGAAACTCGGCCAGACGCAGACAGCCACGTTACTCTGCTTCACTGATTAACCCATACAAGCCAACAACGCCAAAAATACAGTACTATAGACTCTATAAAACATATATACGCTATTACACATATATAAAGCATGCTTCCAAAATACAAAATCATTTAAACAATGATAATCATAAGTTTTGAAAATCTATTTTGGCCATTTTTATGAAAACTCATATTTTCATAAAATAATTCTATGTAATAAAATTTTCTTACCAATTCCACCTATAAAACATGCATTATGTTTGAAATTGAAGATATTATAACAACAATTCTAAATAGGCATATTAACACACAATCAAATCATAACTTTTACTCTAAAATTGGCTAATAACATACAAAATCATAAGAACATCAATTTCTCCATTAAAACATGTTCTGACAAAATTTTGATTTCTGAAAATCCTTGATCATGACATACAATTCATATAATAACCATTATAAACACAATTTATATATGTACATCATATTTGTATAACTTTCATGCTAAATCATAAACACAGAGAACTCATATTCATGAATATTATAAAGGAAACACATAGAAATATAATTTAATTGAAATAATACCTTTTTTGCTTAGATGATTGAAGAAGAAGATGATAGTGATTCCCTTCAAGCTTCTCAAGCTATACCTTTTCTCTCTATCTTCTTCTCTGTTATTCTTCCTCTCTACTCTCTCTTTCTTCTTAGTCTTAGGCTTAAACTAACGTAGTTTTTCCTTACGTAGTATATAGATATATAACTGACATATATTAATAATATACGTACTAACTAATATTTAATAATCCAATTAAATTAGGAGTTATAAAATTTAAAAGTCCTTTTGGCTTGTTTGGCAACAGGAAAATTAGAAACTAGTTTTACTAACTTAGGCATGGTTTAGGTAAATTAGGCTTAAGCTAGTTTAAGGGCCCTGTTTGGCAACAGTATTTTAAAATAAAAGCAAGGGCCTTGTTTGTTTAAAATCATTTAAAATCTTTTTTCTTTATTTTAATAAATTATTTGACGCATACTTTAATGTCACATTTTAATTAATTAAATATTAATCATCTAATTTAATCAATTAAAATCTAACATCAATAAATCACATAAAATTATCACCTAATTATAATTACTCGCTAATTATATCCATGTAACACTTCATCACATATCTCATCTAATTTAATTATCTCAATTAAATTAGAACTATAATATAAAATTAATATACATTAATTAAATTAAATATTGCACACTCATTTAATTAATATATACACTTAATTAAATCACTCTATAAATCACATAATTTATTTATTTAACTCAATAAATAAATCATATAAAATATTAATTTAATTCAATAAATATTTAAAATTAAATATAAAATCACAATCGTTACATATACCATGCTCATATCACACAAAATCCACGAATGATAGAATGTATGTGAACACCCAAATTATAAAAAACACTATATTTCTATGTGATTTAATAGTAATAAGTGTTTAAGCACAATCTCTCTCAAATGACTACACGCGGTAATTAGGTATATGTCTATCCAAGTTACGAATCATGGATTCTAACAACATGTAGAATCATGAACACATGCTAATATGGTCAAATCTAAACTCATAATTCATTTCTCAATTTCATACAAGTTATTTCGGTAGTTGGTGATCAAGCAAATAAGCAAATAAAATAAACCATATTAGATAATCCATACAAAATCAATTAGAGCTCAACATAGAAGCATACAAATCTGAATTAAGCAATAAGATCCATTAAAATTCCAAAATAGAGATTAGTTCATAAATGAAGTAATAACTATTATCCAAATTTGTTCATACATTGAAATCCAATATAAAAGTAAAGAGAAGCTAAGGAGTACGAAAATGCAAATCTGAGTTCTCTTCTTCACATATAAACCTTCAAAGCTGAATCAAATCCTTCAAACAACCAAATCAAAACCTAATTTGTGCAAATGTATCAAAATCTACTAAGAAGATAAGAGAGAAGCCAAACTATAGAAGAGGGGGCTAAGAACTCTCTATCTTTCTCAAAAACCCTAAAAACAGTAATAATAACGTTCAATCCTCAGTTCTCAACATCCAAATACACCCTTATAGGGAAAAACATGCAATACAAGAATTTTAAGTGAAAGTCAACTCTGGTCAATGTTGGTCAGGCGCGGCCGCGCTGCCCATCAGTACAACTGGGGTGCGGGCACCCTGCCAGCTGGCTCGAAGTTTTCCAGGCACGGGCGCACTGCATCCAAGTACTAGTACGGCGCTGCCGCGCTGCATGAATTTCCTACAGATTTCTGCTGCTGAAATGCTGGGCTGCTTTCTGCTGCTGCATACATCTTCTCATATCTTCTACTGCCAACTCATTTGTATACCACCACATACCTATCTCATATGCGCTCCATTATATGCTATTTATTCGCCATCAAGTCGGTTCCATGCTCATTCCATCCACGATGTCATCAAGAGAGTTCCCGCTATGCAATCTACAAAATAAAGATAAAATGCATGAAAAGTGACTAAAACACGTGAGAATAAGCTATAGTTATAGTAAGTTGATAGCCAATAAGTATGTATAAAACCTACTTATCAATATCTTTACAATCTTTGAATCACTGAGATTCCTTCAAGACCAGCAGTCTTGGAATTTCTTAGTTCACTGAGAACTCTTCAAGTCCAGCAGACTTGGGATGCACTGTAATGAGAGTTTAGTTCTTGGTTGTGCTACTCAGTTTCCGTTTAGCATAAGTTTGATAGAACTGAGTAGCGGAGCAAGCTTTCTTTCAAGATCGTAGTGTTTGGCTTTGAGTGTTGTTTAGCTTTGTTCGTTCTTGCTTGCTTAGTCTGAATCTTCAATCTAATTTGCTTATGAAAGAGCCTTTGAAATCTTTCCGTTGAAGGCTTCCGTTGGAGCATTTAATGTTTCAGACATTTTTAAGTTCAGATGTTGACTTCCTGGGAATGTGGTGTTCTGCTGTTTGACTCGCCTGACACAGCAGACTGCTTTCTCACCTAACACCTAAAAAGGTGCTTTCAGCAGACAGAAAGTACTCTCCTTAGCTTTTTCATACGTTTCTTCGATTCAAACTAAGGATGAGTGTTGGATCATTGGGACTCCCAAAATGTCAACGTCCATAAGCCATTCTTCATTTGTTAGACATCTTCTTTCATCAGATAGGCAAATCTTGATACTTTGATGCTAACTGAAGAAGCACCACGATCGTTGTCTTCGTACCACGATCGTTGTGTTGGTGTGCTCGTAATTGATTCAGTCTTGATCGTAGAGAACACTACGATTCTGCTTAAGCTTTGATTGACTACGATCTCTGCTTGCTCATATAGCAGACTCCACGTTTCGAGAGCTGACTGCGATTCTTGACTTGGCTCGGCAGGCGCTCGGACTATCTCCACGATTCTGAATGTGGCTTTCTTGACAGACTACGATTCTGGGAGTGACTTTATCGACACTCCATGATTATGCCTTGGCTTTTGCAAACTCTTGGCTGACTTGACAGACTGCTAATCTGTTAAGGCCTATCTATTACATTTCAAGAGATCAACCTAACAAGTTTGATCTTTCTTCTATACATTCAATTAAAGAATGATAAACATTTTAGCTCAAATCAACCTAACAATTTTGATCTATCATCTAAGTCCTTGTACATGTGTTCTATTTAAGGACTTTACATATAAGCACATTTATTTACTTTCAACATCAAATTTGAATATGCAATTCCCAACATATTGTATGGTAGAAGGAATGAATTGTACGATAACCTTTTACTCAAAGGTTCTTTTATGATTAATGTTGAAATCTATATTATCTAGAAAGTCGTTGAACCCTTATTGTAGAATAAATATTTATTTAAATAAATTAATAGTTAATTTATTTATTTAAATAAAATTAGAATTGTTCTAATTAATTTATTCATAACCAATTTAATATGGAGAACCTAAAGGGTTACACCATAAAATATGAATATTTATTTAAGAAGCAAATGGCATAATCATAATAATAAGTTAAGTGTATTTAATTTAATCTATGGTGATAAAATAAATTAAATAGCTTAATATTTATTGTTTAATATTTTAGAAATATTAAATATAAATTAATAAGAGTAGTCTTATTATTATTATTATTATTATTATTATTATTATTATTATTATTATTATTATTATTATTATTATTATTATTATTATTATTATTATTAGTTTAGTTCCTAAAGGAGTTTAAGAATTAATTAATAAATGTACTCTACCATATTCCTAATAAGATTAGGAGGTAAATTAATTAAAGGAGTTTAATTAATTGCTCCTAAAAAGATGAGGAAGCATAATTAATTAAGAGAGTTTAATTATTTAATTTGAAACCCTAATCCTATAATGGTTAGGAGGGTTAGCTAAAGCTATAAATAAGAGGAGTCTTATTTTGATTAAGGATTAATGCAATTCTAATTGTTGGGAGAGCACACATTTTCTATAGAGAGAGAAAACTAAGGTTTTGCCAATAACACACCTTCTTAATATTTGTTCATTCTTGGTGGATCACCTCTAGAGGCCAAACACTTAGGCTGACATTGATCAAAGGAAGGAATCACACCAGGTATATTCAAGTTGAACAAGGAAAGGATTGGAGTTGAACTCGTACCTGAGGAAGCACGAATCTTCAAGGGTATGATTCGTTCTTCATGTCTTTAGATTGAATTAATAATTGCACATAAAGGATGATCCGGGTTCATGGGTTATAAAATTTTAAACTCTATTTTTACACTTTCGCTACTATGTATGTAATTGTTGTATGTTAATTTGATCTTACAAACCTAACAGTGGTATTAAATCCAAACCTTTATGCGAGTTATTAATTGTTTTTATTTGATGTGTTTGGAACAATTTAATTGGGCAAAATTGTTAAGTAAAAATCATGTTTTTTAGAAAAAATTGCACAATTCGAGAACTGGAAAAACAGTTCATGGCGACTGGCAGTCGCAGCACCGGATTACAGTGTAATCTGGGTGCTGCAGCGCTAGTCCGGGTCAGGCGACCCTGGCGCTGCAGCGCCTGTTTATAGTGTAAACGGAGCGACCCAGTGCCAGGTCTGAATTTTTGAAAAGTGGGTGACCCGGTGCTGCAGTGCTAGTCTACAGTATAAACTAGGCGCCGCAGCGCCGATTACTAGAATTGAATAAAATTTGTTTTATTTAAATTTTTGATTTCTAATTAAGATAAAAGGTTTATTTTAATTAAAATAAATTATATATTTTTCTGTAATTCCAAATTAATAAAGGAGTTTATTAGATTTGAAATTGGATTAAGATAAAGATGTTTATTTTAATTAGAATTGAATTTCATGTTAACTAATTAGAGTTGAAATTGGATTTCATGATAACTAATTAGAGTTGAAATTGGATTTCGAAACTAACTAGAATTGTCCATTAAATTGATATCAATGTATGTATTAAATGTTTTATTTATTGATACATATAGTGATATGTATGATAATAAATGGGGTTGATTATGGACTATTGACTAATGCGATTGTACTTTATTTTAGTTGAATGCTTGAATATATGAGTTTTATTAAATGGGGGGCGTACCTTGTCTTCTCTAATTTTTTTGATGTAAATTATGTCTCCCTCCTATGTACTTTCCCTTGCCTGCTAATCAATGTTTCTATTTAATGTAAATAGTTTATGTAATAGGATTAGTTAGAATTATCTTGAAGGATTGGAGACTAAGGAGCAAGGAGCGCATGAAGACCCGTTTGTAATGGAGCCCGGGATTTAAATGTAATAGTTATATTTAAATTTAATTCTTGCACTCCTAGGTTTGACTTTTTGGTTCACTTAGTGGCTCGAGTGAACCAAACTAGTGAAAGTAATATGCATACAAGCCAATCATGTTTGATGATAAAGCATTTATTTTGTAACAATTTTATTCATTTATTGATAAAAGTATTATTTAATTAAAGGCATTTAATTTATCTATATGGTGCTGTTTTTATAATGTGATAAACCCATAGTTTTAAGCAATGCTTTTAGAATCATGATGAGGATCATGCTAATGAAATCTAAATTCTTAGATAGCTTAAAAACTAAAATAGTTCCCTAATCGTTGGATTACTAAAAAGGGGATTAGTGATTCGGATAGATTGGTACATATATTGACTTGCTCATTGGATGAGGATGATCGATCTCATAAACATTTGTGTAGATACACTAAAACAAGTATGTAGGTGCTTATTGGAGAATAAGTTCACTGAACGTGGCTCGCTAAGGAATACTTAATGGAGTTTTACTTGCCTATCAATAGGAATTCCTTAAGTGATAGTAGTACAAATAATCCTTAGACCTGAGATCATCATAGTATCTTGTGTATGATGAGTTATACTTTGACATTTTTCTTAAGACCCTAAGGGTATATCAAAGGGTATGCTTGGGTATAATAATTTATACATGGAGATAATGAATGATCAATAAAGAATCTACCACTTCTAGTAAAAGAAGAGATCGTCATATGTGATTCGATAAATGACAACCCAGTAGTCCTTGGCCAAGGCAGATTGGAATTAGAAATGAGTTTTTAATTTGCATCATTTGGAGTTGTGCATTTTAGAATCAAAATACATATAATTAAATAAATAAGACTTGATAGTAATTCCATGTCTTATGTAAGACCCCAACTTTTATGAATAAAGATTTAGTTTTCTTTATATATTATTTCGAAACAGTAAGGTGTTGTTTTGATAAATATAAAAGTTATGGGTGAAATGTGCAAACATTTTTAAAATGAGCAAGTGGTTATAAAATATTCTTGTTGTCGGGAAATATTCGTTTGGTCGTGGAATATTCTTGTTGTCGGGGAATATTCGTACGACGGCGCAGCTATTTGTGGGCCCCCACAACGGAATAACTGTCGGATATAGAAAGCGACAGAAATAACTTTTTACAAAATAACGGAGTGGTTGTTACCGTTAGTACTGTTGAAATACCCGGTGGTTAAAATACAGTGATACACGGTGTTGCATAGTAGCACACGGTATTGCACAGTATTTTGAATTATTGAGTCTTACGTGAGAAGCCATTAGTCAATTATTGTTACAGTAATTACTGTTCAATATTTTATATTATTGACTCAATAATTGCTACGTTGATAATTTATATTATTGACTCAATAATTATTACATTGATATTTTATTGACTCAATAATTGCTACGTTGCCATTTTATATGATTGATTCAATAATGGCTACAGTTGATATTTTGTAGTATTGATTCAATAATTGTCATTGCACAGTATTTCACGTTATCAACTCAATAATTCATATTATTTGAATAATATTATTAGATAGCATTATTGACAATGTCTAAGGAAGTTCTGTCTAGGAGGGGTTATTTAATTGCGCGCCAGTAAGGAGAAGTCCTTATCGGAAGGCCCCCTCTTTCCTGGGAACGACCTGGTTGTTAATATTGTAGTTCTATAATATTATTTGTGAATAATTAATTATTGATTTATATGATTTTGTGGATATTAAAGAAGGAATTGGCGCTGATGAATTTTTATCAATATTTTGGTGTGAGAAATCATCTGTTTATGGATTTCGGATAATTTATGTTTGGAATTTGAAAAAACTTTCTTCTGTAAAGTTGTAGAGAATTAAATTTCCTATAAAAGGACATAGAATTTGTATTTTTCTGATGAAGGGGCTATCTATTATGAATTATTGAAGTTTCGGAAAATAAATATTATTTAATGGGTGGGCCCCACTTTTGTTGAAAATCTAAAATTTGGGAAGCCGCCAGGCGGCTGGAATTTTTTTAAAAAATAATAATATTTTATTATTTTAGTCTCCTTTGGCATCCTAAGCTTTTCCTATAAATAGGGTGCTTAGGTTAGAATTGAAAATCACACCAGAATCAGAAGTTTTCTCTCTCTATAATATCGAGCGTATTTTTGTGAGTATTTCAATACTTTGAGTGTTGCTATTCAGTGCAAGTTTCCTTCGGTATTATATCCGATATTCCAGTCAGAGGTACTATCTTTTTGAGGTAAGGGATGTTATTTTCTTTCGTAAATGATGTTATTCTTTTCAATATCATTATACAGAAATATTGTCATGGATTTTATGTTAAAATTCTTACTTTTTCCGTCGGGGTTACTATTCACGTATACGGCACTATTCACGTATACGGCGGCACTATTCACGGAAAAATTAAATTTTCTTCTATTTGTCCAAATTGCTTGTTAAGGTTACTATCTTTGATTGTATCCAAGTTTTGAGCTCTATTCTTGAATTTTGCTCCATAATTGATTATTACGAGGTATTTTTGAATTGGATATACTAAAATACGAATCCTTAGTCTTTGTCTTTTATCTCACTGGATTCATTTTTTTAAATATTTTGCATCATTCTCAGTCCTAAAAGGTGATGTAACTGAATATCTTTGGCCTGTAGAGCAAAGATGAATGATTACTTGATGAATATCTTTGGCCTGTAGAGCAAAGATGAATGATTACCTGATGAATATCTTTGGCCTATAGTGCAAAGATGACAGGTGTTGAGATGAATATGACCACTGATGATACAAATGAATATCTTTGGCCTGTAGTGCAAAGATGAATATTGATTCGAGATGTATATTGATTGATGTTACAGGGATAAAATATTGATGATGGACTTTTAAATCATAGAAGATAGTAGACGTGATTCTCTGCTTAACTCTTCTAATGAATTGTTATTTCCGCTGCGAATATTGATCTAAGATTGGTTGTCCATTATATTTTATCTGATTTATTGAAGGCTAACGATAATTTATTTACCATTATCTTAGTCATAATATTCTTTACTGAGCTAGTTGAGCTCACCCTTTTCATCTGTTGTCCTCTTCAGGAAATGAGAATGTTGCGGGAACTAGTCGGGGGACAGAGTGATGGTCCGAGTTAGAGCAGTAGTAGTCCTCACTATTTCTGATAAATAGTGTGATAATAATTGTAATGAGGACTTAGTTTGAATCTTAATATTTTCTACATATTTGTATTGACACTCACAGTTGTGTGGTCGTATTTTGCACGACCGTATGATATAAAGTTTGTATTTGAATTCTGTACCATGTATTTGGCGACTCAGAATGGGTTGGGTTGAATGGACCTATTCTGGGGGCGTCACATCTTATATTTAATTGAAACATTGTATGGTGGAAGGAATGAATTGTACTGGTAACTATTTACTCACATGTTCTTTTATGATTGATGTTGAAATTTATATTATCTGGAAAGTTGTTGATCCCTAAGGGGGTTTACCCTTATTGTAAAATAAATATTATTTATTTAAATAAATTATTATTTTAATTTATTTATTTAAATAAGATTAGAATTGTTCTAATTAATTTATTGACAACCGGTTTAATATGGAGAACCTAAAGGGTCACACCATAAAAAAAGAATATTTATTAAAGAAGCTAATGACATAATCATAATAATAAGTTAAGTATGTTTAATTTAATCTATGGTGATAGAATAAATTAAATAGCTTAATATTTATTATTTAATATTTTGAAATATTAAATATAAATTAATAAGATGAGTCTTATTATTATTATTACTTAATTTCTAAAGAAGTTTGAGAATTAATTAATAAGATACTCTTTCTCCCATATATTCCTAATAAGATTAGGAGGCTAATTAATTAAAAGAGTTTAATTATTCCCAATAGGATTGAGAAGCCTAATTAATTAAAATGTTTGATTAATTAATATGAAACCCGATACCTAAATGGTTTAGGAGGGTTACATACATCTATAAATAAGAAAGTCTTATTATGGAACAAGGTTACACACAACACATTATTCCAATAGTTGGGAGAGTATACAAATTCTATAGAGATAGAATTAGGGTTTAGCCAAACACCCACCTTCTTGAATATCTCTTTTTCCTTCGGTGGATCACCTCTAGAGGCCAAACACTTGGGTGGCTAACGTTGATCAAAGGAAGTAATCAAACCCGGAGAACTCAAAGAGATCACGAAGGATTTGGAATTGATCTTGTACCAGTGGAAGCTTAGTTCTACAAGGGTATGATTCTATAATTTATTCTCTTTCGTTTAATTAATAATTATGCATAAAGGATGATCCGAGTAAAAGGTTTGTAAAAATTTTAAAATATGTTTTTACCATGCTTCCGTTACTTTGATTGCTACAAACCTAACAGTGGTATCAAAGCTAAACCTTTATGCGAGTTATTAATTATTTTGATTCCATATATGTATGAGTATGTGTTTGGAACAATTTATTGGGCATAATTTGTTGTATGAAATCTTATTTTTTGGATAAAAAAGTTCAAAAATCGCAAATCAAAAATTTTAGATTTCACCGCTGCACGGGGCACGCCGGGGTATGCAGAAATTTGGAATTTCTCTGTAAGGTCGGCGCGGGGCCCGCCAGTGGTGGCGCAGGGCACGCCAGACCTGCAGAAAAAAATTCTGATTTTAATTTTGTGTAATTTTTCAAAAATGAAATAAAGGAGTTTATTTTATTTGATTATATACAAATTTTAATTGTCCATTAAATGATATCGATGCATATGTGGAATGAATTTATTATTCATGAGATGAATGTTATTTATTGATGCATATGTATGATATGTATGATAATAAATGGGGTTGATTATGGATAATTAACCAATGTGATTGGATTTTATTTTAGTTGGATGCTTGAATGTATGAGTTTTATTAAATGGGGTCTGCGTACCTCCTCTTCTCTAATTTTTTTGATGTAAAATTCTATCTCCCTCCTATATACTTTCCATTGACTACCGATCAAGGTTTCTATATAAATTAAATAGTTTATGTAATAAGACTAGTTAGAATTATCTTGAAGATTTAGAGGCCAAAGAGCAAAGAGTGCTTGAAGACTAGTTTGTAATGGAGCCCATGATTTAAATGTAATAGTTATATTTAAATTTATTTTTGCACCCCTAGCTCTGACCTTTTGGTTCACTTGGTGGCTCTAGTGAACCAAACTAGAATAAAGTCCATAATCAATCCGGGTAGAATATAGTATTCTATATGCATGCTTATACTATATATATTATATATTATGCAACATGCTTCTCATGTTAATTAATATGACGTGTATTATATATATATATATATATATATATATATATGTGTGTGTGTGTGTCTGTGTGCATGCTTGCTAAACAAGATGAGACAATTAATAACAAATCCCTCAAAGATTTTATATTACGTCCTAAGCGTTCAAAGATATTTGGAATATCGAACATCGCCTTCTAGTATGATAAATTAATAGAGTATTAAATATTTAATATGAGTTTGTTGTGTCACCACAAGGCGAGTATTAAATATTTAATGTAGACACTTGAAATTTCCTTTCACTATTACTAACACTATAGGCGGGCAAGACTGTCTTTTCAATACCCGGTCTCAATACCTAGCTATCAACTCACCCCGTCTGATTATCGGGTCGTCAAATCAACCCCAGTATTGATACTGGGCCGTTAAACCAGCCCCGGCCTCAACTCGGGAGGTACAGGTTATGTGACGCCTCCAAATTCCAGGACCGCCACTTGGTCTCTCGAATTCGGTTCATCACGTGCTCATGGTAATACATCGCAATAATAATAACTAAATATCACACAATCACAGCGGAAAATCTATTCTAGAATAATTTACAATGATTTATTATAATTATTCCCCCAAGTCTCGGAACCTACAGTACTTAATAGATTACATAATAATATCAATTAATGACTTATTACATAACCTAACTTAAGCTTAAACATAATCAAAACCAGTCTTACTACATCATCTTAATACAACATTAAAATATTTAAAACATATAAGAGACAAGCTAATTGGTAGCCTTGCCCTTGCCCTTATCAACGCCCGAAGGTTCGCCATGCTCTGCCTTAACTGAAATATTTTAGGGAAAGCAAGAATGAGCACAAATTACCCAGCAAGTAATATATAATAAGGGTGAGTAATAAGATTCCCAATTCTCGAAAAGGTATAACAAGGTTTGATAGTTCAAGGATAACAAGAATATCAACAGTTCTCAATAACAGTCGCTAAGGACAGAATAATATCAATATGATTCAATAATACGTCAATTCAAGATTTTAAATAATTGAATACTGAGCAGTCACTAAGGACTATGAACTTCTACTAGAATTGACAGTAATAAACTGAAAATCCAATAAAAAAAACAGGTACAACAGGTGATCAGCCTAAAGTACCATCGTTATGCATAACAATCAATCATACTCAAGTGTGCACGTCGGTCCTCCGACAATTATATATTCCCTTCAAAGAAGGTTGTTCTTCTCAGTCAAATACAAGATCCCGCACCAATCAATTAGTTTGGGTTGCTTTCCAATAATATAAGTCTAGCCGAATCAAATGACATAGACGCTTTCACAATATTCAAGAACAATACTAAGTTCAACATGAATAATAGCTTTAATGAAATAAGAGTTCAAGTATGCTAATTCAATTCAACCGATTAAGTAGAAAACTAGTTCGCAATATACAAGGATAGAATACTTGCACAGTAAAAGAGTGTAAGTTAGGAAACTTGCACAATCATAGATTTTCTTGCATAAAGTAAATGCGTCGGTTAGGATACTTGCACTTTGAAAGAGTGCAAGTAAGAGAACTTGCCTTTAGCGTAGTTTATCCACGAAAGCAAATCAACACTTTCGAATTCCTATCGTAATACAGTTACGTATATATGATATTCATTAGTCATATAATTAAACTTCACATTTTATCTTCGAATATATGATCAACACATAAGCTAGGTTTTACCTAGCTACACAGTTATATAGAATATAATTTCTATCCTTAACGTTCCTCCTTTAGAGTTTAAACACATTCTCATATCTTATAAGATCGCAATCAATGCTAAATATATTTTATTTTAGCAAGTTACGGCATCCCCTTAAGTTAACCGTCAAAATCGGGTTCAAGTAACATCCTATAATATCACGTAGCATGTATTCATATTTAAAGGATACTTCCATGCTTGTATAACTTTTTCAAATCCAATCGTACATGGTATAGGTTCTTAAGTTAATACTTAAAGCCATTCAAGGACACGAACTCATATGGTCTAACATGCTCGCTTTTTAAACACATAAGATTTTCATATAACTTGTGTTAGGCATGCTCATGAGTACTCGTATCGCATATATGTAGCTAGCATTGTTATTATCTTGAAAACATGCTTCGTTTATGCTAAACTTTAATCACGGCAACAAATCATGGTATATATACATGCATGACACATGAATGAGTCTAAGAGTACTATCACATGTGTCCAAATTATCAGATTCTAACTCTCGTTATAACATACCAAAGTTTACGTTCAAAGCTTATACTTTGTTAGTTTAGTTCATTAATAAGGTCTATCATGTCCATGCTTCCTTATGAAACCTATATATATAAGTTAACATGCATTTCATGCATTTCAAGGCCCTATAAACATGCTCGAAAAGTCAGAATGTATACATGGTCTTTACATGTCAATATCAACCTTCAAAACTTGTATTTTTGTTAGATATGTTCAATAGTGAGGTCTAACATGCTCTTGTCATACTACGAGCCATATATACATAAGTTAATATGTCTTTTATGCATCTCTACCTCATACCGACATGCCTTGAAAAATCAGAATATTAACATGCTTCATATATGTTAACGTTCGTTTAGGAAACTTTAAGTTCGTTTCCAAACTATATGTCGTTTGGTTAACCATGCATGCTAATATACTAAAACATGCTTACATTACCTCATTAGGTTTATATATATGTATTAATCATGCTTCCATGCTTATTTAAACAAAAATCAAACAATTAGTACATAACAGTTTTGTTGCAGAATGCAGAAAACTGCACACAGAGGACGGCGCTGTGGCGCGGCAACAACAGGCACAATCTGGCGCTGCGGCGCGGGTGGCGCTGCGGCACGGGTGGCGCTGCGGCGCGGGCATAATGCCCTGGGATTGGCGCTGCGGCGTGGGAGACGCTGGTACTGACACGTTGTGGCACTGCAGCGCGCAGCTAACGCTGTGCATCGGCGCTGCAGCGCGGCATTGCAGACTCAGTTCGCTGCAGCCAAAACCGTCCCCAAACTTCCCATTTCATCGATTTCAACATACCCAGATGCTATTAGACTTCTTTAACTTACTAACACACACATATATATGCTTATATAACAGTCAATCGCCATTTATCAATTCCCAATTTCATGAACTCCAACCAATTTCACGATTTGATGTTTTACAGAAATTGCAGAGCAAAATAGAAATGAAAGTCAAGAAAGCTATATAGTGGTTTCATCATGTATGTATGTTCATATAACAACAATATAAGGGTTCTACAAACCAATTACGAACCAATTTGGCATAATAAATAATTTGAACTTTTGACAGAAAACGAAAATGAATAACAAAGAAACTGTAATATACCTTCTGCTAGAATCTGAACTTGCTGCTACTCAAGGACACTGATATATATATATATATATATATATATATATATATATATATAAATCTTAACTTACTTATCCCAAAATTCTCAGCAAATGAATTAGAAAGAGGATGGGTTATATTTATAGGAGAACTTATAATCCAGACAATGTTATTGTCTACCATTTCAAACTAACAGAAATTTGAATTGCAAGGAGGTTATTAGGGGGTTGGTAATGGTGGTTGAAATCCATCATGATAGCCACACCCTTCTTCATCATTTGCTAGCCTATGTTACTGAGTTTAAGGAAGAATAGGGGAGTAGGATAGCTTGTGTATTTCACGTGAAGGAGACAGTGACTCTCCCAGCAAAACAAACTCAGTCTTCTATACTACACTTAAATCATTATACACATATGTATTAAATACTTAGGCTATCTACACACATATATATATATATATATTTATATATTTTGCACATATGTCTTTAATTGAAATGTCACACTATAATTCACATAATGTAGTAAGTGTGACTTATACATATATAATCCAGGTACATTTTTATCATACTGGTATAATTTTCTCGGATATAATCACATCACACTGTATCCTTTATTATTAAATTCTACTAATCAATAATTGTTTATCATATATTCATGATGTACTATTTTAATGTATACTTACCTACATATTATCACATAGGCATAAACATGTAGCTTATATATTTCAATCAATATAATTGTTAATCTCCATAAAATTTAATTAACCCTTATATGATTAATTATCACTTTAATATAAATCTTATTATATTTATAAACACGTTGCTCATTATTATTATTATATTTCTTGCAATAATAATAATCACATATTATTAATCAATCACAGTTAATATTCCACAACAATTAATTAATATTCTACAATTAATATAGATTAACTGTTTGCTTAAACTAATATAATCATTCTCATATTACGTCACTGTGCCACACAAGGCTCCCAACGAATTTATAGCAAACTCCATAATTTCTCAATTATTATAATTATTCAATTTTATATAATTGAATTAATCATTCTCATAACACAAAATTATTTATATTCAAATAAATTCTCGTTTCCATTAATATATTTATTTAATAATATATGAAAATTCACGGGTATTACAAGTTAGCCCCAGGTCTCAACCCGGGAGGTACAAGGTCAGCTCCGGTCTCAACCCAAAAAGTACAGGTCAGCCCCGATCTTAACCCGGGAGGTACAGGTCAGCCCCGGTCTTGACCCGGGAGGTACAAGTCAGCCCCGGTCTCAACCTAGGAGGTACATGTCATCCTCAGTCTCAACCCGGGAGGTACAGGTCAGCCTCGGTCTCAACCCAGGAGGTCTGGTCAACTTTCAAAAACAATCCTGAAGGATCACAACATCTCCAGAGGAAAACCTGGAAGGACCAAGTCAGCCACAGAGGCAACACTGAGGACAAACAGACTCGAATGGGGTCCAAACCTTGGAAACAACCTAGGAAGTCAGCCGAAGGCCATGCCAACATTGAAGGCAACCCCCGGGAGGTGCAAAACGGTCGTTTTACCAACTTGAAGCCAATTCGATCAAAATCAAGCTAAATTGATGCAACTAAGGTCAGAAAAAATCATAACAATGATCCCGAGTGGAAACAGCGCAATACAGCTCAACGGACAAACTGCGAGGAATCAAAGACCCAGTTATAAATCCATCTTTTTGGACTCGAAAAATGTTTTCTCCCATGTCATTGCGACGCGCTTGGCAAGGGCTTTCTGAAAAGGTACAGCATGCCTCAAACGGAAGCTTCGATCAAAAGTTAGAAAGTTTCGAATTAGACCTCATATTGCTCGGAGTGCACGTACTTCGAGATGATAGGACCCACCACTGGGACCCCTTGCCATGTGGAGCCGTAGGTGGACCCACGACAGCTGCGGGTTGACCCACTTCTCCTGGGTCTATATCTATTAGTGCACCCCCGACTCATTTCATAATTCAAAAACACTCTGAACCCCTGCTCGTATGGTTTTTCAGCCATTTTCTTGTCTTCCAAACCCAAATTGTTTCACTCTAACACGTAGATATACCCACATACTACCACATATCAAAAAATAACTGGTAGATTCGGACGTTTAAAGCCTCTATTTTGGCAAAAAGCCCGTGTAGCAGTCCATTGTGAGTATTTTTACGATTAGAAAGTTATCACTACTTCTTTGCGCTGTTATACACTTGCATATCAAGTTTCGTTTTCTAAATATGCCCGAAACTCAGTTCCGTGGTCGTTTTTGCTAACTTTTGGTACATTTTAGTACCTAAACGCAATTTCTGGCATTTCTACACTCGGATTGACGATCCGTCACTTCTAACAGCTTTTATATATATACTAATATCTTCGTTTTGAGCAACTTCGCCGGACTGGGTTATCTTCCCAATCCGAGTTTGACTTTTTTTTATTGTATATATATTTAACTATATATATACTAACATTTCAATTTTGTCAAGCGCGGATGTCAAATTCGCGGTAGTTTACGGCTTATATATATATATATATACACCCTTTACCGGACTGGGTTATCTTTCCAGTCCCGGTTTTACTATTTTTTTGTCTATATTTAAATTCTAGTTCGTCTTGGATCATTTCGTGGCCTTTTATTGCTTTTATATATATATGGGCCTAGGATAGAATGTCCATTGCCCTTTTATAGCTTATATATATATATATATATATATATATATATATATATATATATTTCAGTTCTGTCGAGACTAGTTAATTCTGTGGCTCTTTTACAACTGTTATATATATGGGCCTAGGATAGAATGTCCATTGCCCTTTTACAGCTTATATATATATATATATATATATATATTTCAATTCTGTCGAGCCTAGTTAATTCTGTGGCTCTTTTACAGTTTATATATATATATATATATTTCCATTTCAGTCTGGGCAAATGATAGAATGTCCGTCGCCCTTTACCACTTTTATAGATATATATTTTCATTCTGTCAAGCCTGGATCACTTCGTGGCTTTTTACAGCTTTTATTAATATATATATATATATATATATATATATATATTTACATTTCAGTCCGGGCATTGTAGTGAAAATCCATCGCCCTTTACAACTTTCGTATATATATAATTATATATATATATATATATATTTCTTTACTTATTTTATGAAATTGTTGCTTTAAATATTTATTTGATATGAATCGGCACTGACATTTCTACGGGCGAACTAGATTTCTTTAAATTTCGCAAACTCTAGCTTTCAAACGGATCAAAATAAGTCCAGACAGAACCGAGAAGCTAGAGTGGCTGAGATTTATTTGAATCTAGCATTTTTCTAGTTTTAGTTATAAAAGCAACCTCGCGGCACTTAGATTGCTATCTAGTGGGAACGAGATGCTTCGGCCATATGTGAGCTAGGATTTACTGATGAATCCTTGGTTCTGGCGATATTTAGATATATTTCTGTACAAATTTGAGCTGTGCAGGTTTTATTGGCTTCCCTATGTAAGCCTAGGAATCATGGAATTCATGATCCAATTGATCAGAATCTGATTCCCACGATGGACAAACTCCACTTTACAAATTTACCCTGCCAGTTTTTTCTGCAAAAAATGTACATACAAAAAGACCTTAAAACGGTTATCCGGATTTAAGGTCTTAACATAGTGAAAATATGGTTTATCGTGTCAGAGTCACTCCGATGGCTATCATGCCCATGAGAAGACCGACACTTATATATATTTTGTGGTGGAGGATGCTTCGCAGCCCTACAATCACCATTCAAATTGAACCAAAAGGCAAAAAAGATAAAAACTGAAGTATCGATATGCTTCAATTCTTATGTTAGCGTAAGGGTTTGAAAACCTACTTTCGAAACATCATTTCAATAATCTTATCGAAAAAGGAAGCTTTTGCAAATCAAATCAAACACTTTTGCAAATTAAATCAAAGACTTTTTGCAAATTAAATCAAACCCTTCGTATATTGGTTCAACGATGCATAAACATACTTCCAATCAAAGCATAGGCCCAATTTCTTACAGCATTCACATACACATTGTAGATTTAAAAGGGAAATATTGAAAAGATATGGTACTGTGTTTACACGGGAGTTGTGGGGTGCCTAACACCTTCCCCACACTTAACCAAGCCCCCGAACTCAAAACTTTGGTTTCAAAGATCAAGTTTCGACAGTTTCCAGCAATTGAGCCTCTTTTCAAACAAAACTCGGTTGAGTTGGTACAACCATTTCAAAACTACCAACTGGCGACCAAAACAGTTCAAAACATCGACATGATACATGTTGGACATTTCCTAAAAAACTCTTCAAAACCTTTTTCAAAAATAAAAAGAGTAAGGGTAGACATAACTTAGGAAGAGGGAAAGATCTGGGTTGTGACCCGACCAGCAGATTTTTTTCCGACGTCGACAGGTGGTGACTCTGCTGGGGACAGTAGAGGGCTTAGGCCGCGTTCAAAATCTTTTCAAAAATTTCACTTTCATAGCTGCGTATGTGTGAATGCTGCGTCTTTACATTGAATGTGAAAGTAGTATGCATACAAGCCAATCATGTATGATGATAAAGCATATACTTTGGAGACAATCTTATTTATTTATTAATAAAAATATTTATTTATTAAAGGCATTTAATTATCTACATGGTGCTGTTTTTATAATATGTAAATAACCCATAGTTTTAAGCAATGCTTTTAGAATCATGATGATGATCACGCTAATGAGATCTAAATTCTTAGAAAGCTCTAAAACTAAAATAGTTCCCAATCGTGGGATTACTAAAAAGGGGATTAGTAAATTCGGATAGATTGGTACGTATGTTGCTTGCTCATTGGATGAGGATGATTGATCTCATGATCATTTGTGTGGAGACACTAAAGCAAGTATGTAGGTGCTTATTGGAGAATAAGTTCACTGAACGTGACTCGCTATGGAATACCTAATGGAGTTTTACTTGCCTTATCAATAGGAATTCCTAATGTGATAGTAGTACAAGTGATCCTTGGACTTGAGATCATCATATTATCTTGTATGTAATAAATTATACTTTGACTTATTCCTTAAGGCCTTTTAAGGCATATATAGGGTATGCTTAGGTATAATGAGTTACATATGGAGATAATAAATGATCAATAAAGAATCTACCACCTCTAGTAAAAGAGGAGATATGTCCTATGTGATTCGTCAAATGACAACCCAGGAATCCTTGGCCAAGGTGGAATGAAATTAGAAAGAGGTTTCTAATTTGCATTAATCGGAGTTGTGCATTTTCTAATCGAAATACATATGATTAAATAAAATAAGACTTGACAATAAATTCATGTCTTATATTTAATTGGAACATTGTATGGTGGAAGGATTGAATTGTACGGTTGAATTGTACGGTAACTATTTACTCACAGGTTCTTTTATGATTAATGTTGAAATCTATATTATCTAGAAAGTCGTTGATCGCTAGGGAGGCTTATCCCTATTGTAGAATAAATATTATTTATTTAAATAGATTATTAGTTTAATTTATTTATTTAAATAAGATTAGAATTGTTCTAATTGATTTATTCACAACCGGTTTAATATGGAGAACCTAAAGGGTCACACCATAAAAGGAAGAATAATTATTTAAGAAAGTAATGGCATAATCGTAATAATGCATTAAGTATAATTAATTTAATCTATGGTGATAAAATAAATTAAATAGCTTAATGTTTATTATTTAATATTTTAGAAATATTAAATATAAATTAATAAGAGGAGTCTTATTAATATTATTACAATTATTGTTATTTTAATTTCTAAAGGAGTTTAGTAATTAATTTAATATTAGTACTCTCATTTATTCCTAATAAGATTAGGAGACAAATTAATTAAATGAATTTAATTAATTATTCCCAAAGTGGTGGGAAGCCTAAATTAATTAAAAGAGTTTAATTAACTAAATGAAATCCCATGTCTAATAGGATTAGAAGGGTTAACCAATATCTATATAAGAGTAGTCTTATAATAGACATCAGTTGATACAATTCTAATTGTTGGAGAGTATTCATTTTCTATAGAGGATAGAAAACTAGGTTTAGCCAATCACCCTCCTTCTTGATAATTTCTCTTCCTTGGTGGATCACCTCTAGAGGCCAAACACTTGGGTGGCTAACGTTGATCAAAGGAAAGAATCTAACCCGAAAATTCAAGGAGATCATGAAGAATAATGAGTTGAACTCGTATCTGTGGAAGCTTCGTTCTACAAGTGTATGATTCCATAACTTCTTATTTATCGTTTTAAATTAATAATTTGCATAAAGGATGATCCGGGTAATGGTTTTGTAGAAATTTTTTAAACTCTGATATACCATGCTTTCGCTAAAATTTATAATTTGATTGCGTCACGATTTCGTACAAACCCAACAGTGGCATCAGAGCCAAACCTTTATGCAATTATTAATTATTTTGATTCCATATATGTATGGGTATGTATTTAGAATAATTTATTGGGCATAATTTAATTTGTATAAAATTATTATTATTATTATTATTATTTTTTGAAAGAAAAAAATAATAATAATCGCGAATTCCTTTTCTTTTTTGGGACGAATCGCGTCAAGGCTACAAGGGATTCACTTTCTAAATAAAGTTCATTTTTTTTTCAAGGGAACGTGATTACCCTTTTTTAAAACCCACCTGCAAGATGTTAAATGATTTCAAAAGTTGATTCTTGAATGGTTTTAAAAGGTTAGTCAATGTTATATTTTATATATATATATTTTATATATATATGATAAATGATCCGAATGATTTTAAAAAGCCACAGGTTACTTTTTTTCAAAAAGGAACGTAAAGTTAACGTTATATATATATATATATATATATATATATTTATTATATATACGATTATATTATATATATATATATATATATATATTCTTAATAATTTTATAATTAAAATAAAGATTTTATTTTAATCTTGAAATTGGATTTCATTCAATTTAAAATTGCCCATTAAATGATACTCATATATATATGGAATGTTTTAATTCATGAGATGGATATTTATTTATTGATATATATGGTGACATGTATGAAAATAAATAGGGGTTGATTATGAACTATTGACCAATGTGATTGGATTTTATTTTAGTTGAATGCTTGAATGAATGAGTTTTATTAAATGGGATCTGCGTACCTATCTTCTTTAATTTTTTTCTTGATGTAAAATTCTATCTCCCTCCTATGTACTTTCCCTTGACTGCTGATCAAGGTTTCTATTTAAATTAAATAGTTTAATGTAATAGAAATAGTTAGAATTATCTTGAAGAAATTAGAGACCAAGGAGTAAGGAGCGCGTGAAGACCCGTTTGTATGGAGCCCGAGTTTAAATGTAATAGTTACGTTTAAATTTAAATTCTTGCACTCCTAGGTTTGATCTTTTGGTTCACTTGGTGGCTCTAGTGAACCAAACTAGAATAAAAGTCCATAATCAATCCGGGTAGAATATAGTATTCTATATAGCATGCTAAATATTATATATATTATATTTTATGCAAACATGCTTCGCATGTTTAATAAAATGATGTGTATTTTATATATATATGTGCATGCGCGCTAAACAAGATGAGACAAATAATAACAAACCCCTCAAAGAAACAAGATTAAGTCCGAAGCGTTCAAAGATATTTGAAATATCGAACGTCGCCTTCTAGCATGATAAATTAATAGAGTATTAAATATTTAATATGAGCTTGTTGTGCTATCCACAAGGCGAGTATTGAGTATTTAAGATGTTAATTAATTACATTTGATGCCTATCAAGAAAATTGAACGATCTAGTCTTGTTGTGCTATCCACAAGGACGAACATTTTTCTTTTTGGAATTTATGAAAGTGCTAGGATGGACTTAACTTAAATCATTTTATTTCAGATACGCACACACTTGACCATTATGATTTAAGAGGCAAAATAAAAGGAGTTACATGGTGATGAAATTGACAAGAGTTGTCTACCTATTTATTTGTATATTGCTTGTTGTGCTATCCACAAGGTTATATACATTTGAAATGGGATCCTTATTCTCACTAGCAAATCTTTAATTAGATGTTGCCGAACTATATAAGTGAGGATAATATAGTTTGATAAAAATAGTGTGAGATACTAATTTAAAATAAAGACTTCAATTTATTTTGGAATGCAAAATTAATAAAATGAAAGTTTGCTAAAAATGTTGTTTTTCACATGCAGAATTTTAAAAACGTCAAAATCACTAATTTCACTGCGAAGCATACTTGATGCTAATAAGCTTACCGAGCCGAATTATACGGACTGGCTAAGAAATCTGAGAATAGTTCTCATTGCTGAAAAGATTTCTTATGTCCTAAATTTACATGTCCCTGGAACTGTTTTAGAAACAGCCTCTGAGGAAGAGATTGCCACCATTGTAAAGTGGCAAGATGATGCATCTATGGCTCAATGCATCATGCTCGCATCCATGAATAACGAGCTTAAGTGTCAGCATGAAAACATGGATGCTCCTACTATGTTGCTTCACCTCAAGGAGTTGTATGGTGAACAAAGTAGGACTGCTAGATATGAGATATCTAAGGAGCTCTTCCGATCTCGGATGACCAAGGGCAAGGCGAACATAAAGGAACAAAAGAAACCTGATCCAGCTAGCAAAGGAATGTGCTTCGATTGCAACGAGCCGGGTCATTGGAAGAGGAATTGCAAGAAGTTTCTGGCAGAGAAGAAGCTTGGAGAAGCTTCGACTTCCAATCAAGGTTTGTTCATGATTGAAATTAATTTTTCAGAAAGTCAAAATTCTACTTGGGTATTGGATACCGGCTGTGGTTCTCACATATGTAATAATGTGAAGGGACTGGTCAGAAGTAGAAAGCTGAACAAGGATGAGGTTGTCCTATGAGTGAGAAATGGAGCAAATGTTGCTGTATTAGCTGTAGGCACTTATTGTTTAGCACTACCTACGGGCAAGTCCATTTATTTAGATAATTGTTATTTTACTGAATATCATTAGAAACATTATTTCAAATTCTGTATTAGATATGGATGGATTTGAAATTATAATAAAGAACAACAGTTGTTCTATTTATAAAATAATATTTTATATGGTATTGGTAATCCGTGAAGTGGACTTTATATACTTGACTTGAATGAAAATATACTTCAAATAGAATAAACTAAGAAAAGGAAAAGAGATGATATTAATTATACCTATATGTGGCACTGTAGACTCGGTCATATCAATGAAACGAGATTATCCAAGTTGCATAAGGATGGGCTCATAGAGCTATCCGATTATGAATCATATCCAACTTGTGAATCTTGTCTCATGGGTAAAATGACTAAATCTCCTTTTAGTGGAAAAGGAGAAAGAGTTACTGAGTTGTTGGCATTGATTCACACATACGTTTGTGGACCTATAACAACAAGTGTACGGGGTGGGTATTCTTATTTTATTACTTTCACTGATGATCACTCAAGATTTGGATATGTGTATTTAATGAAATACAAGTCATAATCATTTAAAAAGTTCAAAGAGTTCAGAAGTGAAGTAGAGAAACAAACGGGCAAGAGTATTAAGATACTTCGATCAGATCGAGGTGGAGAATACTTAAGCGGTGAGTCTCCACTTAAGCGGTGAGTTTCTCAAGTGTCTCAAAGAAAATGGTATAATCTCACAATGGACTCCTCCAGGTACACCACAATTAAATGAAGTATCTGAAAGGAGAAATCGAACATTGATGGATATGGTTCGAATCATGATGAGTTTTACCGATCTTCCAATTTCATTCTGGGGTCATGCCCTAGAAATGGCTCATATCTACTAAATAAGGTCCCCTCGAAATCCATCCCCAAGACTCCATATGAGATGTGGACAGGGAGGAAATCCTGGTCTTAAGCATGTTAAGATCTGGGGATGTCCAGCTTATGTGAAAAAGTTTTAAAATGATAAGCTAGGGACAAGATCTGATAAGTGCACGTTTGTGGGATATCCTAAAGAAAGTTTGGGATACTATTTCTACAATCCTACTGAGCAAAAGGTGTTTGTTGCGAAACACACTACCTTCTTGGAAAAGGAGTTTATCCTTGAAGGGGCTAGTGGGAGAAAAATAGATCTTGAAAAAATTCAAGAACTACAAACCACTACAGATCAAGTGGATGAACCTGTCCAAGTAGAAACACCTAATGTACAACACCCTATTCGTAAATCTAAAAAAGTACCGAAGATACCTAAAAGGTATGGATTCGTCATAGAGGATGACGATGAGGTATATATCATGGACGATGATGATCCATTGAATTAAGAACAAACTATGAGTAATAAAGACTCAGAGAAATGGTAGATGACCATAAAATCTAAAGTGGATTTTGAAGCTATGCTCAAGTCCATTTGAATTTTTCTTGAGATTGCAGCTTATTTTACTTAATCTGGCAAAATGGACGTGGAGACGCCCTTCCTCAAATATACATTATTAGAGGAGAATGTATGTATGATACATCTAGATGGTTTTTTTTGTTTCAATGGTTGAAGCAAATCATGTATATGAGCTACAACAATCCATTCATGGATTGAAGCAAGATTCTCGTAGATGGAACATTCGTTTTGATGAGACAATCAAAGAGTTTGATTTTATCAAAAACGAGGATGAACCATGTGTGTACAAGAAGGTTAGTGGGAGCGCTGTTTCATTCCTTGTATTATATGTTGATGATATATTACTGATACGGAATGAAATTCCTATGCTAAAATCGATCAAAATAAAGTTTTCTAAACATTCCTCCATGAATGATTTGGGTAGAACATCCCGCATTGGGGATATAAATCTGAATTAATAGATTTAAAAAGATGTTCGGCATAACCCAAGGAAACGTATATTCATTAGATGCTAAAGGCGTTTAGCATGGCAAACTCCAAAAAGTGCCTCATGATGATGAGCCATGGAGTGTATCTCTCTAAAATTATCCTCAGTAAAAGAGAGATCGCATGAGTTACTATCATATATGCAATGAAATATACGAGACTTGATGTTGATCAGTCATATTCTGGAGAAGATCACTGTGAGACAGTGATAAACATCTTAAAGTACTTAACTGACATTAAGGATGTTATCATATTACATGATGAGTCTGAATTACACTAGAGGGCCTAAACAGACTCAAGTTTTCAGACTAACCAAGACGACAGCAAAATCCACTTTAGGGTAAATTATTACCTTGAAAGATGGTGCAGTGAATTGGAAAGGTTCTAAACAACAAAAGGTTGTTGGTTTAGTGACAAAGACAAAGTATATAACCGTAAGTGAATTTGCAAGTTGATGTTTTAGATGAAAAATTCATTACAGAACTAGGAATAGTTCCTAAGTCTCATCTTGAATCTAAACATGTGTTGCGACACTTTGATTAAAGAAATCATTGAAAGAGGAGCATATAGACTCTCAAGATAACATTGCAGATCCAATTACTAAAGCTATAACACAACAGCAGTTTTATCGTCACGTAGAGAAGTTGGTATGAGATACTATGGCGATTGGCTTTAGTACAAGTGGGAGATTGAAAGTAGTATGCATACAAGCCAATCATTTATGATGATAAAGCATATACTTTGGAGACAATCTTATTTATTTATTACTAAAAATATTTATTTATTAAAGGCATTTAATTATCTACATGGTGCTATTTTGATAATATGTAAATAACACATAGTTTTAAGCAATGCTTTTAGAATCATGATGATGATCATGCTAATGAGATCTAAATTCTTGGAAAGCTCTAAAACTAAAATAGTTTCCAATCATGGGATTACTAAAAAGAGGATTAGTAAATTCAGATAGATTGGTACGTATGTTGCTTGCTCATTGGATGAGGATGATTGATCTCATGATCATTTGTGTGGAGACACTAAAGCAAGTATGTAGGTGCTTATTGGAGAATAAGTTCACTGAACGTGACTCGCTATGGAATACCTAATGGAGTTTTACTTGCTTTTCAATAGGAATTCCTAATGTGATAGTAGTACAAGTGATCCTTGGACTTGAGATCATCATATTATCTTGTATGTAATAAATTATACTTTGACTTATTCCTTAAGGCCTTTTAAGGCATATATAGGGTATGCTTGGGTATAATGAGTTACATATGGAGATAATAAATGATCAATGAAGAATCTACCACCTCTAGTAAAAGAGGAGATATGTTCTATGTGATTCGTCAAATGACAACCCAGGAATCCTTGGCCAAGGTGGAATGAAATTTGAAAGAGGATTCTAATTTGCATTAATCGGAGTTGTGCATTTTCTAATCGAAATACATATGATTAAATAAAACAAGACTTGACAGTAAATTCATGTCTTATATTTAATTGGAACATTGTATGGTGGAAGGATTGAATTGTACGGTAACTATTTACTCACAGGTTCTTTTATGATTAATGTTGAAATCTATATTATCTAGAAAGTCGTTGATCGCTAAGGAGGCTTATCCCTATTGTAGAATAAATATTTTTTATTTAAATAGATTTATTAGTTTAATTTATTTATTTAAATAAGATTAGAATTGTTTTAATTGATTTATTCACAACCGGTTTAATATGGAGAACCTAAAGGGTCACACCATAAAAGGAAGAATAATTATTTAAGAAGGTAATGGCATAATTATAATAATGTATTAAGTATAATTAATTTAATCTATGGTGATAGAATAAATTAAATAGCTTAATGTTTATTATTTAATATTTTAAAAATATTAAATATAAATTAATAAGAGGAGTCTTATTAATATTATTACAATTATTATTTTTTTAATTTCTAAAGGAGTTTAGTAATTAATTTAATATTAGTACTCTCATTTATTCCTAATAAGATTAGGAGATAAATTAATTAAATAAATTTAATTAATTATTCCCAAAGTGGTGGGAAGCCTAAATTAATTAAAAGAGTTTAATTAACTAAATGAAATCCCATGTCTAATAGGATTAGAAGGGTTAACCAATATATATATAAGAGTAGTCTTATAATAGACATCAGTTGATGCAATTCTAATTGTTGGAGAGTATTCCTTTTCTATAGAGGATAGAAAACTAGGTTTAGCCAATCACCTTCCTTTTTGATAATTTCTCTTCCTTGGTGGATCACCTCTAGAGGCCAAACACTTGGGTGGCTAATGTTGATCAAAGGAAAGAATCTAACCCGAAAATTCAAGGAGATCATGAAGAACAAGGAGTTGAACTCGTATCTGTGGAAGCTTCGTTCTACAAGGGTATGATTCCATAACTTCTTATTTATCATTTTAAATTAATAATTTGCATAAAGGATGATTCGGATAATGGTTTTATAGAAATTTTTAAAACTCTGATATACCATGCTTTCGCTAAATTTTGCAATTTGATTGCATCACGATTTTGTACAAACCCAACTAGAATGAATGCGTGAATGCTGCGTCTTTTCATTGAATGAATGTGAATGAATGCTTTCCTGCTTTTTTAGTGCTTCACACCCATATTAGTGCTTCGTACCCATGCCATCATATGCATAACGGTGAGGAACGATCTATGTGAATGTATGTTGTGTGATTCCTCCACCAGAAGGCAAACCCGTCGGTGATAAGTAATGTCTTAAGGGCGACTATGTATTCGGGGCTCATGAAAAAGCACCACTTAGATTCGCTCCAGTTGAAAGATCGGATTAATCCCCTCTAGTAGATTATGATGATCTGAGGACCTTCATGCCAAAAAAGCCGCGAGAGTAGCATAAGATAGGTCAGCCTTTGATTAACCGAATCCGATGGGAAGCTTCTTCATGCCTTCCTCTTTCAATTCAATGTCAAGTTTTCAATTACAAATGTATAGGAGCACAATGTAAATATTATAATAAAATTTTACATTCCTTGTTATATACATCTTGTCATCCTATCATCAAAACAACTGACCTCTGTTTTTCCAGGATAAGATTAAAGAACCACAAAAACACATCATGGCATGCATTCTATCCCTACCTACTTCAGGAAATTGACACGCCTACGTTTTGTTGTAGGTGAAAAATTGGTCCTGTTACTAGATCTAAGTCTAAGAAAGCACTAAGTCCATCCACGGACATGACTTTCAGTGCTCAACCAGAATAGACCTCTGTATCTAGGGAAGAGTTTGAAGGACTAAAGAACCAGATAGCCGAATTGGCCAGTTTCCTGAGAGAACAAAGTAAAGCATAGGGTCATGTAGAACCTGGAACATCTGGTGGTAATCAAGAGACTGAAAAGACAGATACTAAGATTCCTGGACCACAAAACCAGGACACAACCAATAAAATCCCTGAAATCACCACCCTCAATAAAGAACAGAAAGTTGGTGACATTCTGAAGAAAGTACAATAGATGGAAGAAACCATCCGTCTATCAAAGGGACTGGGGCATTTAGCAGTGTCAATTATTCAGACCTATGTATATTCCCTGGGGCTCATTATCCTAAAAAATTTAGAGCTCCTGATTTTAAAAAATATGATGGATTGGGAGACCCCAACACGCACTTGAAAGTATTCATTGGAGAGCTCAGATCCTATTGATAAGTGGCTTTTATGACCACTTATTCGGATAGTAACCAACTCATTATGTTTCTTAAACTCAAGTATCGCTGTGCATTTGATGTGTTTTTGCTTTGTTTTATAATTTTTAGGTTTAGAAACTCTCCAGGTGCAAATTGAGCTTAAAAGGGCACAAGAACGCTTCAAATGGGGCAAAGCACTGAAATGGGCTTAAAGTATGAAGATAGCATGGGTGAGGAAGCAATGAAGATGATGCCACGAGTCTAGAGGCCAAAAGGAGCAAGAATGACATTTGAAGCAAAAATGGGAAGGAAATGCAATCCGGACATCGTTTGGGGGGTTTATGTTCATTTTATGTTCTTGGATTGGAGCTTAGTTCATATTGTAGAGCATCTTATAAGCTTTTCGAAACATCTTGAATCATCCCAATCGGAGTTCAGGAGGCGAGAGTTATGCCCCGTATACCAACGAACGTTAAACTTCATGGTTTTGAGTTTTCATGCACAGCTGTCACTTGAAGCTCAATTTCAGCCTTCATCCATTTATTATTTCTCAATGCTTAAAAAATAAAAGTTGTAGAGCTCTTCGATAGCTTCGATTTGACAGGTGGCAAGCCTCGTAACTCCTCCCAGATCAAAAGTTATGACCGTCTTACCAGAGGACTATGCAGCAGAAAATTCTTGGCGCGGGAGCCCGGATTTTAGGCCATTTTTGGGCGCGGCCGCGCCAATCCCCAGCTGTGCCAGACTTGACTTTTCAATTGAACGGGACTTGGCTTTTGATTGGGATATAAGGGGGCTCGTTTGGGGCAAGAAAGAGCATCAAATATACATGTATTGGCCTTAAGCCCTAGTTTTTCCTTTTTCTTCTCTTTCAATTCCTTGTCTAGGAGTAGATTAGGTTAGAGATTAGTGTTAGATTAGTTAAAAGTAGTTAGATTCTAGGGTTTGATTAGGTTTGAAGATTGAAGCAAGAGGATTGACATCAAGGGTCCAAGCTTGGAGAAAGATTTGAAATCTCTATCCTTAATCTCTCTTTGCTATTACATTGTATATTTAGATGATGTTATTGAATCTTGTGGATAATATACTTGAGTTATTTATGGTTTAATCTTATTTTGAGATTCCAATGGAACCTTTTGAGTAGTTTACTTAGATATGCTTCCATGCTTGTCTCTTTGATTGTTATATGACTGTCTATTACGATTCGTGCTTCCATTGCTTAATTGATTCGCGACCAATTACTGTGATAACCTATGTGGACTTGAAAGATAAAGCGTAGGTTTAGATCTAATCGTAGTAGCGGGTGATTGTGCATTCACATGGCGTTGGATGTATGATTTGTGCTTAGGATAGACATATACCGAAGCGCCGTCCGTAGTCAATAGAGGACTTGACCTTAAACCCTATTTATTTATAAATCACATAGACATATAGTGGTTTAGGTAATGTGGGTGTTCATGTGCGTTCTATCATCTGTGAATTGCACGTGATATGGAGTAGGTGCATCGAAAGATGGCCTTCTCACACGCTCGTGTTCTCGGCTAACTATCTTGACTATTAATTTGACCGAATTGGAACTATGTCGATTTAGACGAATCATTAGGGGAAATTGGAATCTCTTGTCTTCATTATCTGATTTTAACTCTAGAATTAATTAGTTTAAGTTAATTGCTTGCCTAGTTTAACTTAGTTGTAATTCATTCTCTTTACCATCCGTTTAAATAAGACTGAGATGATTATGTGCTAGTGGTTTGGTGTCTTTTATCCATTAATTCTCTATGGGACGATATCTTTACTTACTCTTTATTACTCGTTGGCCGCGTATACTTGCGCGTTAATTGTGTCATATAAATAGGACCAACAAGTTTTTGGTGCCGTTGTCGGGGAATTAATTGGATCACTGCTTGCCAACATTAGTTTAAATCAAATTAGTCTTAATTTAATCATTTTATTTTTATTTTAATTCTCTTCCCATATTCTCTTTTCAGGTGCAATGGACTTAAATTTCTATCCATGGAATGGTACAAGGCAAGAGCAGCCAAGGGAAGCATACAATGATGGCGTCAACCCAATTGCAACACTTTCAGCACAACTAGAGGTTCTCTCGAGGAAGTTGGATACTGTTTCAGCACAACGGAGTCGAGAGTCAGTTACGTCGCATGACTATGGTGCTGGAAGCTATACGAGCCATCAGGAGCCTATCAGTTATGGGCAGGAGCAGTATGAGGGTGGTTATTCCTACACCGAACCTTATCCCACTTATCAACAAGATTGGGGGTATCACCTAAACCCTTCATCAAACTACTAGTCAAGACCAACACTGGGATCCAAATCCCGCATACGTCCCAGAATGCACCTTCCAGACTCCAGTTTACGAGCCTCAACACAATTTTGAGGGTGACACCGAAAACACAAGCTTGGATGAAGGAAGTGGCATAGAATCACTATAGGACATCTTGAATGAGCAACAGAAGTCATTCAAGAGTATTCTGAACTGGGCAGAGCAGATTAGCAAGGCCTTGATGATAGAGGATGAACAAGGGATGCAAAACCATACTGTGAGCTATCAAGAACAATATGAGCCAAGTCCAACTTATGCACCAGAACCCCCATATCAATTCCCATGTTTACAAGGAGAACAGTCTCCAATGGAATTCCTGTATAGGAGCTTAGAAAGCCAAGAGGAGAGGCTTAGGAGCCAAGAGCAATCAAGCCAGAACTTCCAGAATCAGATGGCCCTAATCCACAACACTCCTACCAATGAGCATCAGTACATGGAGCCCGAGGCTGAAAAAAAGAGGAAGGATTGAAAATTATGTGGGGGAATTCCATAGCATCGACAGAGGAGACCTTGATTGAGCAAGAGCAATCGATTGAGGATCTTCAGATTTGGGTAGAGCAGATTAGCACGGCATTAAGGAAAGACGAGGTATTTGAACAAGAGACAACAATGCATGATCTTGTACCTCCAATGACTGAAGCCATAAGTTATGATCCCCAGACTACGTGGTGCGATGACATGGGTGCATAAACTAATAGAGAATCCACAGTGCAATTACAACTGGATGAACCGATGGCAATGGAACAAGAGGAGATAATTGGGGATGTGGAACAGTATGAACCAATAGTAATAATCCCCCAAGAGCCTTCTCCACCGATGTTTGAGACTCCAGTCAAGTTTGCACATCCTTGCCCCCTTGGTAGCCACATTATAGAGACGGATCTCGATAACACGAGAGATTCTGCAGTCTCGACACCATGGTGGTCAGAAGAGAAGAGAATAGAAGAAGAGTCCATCGTGTGGTCTATACCTCCATGCCCCGATCATTTCACCTACACAACGGAACCCTTGCCTAGCTCCCCAACCTTCAGGACGGGGAATTCTTTTACTTATCCAATGCTAGGTAGTTTAAATCTACATCCACTCCTATTGGGGAGCCGCCAAAGTCACACAGCTATTCTGATGGATGGAGGGGTTCTCCAGTATCGTCGGGGAGTCGGATAGCAATGGTCAGACACAGTCCAGCTAGAGGACTATAAATCAAGCAGCTAGATGGGAGGCACCCCATCATTTCTCTCTCTCTTTGTTTAATTCTCCATTACCTACTTCCCATCATCCCTCTCTCTATCTCTTTGTTTAATTCTCCATTTACATGCTTTCTATCACATTTCCCTCCCCCTCGTTTAATTCTTATTAGTTTAGTATTTAGTTTAAATTTTTTGAATGCCCTTAGGAATTAGGAGTTCATTGCCTACATTTTTGAACTTAGGCATGAATGCGTATATTTTTGGGATTAAAGAGCTTATAGCATACTTTTAATGCACTTGCATTGCATATACGCCTTTAGAGAATTTTTGGGAATATAAATGCATATATCTTTCCATGTTCATTCTCTTGATGTAAATAGATTTTATATACTTTTGTTAGTCTAGGAAGGCTTAATAAGTATTGTCTGCGTATTTCAGGTCAAAGGCTGCTCGGAATGAATGAAAAGCAAAAGCCAACCTCAGTTCATGCCAAAAATCTACTGCAACAAAATCTGATGGTCCGCGCGGCCGTGCCCAATCCAAGGCATTACCACGCGCGGCCGCGCCACACATAAACTGGGCCAGTCTTGGGAAAAATCCTATAGATTTTGGGGGGTACCACTTCATGTCAATTATTAGCAGCCCCCAAGCCTCAGTCCCTATAATCCCAAACCCTCAGTTCCTTAATACAATCCCCCATCTCTTCCATTTTATGCAATTCCCCCCCACTACAAGCCTTAGTTTTGAAAACCTCCTACCTCCTCAATCCAAAGTACCAATTCTCATCCACCTCATCCTCTCAACCTGATCAATTGAGATATTGAGTGTGGGATCTCTAGCAGAGAAAGATTGATATGGAGTTAGGTTGGTTCGTTGAGTACAGTGCTGAGCGGGGTTTATTTTGCCAGAGTAGAGAGAGGCGGGGAAACTTCTGAGAGGGCGCCATTTCATTTCATGTAGCATTAGAAGCCAAATAGGAGAGTTTCTTTTTACCTTTACCTTCAATGAGGACATTGAATAGTTTAAGTTTGGGGGTATTGGCTTTATTTTGCATATAGGGTAGTTGCATTCATATTGCATATTGTGTTTATTTATTTAGTGCATGTAGGTTGTAAATAGTTAAAATTTGTGGAAATTTTAAAAATTTTCTTTTGTTTTTGCATTCTGTGTTAGAGCATACTGCATAAATCCAGTTTTCAGTTAGTTAGTTATGTATGTTGCCTATGAAGAAACTGAAATCACTTGATTGTTGAACTGATTTAAGACTTAAGCCTGATTTCATGGTCATATATGTAAATCCTTACCTGTCAGATACTGTGTAACTAGTAAGCACGATAGAGTAAACACCATGATATGCTAAGTTTAAATGTTTACATACTTGTCTTCTGGTTGAAAAACTATGTTTTAATAAAAGAGTTTTAGTTCGCATATAATAATAACTAGATTGTTAAAAGCTTAAGTTTGGGGGAAACAGGGGACATGCACGATATATGCGGGGAGATGGAGCGTAAGACGCACTCCCTTGCATGAAAAGAAAAAGAAAAAGAAAACAAAAGAAAATGCATTGAAAAAGAAAAAAAATAGAATAAACACTTCGGCTACGTCGAGTTCTGTGGCCTTTGATATTCGAGCAAGTAAGCCCTAGGAGTGTCTCTACACCCAGCGCCCTAAGGCCGTCTGGTCTGGGAGTCGTTGGTCGAAAGCTCGCTACATGGGTATCATTGAAAAGCCTAAGAGGACTAGGCATTGCACAGTATTTATGTACACGGGAAAGTGCGAATACGCCCTCGTGAGTAATAAAAGCTTAATGAGCACCCCCCTGTTGACTCTTAACTTTAGTAATACATGGTCTTGGTTAGAACTTATATGATTTATTGCTTTTCTTAAGTTGAAGCTTGTTTTTTCCCTAAGAAGCATAGTATGTGATATATTTGTTCAAAGCATGTTTAATGGTTACCAGTCACACAACGCATAATACATCAGTGCTGACAGTTTTAGATTTGCAAGAATATGCCTTATGGTCTTGTCTTGGGTAGCTTATCTGTTTGTTTATCTTGTGGTTTTCTGAGGCATTGCTTTGAAACTTCAATACTGGCGGGGAACTTGGATTCGCATTCATGATAGTGTAGGTTGCATATATTGTAGATACTGCATTACATCTTTTGTTTAGTTTTGTTTTGGTTGCTTGAGGGCAAGCAACGTTTAAGTTTGGGAGTATTTGATAAGTGGCTTTTATGACCACTTATTCGAATAGTAACCAACTCATTATGTTGCTTAAACTCAAGTATCGCTGTGCGTTTGATGCGTTTTTGCTTTGTTTTGTAATTTTTAGGTTTAGAAACTCTCCGGGTGCAAATTGAGCTTAAAAGGGCAAAAGAACGCTTAAATGGGGCAAAGCACTGAAATGGGCTTAAATCATGAAGATAGCATGGGTGAGGAAGCAATGAAGGTGATGCCACGAGTCTAGAGGCCAAAAGGAGCAAGAATGGCATTTGAAGCAAAAATGGAAAGGAAATGTAATCCCGATATCGTTTGGGGGGTTTATGTTCATTTTATGTTCTTGGATTGGAGCTTAGTTCATATTGTAGAGCATCTTATAAGCTTTCCGGAACATCTTGAATCATCCCAATCGGAGTTCGGAGGCGAGAGTTATGCCCCGTATACCAACGAACGTTAAACTTCATGGTTTTGAGTTTTCATGCACAACTGTCACTTGGAGCTCAATTTCAGCCTCATCCATCTATTATTTCTCAATGCTCAAAAAATGAAAGTTGTAGAACTCTTCGATAGCTTCGATTTGACAGGTGGCAGGCCTCGTAACTCCTCCCGTATCAAAAGTTATGGCCGTTTTACTAGAGGACTCTGCAGCAGAAAATCCTTGGCGCGGGCGCGCGGATTTTAGGACATTTTTGGGTGCGGCCGCGCCAGTCCCCAGCTGTGCCAAACTTGAATTTTCAATTGAACGGGACTTGGCTTTTGATTGGGATATAAGGGGGCTCGTTGGGGCAAGAAAGAGCATCAAATATACATGTATTGGCCTTAAGCCCTAGTTTTTCCTCTTCCTTCTCTTTCAATTCCTTGTCTAGGAGTAGATTAGGTTAGAGATTAGTGTTAGATTAGCTTAAAGTAGTTAGATTCTAGGGTTTGATTAGGTTTGAAGATTGAAGCAAGAGGATTGACATCAAGGGTCCAAGCTTGGAGAAAGATTTGAAATCTCTATCCTTAATCTCTCTTTGCTATTACATTGTATATTTAGATGATGTTATTGAATCTTGTGGATAATATACTTGAGTTATTTATGGCTTAAGCTTATTTTGAGGTTCCAATGGAACCTTTTGAGTAGTTTACTTTGATATGCTTCCATGCTTGTCTCTTTGATTGTTATATGACTGTCTATTACGATTCGTGCTTCCATTGCTTAATTGATTCGCGACCAATTACTGTGATAACCTATGTGGACTTGAAAGACAAAGCATAGGTTTAGATCTAGTCGTAGTAGCGGGTGATTATGCATTCACATGGCGTTGGATGTATGATTTGTGCTTAGGATAGACATATACCGAAGAGCCGTCCGTAGTCAATAGAGGACTTGACCTTAAACCCTATTTATTTGTAAATCACATAGACATATAGTGGTTTAGGTAATGTGGGTGTTCACGTGCGTTCTATCATCTGTGGATTGCACGTGATATGGAGTTGGTGCATCGAAAGATGGCCTTCTCTCACGTTCGTGTTCTCGGCTAACTATCTTGACTATTAATTTGATCGAATTGGAAGTATGTCGATTTAGACGAATCATTAGGAGAAATTGGAATCTCTTATCTTCATTATCTGATTTTAACTCTAGAGTTAATTAGTTTAAGTTAATTGCTTGCCTAGTTTAACTTAGTTTTAATTCATTCTCTTTACCATCCGTTTAAATAAGACTGAGATGATTATGTGCTAGTGGTTTGGTGTCTTTTATCCATTAATTCTCTGTGGGACGATATCTTTACTTACTCTTTATTACTCGTTGGCCGCGTATACTTGCGCGTTAATTGTGTCATATAAATCTGACCGACACCTATGCAGAGGACGAAAAACTCCGAATGAAGTTATTTCAGAAGAGTCTGACCGGGGAGGCTAGAGCATGGTACGCCTGTCTAGACAACTACAAAATTCACAGTTGGGAAGAGTTGGCCCATGCTTTCCTCAGTCAATACAGTTTCCAGTCTCAGCTGACTCCAGACAGATACCAGATTACAAAAATCAAGAACAAAATACTGAATCATTCAGAGAATATGCTCAACGGTGGAGGAGGGTTGCAGCACAAGTCACCCCAGCTATGACTAAGTCTGAGATAATCATGACCTTCATCGACATTCAAGAAGCTCCTTATTATGAGAGGGTCCTAGCAGGCATAGGAAAACCATTCTTTAAGATGATCAAGCACGAAGAGATTGATAGTAGTGTGCATACAAGCCAATCATGTATGATGATAAAGCACATACTTTGTAAACAATCTTATTTATTAATAAAATATTCATTTATTAAAGGCATTTAATTATCTACATAGTGCTGTTTTCATAATATGTAAATAACCCATAGCTTTAAGCAATGCTTTTAGAATCATGATGATGATCATGCTAATGAGATCTAAATTCTTAGAAAGCTCTAAAACTAAAATAGTTCCCAATTGTGGGATTACTAAAAAGGGGATTAGTAAATCCGGATAGATTGGTACATATGTTGCTTGCTCATTGGATGAGGATGATTGATCTCATGATCATTTGTGTGGAGACCCTAAAGCAAGTATGTAGGTGGTTATTGAAGAATAAGTTCACTGAACGTGACTCGCTATGGAATACCTAATGGAGTTTTACTCGCCTGTCAATAGGAATTCCTAATGTGATAGTAGTACAAGTGATCCTTGGACTTGAGATCATCATAGTATCTTGTATGTAACAAATTATGCTTTGACTTATTCCTTAAGACCTTTTAAGGCATATATAGGGTATGCTTGGGTATAATGAGTTACATATGGAGATGATGAATGATCAATAAAGAATCTACCACCTCTAGTAAAAAAGGAGAGATGTCCTATGTGATTCGTTAAATGACAACCCAGGAATCCTTGGCCAAGGTGGAATGAAATTAGAAAGAAGTTTCTAATTTGCATTATTTGGAGTTGTGCATTTTCTAATCGAAATACATAAAATTACATAAAATAAGACTTGACAGTAAATCCATGTCTTATAGTTAATTGGGACATTGTATGGTGGAAGAATTGAATTGTACGGTAACTATTTACTCACAGGTTCTTTTATGATTAACATTGAATATCTATATTATCTGGAAAGTCGTTGATCGCTAGGGAGGCTTATCCCTATTGTAGAATAAATATTATTTATTTAAATAGATTATTAGTTTAATTTATTTATTTAAATAAGATTAGAATTGTTCTAATTGATTTATTCACAACCGGTTTAATATGGAGAACCTAAAGGGTCATACCATAAAAGGAAGAATAATTATTTAAGAAGGTAATGGCATAATCGTAATAATGCATTAAGTATAATTAATTTAATATATGGTGATAGAATAAATTAAATAGCTTAATGTTTAATATTAAATATTTTGAAAATATTAAATATAAATTAATAAGAGATGTCTTATTAATATTATTACAATTATTATTATTTTAATTTCTAAAAGAGTTTAGTAATTAATTTAATATTAGTACTCTCATTTATTCCTAATAAGATTAGGAGACAAATTAATTAAATGAATTTAATTAATTATTCCTAATGTGGTGGGAAGCCTAAATTAATTAAAGGAGTTTAATTAATTAAATGAAATCCCATGTCTAATAGGATTAGAAGGGTTGACTAATATCTATATAAGAGGAGTGTTATAATAGATATCAGTTGATGCAATTCCAATTATTGGAGAGTACTCATTTTCTATATAGGATAGAAAACTAAGGTTTAGCCAAACACCCTCCTTCTTGATAATTCCTCTTCCTTGGTGGATCACCTCTAGAGGCCAAACACTTGGTTGGCTAACGTTAATCAAAGGAAGGAATCTAACCCGAAAATTCAAGGAGATCTCGAAGAACAAGGAGTTGAACTCGTACCTGTGGAAGCTTCGTTCTACAAGGGTATGATTTTATAACTTCTTATTTATCGTTTTAAATTAATAATTTGCATAAAGGATGATCCGGGTAATGATTTTGTAGAATATTTTTAAACTCTGATATACCATGCTTCCGCTAATTTTGCAATTTGATTGCGTCACAATTTCGTACAAACCTAACAGAGAAGGCCGAAACGGGGCTAAAATTTGGGAAGATAAAGGACCTGAATGTTTTGGAAGTCGTTGCCGAGCATATCCAGTCCGAAAATTACGGGAGTAATCCCCGAAGAGCACATAAGAAGAAAGAGGAAGAAGTGTCCTTAGTATTGCAAGGACAGAGTCCAAGGGGGGATTCAAGCAGTATGCCCATTCAATGGAGGAATTATACCCCTTTTCAAACTCCTGCACAGCCTTTAAACCCTCCATTTCAGAAGACTATGGAGGCCAGACATCGGAGAACATTCACCATGTTAGGATATTCACTCGAGAATATGCTGAAATTGTTAACCGCACAGAAAAAGATTGTGTAACTTCTTCCACCAACCTATACTAGTGGACGGAATTTTGACCCAAGCAAAAAGTGTGCTTATCATTCTGGATCCCCGGGCCATGATACACAAGACTGTTGATCTCTCAAGCACAAAATTCAAGACTTGATTGACAATGGAGAGATTGTGGTAACAAAGCCCGAGCAACCACATGTACAAGACAATCCTCTCCCACAGCACAAAAAGGAAATTGTCAACATGATCAGTACAGAAAATGGAGAAGGATACAAGTACCTCCGATACGTAGGAGAATCAACTCCATCCAGCAACAATAGCCCCAAAAGTTGGGAAGTCTTAGAAAGGCGATTCTTGATAGAACATGAAATCAAGTCTATCAAAGAACAGATTGGACAATTAGCAGAACTGATCGTATACCAACATCAGGTCACCAGACAACTTATCAACCAATCCAACCAACATGAGGCTAGTCCTCCCACACCAGAAATCAGTCCCATTCCCATGAGGGATCATTACTATTTTCATCAACAAGAACCCTGGGCCGACAAAATGGCCAAGGAAAAAAAGTTTTGAGCAGGTCGGGAATTTGCCTTTCAACGAAATTTCACCAATCTAAACCAAGCCGATGAAAGAAATCCTCCATATGTTAATCAACGAGGGAATGGCTGCAGACTTGCTACCCCCAGTAAACCTTCAATCCAAAAAATTCAAGCCTGATAGAGTCTTCCAGTACCACTCCAATGCACCCGGCCACAATACTGAGGATTGCTGGGCACTTCGTCATTTAATCTAGAACATGATTAAGAGTGGTGAATTGATAAGAGGAAATCAAGTTCTCGGCCTCCCAGATGAAGACACCCTCTTTATTCCCACTGCGTGGAATCAGGATACAGTGGCTATTATTTCCTGTGATAAGGAGTCATCTCTCACACCCGTAGTACTGCTAGGTAAAGGGGTCCAAGAAACATAAAATCCTATAAAATTGGCCGCACCAGAGCCTTTAATCTTGCACTTCAGACCTCAGTATCCTATTATCAGTTTGAAGAGGGTCCCATGGAACTATGGGAATGATGAAGGTTCAACCTCAAATAACATTGCCATTGTACCAAAGGAGAGTCCATTGTACCTGCTTCAGCGGGTGATCAAATCTGTCAGTAAGGCCAAAGAAAAGGTGGCTAAAGAGAAAATCGAAGAGTTCCTCAACAAAATGGGACACAATGAAATCAAGGTGCTGCAAAGCTTAAAAGATGCACCCAAGAAAATTTCCATCCTAGACTTGGTCTTATCATCGGTAGATAATCGCAACATTCAGGTGAAAGTACTGGAAGAAGCTCATCTGACACATACTGTGGATGCCAAAAAATTTCGGCACGTGTAGAACACATTTTCAACAGCAATGTGATATCTTTCACTGACGATGATATAACTGCAGAGGGGACGGGTCATCGCAAGTCATTACACATAGAAGTGATGTTATCCGGGTATGTGATTGGAGGTGTGCTCATAGATGGAGGATCATCCCTCAACATCAGTCCATACGACACCTTGGAGAGAATGAAGATCAATCCGAATCGGATTAAAACCAGTCATGTAGTCATCCGGGCTTTCGATGGATCTCGCCCGCAAGCTATGGGAGAAGTAGAGCTTCCACTAAAGATTGGTTTGCACACTTTCTATGTGTCCTTTTAGGTGCTCAACATCGCCACTGGATACAATTTGTTGCTAGGCAGGCCATGGATCCACATGGCAAGGGCAGTGCCATCCACCCTCCATCAACAACTCAAATACATTATCAACGGTAACCTTATTATAGTGAATGCCAAACCGAAATACCCTATCTGCATACAGGGAGACATGTCGGTGATCAGCCTATATGTAGGGATTGAACCTGCTATTTTTCAAGCCTTGGAGGTGAGTGATACTCAATATCTATCAGTTGGGGCACCAACATTGAAGCCTAAAATCTCCCCTGAAGTGATGAACAGTGGGCCAGGAGATGGTATATTTGGGTTTCCATCCTAGAAGGGTTAAGAAAGAATTAACAAGGTATTACAAGTCCAGTCCAAATCCCGAGCCAGTCAGGGAGAGCTGGATTGGGTTATTCATCTGGGTCAAGCCGTCGAAACCCATATAAGCACCCTAAGGCTCATGCTTCCATCATACTACTACCAAAACTCATTGATGCTGGCTTTGTAAAGCCAAGGAGGAAGATCCCTGCTGTTATATCAGCCATGCTATTTCCTCCAATCACACCGGCCGGTGAAAGAAAAACCCCAAACCCTAAGGGTGATAGCAAAAAGGGAAAAGAAAAGATCCTGTACAAAGAACGAGACCCATTTGCTAACATGCAGGTTATCATAAACTACGAGGGTATGAATGATGAGATCCTAGACAGTGATGACGAGGATCAGATTCAAATTCCTCGCATCAAGAAGGGAAAAGGGGGTAGTTCAAAGAAAAACCCCGACCCTATTATAAAGGATGTCTCAGTCATTATCCGAGACGAGGCAGATGAGCACAATTCTTTAATCCTCCCTGTTTATGAGGATCTAACCCTGGATAAGTGGAGCAACGTCCGTTGCCTCAGTCAAAAAGGGTAAAGGGGCAGAGAGTCCGTCTGCCCTGTAATATGCTTTCATTAACTGCTTACTTTTGATTGTACAACTATAGCAGTAACTTTTGTCATGCTTTGCCAAATGCTTTGTATATTTAAACAGTTGCATATATTAAAGTGAAAGCATTTTTGTTTTTAGGACTCCAGAGTTGGATTTGTTTGTCACTGCTGATGAGATGCCAACTTGTCACAGTGACTACAACTTTGATGTAGACTTGAATTTTGACTTGATGGATATTGATCAAGAGGAGGAAGATAACTATGAAGTGCCAGAGGAGATCAAAGAATGGTTCGAAGACAAACCCACATCGAACCTCGACCAAACCACCACTATCAACATAGGAACCTCTAAAAACATCAAAGAAATCCAGATAAGCCTAGACCTTACACAAGATTAAAAAGTCGACTTGATCGAACTCCTAACACAGTTTCAGGATGTGTTTGCATGGTTACATGAAGACATGATTGGCCTATCTACTGATATTGTCATCCATCGAATGCCCATCAAAGACGGATTCAAGCCAGTCAAGTAGAAGTTCAGGCGTTTGAAACCTGAATGGAGTCTGAAAGTTAAAGAAGAGGTCGTTAAATAATTTAAAGCTGGTATCATCATGGTATCAACATACCCATAGTGGCTGTCAAACATAGTTCCCGTACCTAAACTCTGAGGGAAAGTACGAGTATGCGTGGATTACCAGGATTTGAACTAAAGCCTGCCTCAAGGACAATTTCCCAGTACCTTTCATCCACATCTTGATAGACAATACAACACAGTACGGTATGTATTCGTTTGTGGATTGTTTTACTGGTTACCACCAGATCATGGCTGCTGAAGAGGACAAGGAGAAAACAGCATTTATCACTCCCTGTGGAACTTCCTGCTATAGGTGTCTGTCCTTCGGCCTTATTAATGCCGATGCCACGTATCAGCGAGCTATGATGGCCCTATTTTATGACATGATGCACAAGGAGATAGTGGTTTATGTGGATGACATCATCATCAAATCTCGAAAGGAGGACGATCACATCGACCATCTCAAAAAGCTATTCAATAGGTTACGTAAGTATAACCTCAAGCTGAATCCTGCCAAATGTGCTTTTGGTTTCAAATTAAGCAAGTTGTTAGGATTCCTAGTGAGCAATAGAGGCATCGAGCTAGATTCTGCCAAGATCAGAGCCATCAATGAGATACTAGTACCTCGAACAGAGAAGGAGATATGCGGGTTCCTGGAAAGGATCAATTTCATAAGCAGGTTCATTTCCCAGCTCACAGCAACTTGTGAACCCATATTCAAGCTACTAAGGAAGAATTCCTCCACCAAATAGAATGTGAATTGTCATAAAGCCTTCCTTGCCATCAAGAAACTGCTGATCGAAGAACCAGTCTTGGTACCCCCAAGGGACGAAGTTCCCCTATTTATGTACTTGTCCAGTCAATGCCAATGCAATGGGATGTATGCTGGGACAGAAAGATGATAGTAGCAAGGAGAGAGCCATCTACTATATTAGCAAAAGATTCAGCAATGGTGAACAAAAGTACACCCTGATCAAAAAAATGTGTTGTGCGTTAGCATGGGCCGCAATGAGGTTACAACATTACATCCATGGGCACTCGACCTACCTCATATCTCGCATGGATCCACTAAAATACGTATTCAATAAGCCAATGTTGAATTGTCGACTGTCCAAATGGCAGTTGATCCTAAAACAGTTGCAACATTGTCTACGTAACTCAGAAGTCCATTAAAGGTCAAAGCATTGCTGATCAACTGGCCGAAGCACCATCAGGAGGGTTCGAGCCCCTGGAGACTTATTTCCCAGATGATGGGATCATGACAATTCAACAACTCCAACAAGAGAATACAAGTCCAACCATAGAAAATGTATTTCGATGGAGCAGTAAACATGGAGGGTGCCGAAGCTGGGACAGTCCTTATCTCTGGTATAGGAGAGCAATATCCTGTGGCTACCAAACTGCAAATTTGGAAACACCAACAACACAGCCGAGTATGAAGGCTGCATAATGGGGTTGAAGTTAGCCCAATCCATGGGTATCAAACATTTACTAGTCTTTGGCTACTCTGAATTGGTTAATAGATAAACCACTGGTGCATATCATACTAAAGAATTGTATTTGTTGCCCTATCATCGGAAGGTCGTTAAAATATCCATGGAGTTTGAAGACATAACCTTCATCCATATTCCTCGGGGTAGGAATTACTTCGCTGATGCATTGGCGACGTTGGCTTCCTTGATCCACATATCCGATAGTAGTGGAATTCCCTACATCAAATTCACAAGTCAGAAGGCCCTGACATACGGGAATTACATTGGAGACATATCAGATGAAATACCTCATATCAAATAGCCTTGGTATCAAATCATCAAGGAATATCTCCGAGATGGATCTACACCAGCTGGGGGAAGCCAATTCGAGCAGAAGTGGATTCACAAGATGGCTATGAAGTTCTAGCTGAGCAGAGATGGATTGTATAAATGGGATACTGGAATAGGCCTGTTAAGATGCCTTGATAAAGAGCAAGCCCAGAGATTAATGGATGATGTCCATGGTGGAATCTGTGGTCCACACATAAGCGGTCACCTGCTGGCCAAGAAGATATTAAGAATAAGACATTATTTGATCTCTCTCAAAGCTGACTGTGACGATCATATCAGGAGATGCTTTCAATACCAAGTACATGGAAATGCCATACACGCTCCTCCAAATGAGCTACACAACATGAGTTCACCATAGCCTTTCTCCATATGGGGAATGGATGTGATCGGTCTAGTAGAACCAAAAGCCAGCAACGGACATTGATTCATCTTCACCATGATTGATTACTTTACCAAGTGGGTTGAAGCTTCCTCTTTTCCCAAAGTCACCAAAGAGGTCATCATTGGTTTCATCAGAAATAATGTCGTCTGTCGATATAGACAACCGGAGGAGATAGTATCAGACAACGCCAAAAACCTGAACAATCAAATGATGAAAGAGCTTTGTAGCAAGTTCCACATTAAGCATCTCAATTTTGTCATCTATCGGCCTAAGATGAATGGTGCTGTTGAAGCGGCCAACAAGAACATCAAGAAGATCATATAGAAAATATTAGCCAATCACAAAGAATGGTCTGACCTGCTGCCTCTAACCTTGTTAGCATACAGGACATCAATGCTTACCTCTACTGGGGCAACCCCCTATTCATTGGTCTATGGAATGGAAGCAGTCCTTCCCATAGAAGTATAGATGGAGTCCTTGCGAGTGTTAATCGACGCTCAGATGGACGAAGAACAGTGGTTGCAAGACCGGTACCACCATATGTCCTTGATTAATGAAAAGAGGGCTACAACCATTTTTCACGGGCAGTTATATCAGCAAAGGATTGCTTGATCCTACAACAAGAAAGTTCGAATACGATAATTCAAAGAAAATGATTTGGTGCTGAAGAAAGTTTTGGCCAATCAAGACGATGCCAAAGAAAAGTTAGCCCCTAATTAGGAATGCCCTTTCATTGTCAAGAAGGTGTTGACGGGAGGAGCTATCAGATTGCAAGAAATGGACGAATTGAATTTCCCCAACTCATCAACTTAGACACCATAAAAAGGTACTATGTCTGAAAGACATGCATACCCGCATCCTTGTCGTGCAATTCAAATCAGGTTCGGTTTTCACTAGAAGCCGGAACTTCGAATGACCTGATCTCTCTCAACCCGGAAGTACGTAGGTAGCCATTCTTGGTGCGGTCAAACCAAACCAAAACTCAAAAACTCATCAAACCAAACTCAAAAGAGATACTTCTCAAGCCTCGCTCACAGAGACAGAACTACGAATGACCTGATCTCCCTATACCCTGGAGTACGTAGGCATCCATTCATGGTGCGGTTTGACCTTCAAGAAAATAAAACTAATAAAAACCAATCCTAAGACATCGAAACTATATGAAACCCAAAAACTATCAAGCCTCCCTGGTCAATAGGCCCTTATGAGATATTCGCTGACATCTCAATGTCAGTCCATCAAGGAGAAGCTCAACAAACATCAACAACAGCAAGTCATGAAAGAAGTGGTAATCACTCAGCAATGATAATAGATATCCAAACAGGTAAGTTAATCAAAATATATTTCTTTGATATATAATACTGTTTGATATATATATAGTGTCCTATACATGATAAAAATGGCTGATCTAGTATGTACAGGAAAAATAAAGCTAGTCTATGGACCCATAGATAAGCGAGGCAATAATGCCAACATGGCATCTCTCTCTGAAGATGGAGGAGCTGCTACAAGTGCAATACCCTCATCCTCCATACGAGTCAGAACATCCACAACCATCTGCATAGTCTCGCTTTGATCATCAATATAAACACTCATCTTGGCAACCATACCATGAGTATAAGATTAGAGAGCAATACTGTCGGTGATGTGGAAATCTCGGGAAACTATGGCCTCATCCCTATTCACAAAAGTAGCATCCCTGGTAATCAAAATCTCCTCAATCTCCTCGTAAGCTGCATCTCTGGCAGATCGAATCTCATCCCTCTCCGCAAAAGCTATATCCCTGGCAATTAAGCTCTCCTATATATCGACAAAAGAAGTATCTCGAGAAGATCGAGCCTCTTCTCTCTCAACCAATGTCACATCTTGAGTGGCTCAAGACTCATCTCTCTCCGCAAAAGCTATATCTCTGCCAGACAGGGCAGTCAACATCAGCGCTCTAGCCTGATCTCTCTTAAAGGTCATACTAGCTAGTTAGTCTGCCAAAGCTGGATTTGTCCAGGCAGTAATGATCGGCGGATCACTAACCAGTGCTTCTGTTAGACCCATGAACAACTCATCCTCAGTGGGAGAATCAGAATCCTCTATAGGCTCCTCCTCATTTGAATCCACTATCGGAGTTGACTGGATGAATGCAGCTGATGCTATATCTGCCTCTAACCACGCTAAGTACTATGGAGAACGATCCGGATGGCTATTGGAGAAATCAGCCCTCTCCCTATGAGTCCAACACTCGTACACTCTAATCAAATCAGCGAATGACATAGACAAAGCTGACATCCTCTGATCAATAGCCCCCTCAAACTAATGCAGGCTCTGAAACTGATCGAACTGGCCCATAACAGCCAGAGGATGGTAAGTAGTCACTTCCCTCGATCCCGCCAGGGTAAATAGTCTATGCCAGACGGGTGGGTGATAAAGATATAGGGAGAAACTAGCCTTGAGCATGGCAGAATAGAGAATGGATGCACAATATCAGACAAAAATGATGACCATGTCTCTGCGTCGATACACTCCGCTGGCTTAAAGGAGTAAGACATGGCTATCTCATGGGTGAAAGAATACCCCTGGTGTCTGAAGAAGCCAATCGGTCGTAAATGGGATATGAGCCATACGTACAATAAGACCAAATTGCCTCTAAAAAACCCCTCTGGGTGGGTACTATAGTGGGTGGCTGCTCTCAGCAACTCGGCCAATATCATCAGAAGAATGGTGCTACCCTGTCTAAGGGCCCGAACCACGACTATCAATCCGACATCCAGGTGGTTCAAGTGAAGTGGCATATAGACGCAGGCTATTATGCAAATCAACAAAACATCTAACCTACCCAAATGCCATGCCTCTACCGAAATAATAAAATCTCCAGCATGACAATCGTAGCTGTCCGGCCGATCAAAATAATCGATCAAGAAGTCTATAGAGATCACATGTCCATAAACGATCTCATTCGAAACTACACTCTGATGTAGACCTAGACATCCGAAGAAACGGTCTCCTCATGTCGCTGATTGTAGTAAGAGCGCAAGGCAAATCTAAAGCTAAACCAGTAAACCGCTCATACTCCTCTAAAGTCGGATTCAGCTCGTGCTGCCCGAAGCGGAAAACCTATCTCTCAGGTATCCAACATGATAAGATGCCATCCACGAACCCATACGGGACCTGAAAGTCTATAAGGGCCAATAAATGCCCTAACATCTGATCCATTGTCCCTCTGGCTGGGAAGGGCAGGCTCTCATACCACGATCTCAAGGATGATGCCACCACAGATGGTGGTAAGTGCTCAATACGACTGATGGTGGATGACGACATCTGTATCACAAGACTATCTAGGGGTCAAATCTGAACTCATCTGTCTAAATGCATACACATGACATAATACATACATAATGACAAAGATAAACATGATGCGATAGATAGGAAGTATCATGCATATCTAAAATAAACTATCTACTGCAAGCATCATCCTTTTTTGATAATACAAAGAAAAATAGAAAGTACAGGAATATGGGGCACCACCACCCAACTACTAATAGTGGTGTATCAAAATGGGGCACAACCGCCCAAATAACCAAAATAATGGCCGACCAAAAGATATAGCTACAATATCTATCCAAAAAGATCCAAAATATCTACACTCAGGTGGTTAACCTGCTCCATCTCCTCCGTAGACACAAAGTCGCGGTCATCAGGCATGTCAGGGAGGTACAAGGGAGGATCAGCCCCTGCAAAACTGCTGGAATATGGACCTGATGAGGGGACCTCTTCTGAGCTGGAAGGGTCAAAAGAAGATGTCTTTAACTGATCTCAGCCAAGATGCCTGATGAACAAATGAGCTCTCTCCAACTCTTGGGTCAGTCCTGTAATCTGGTCCAAGTGAGTAGGCTCCCTGAGGTAAGCTATCCAGTCTGTCATCATCACAAACCCAGGAACCATATCTGCCATAAACTGGGTGGCATGAGTCTGAGCTCCAATCGTGAGAGGGCTCCACCAACTGCTGAATGCCTCCTGGCTGTAAGGGCCCTCTGACAGGGTAAATACGTCTACACCCTCCATAGGGATATCTATCAGTGGCTAGACCAATGGCCAATGATGCTAAGCCAGAGGAATAAATGGAATGCGGATCTGACCCGTGATACTCAGGATAGCACGCTCTCCTATATTGAGCTCCCGGTCTCCCTCTGTCAAAAATGGGACTGTACGGGTCGACAATGCAATCTCTCGACCAGTGGGAAAGTCTCCCTCAAATCCAACAGTCAAAAACTCAGAAGTATATGGGATCCACGAGATCTCTTCGGTTGTCAAAAGCTCTAACTGTAGGCGAGAATGGGTAAAGCCCTCAGTAATAGAGACCTCCATCAGAGTAGAGTGATGCCAACATCGTCCTTGGGGATAGGTCTCCAATCCTAAAACAGTGGCGGGCCATAGGCAAGGAAGCCTCTCATACGCCCAGAACTGGCCATATAAATATCAAAAGTTCTCAGTGACCAAGACTGACAAATATAAATGCAAAAATTAAAAAGGTACAAGAAAGATGTACTCACTAGCAGAAATGAGTAGAACCCTAACCAAGCCTCTGTCAAACCCTCCAAGAGCATGCGCATACCTCATAGAAAATAGGCAAAGGTGTAGGAACCCCAATCAAAGTCACTAAGGTGCTCTACATGTCGAGTGGCACTGACCAGGGCAAAGGACACAGTCAATGAGTTGTCCACCAGAAAATAACCCCTGATGATCACCAGAGACAACCGCCTCAGGATGCGATCCCTAACCCTCTGATCATCAGGCAGAGGCTCAAGTAAAGCCCAACTCTGGGCATCTATGCTCAAGGGACCAGATCGGACCGTCTGACCCTTGAGCGCCGACAAAGGAACTCCCAGTAGGGATCTAACGGCAGTGGGCATAATGTCGGCCAAAATAGGCACGGGCTCACCCTCGAAACTCTATGCCGGTGATGAACCTCTAATCCATAGGGTTCATCATCACCTCGCAGTCCAACAAGTGAAGAGACCGAGTCTGGTGGAACCAACGCCCAGACAAAGCCCTCACATAACCCCAGGGGCAACGGTGGGGAAGAATAGAAAAGAAGCCCTAAAACCCCCAGCCATCAACGATATCCCTGTACTCCTGGTGCAAAGTGTGGTAGAGGGAGTGCACATTGAACCAGTTCCCTCTGGGCTGCGTAAAGTCATGAACCTGCATCAAAAACCAACCCATTTCAGAAACCTGTGCCCCATGAATGGCAAAAGAAAGAAAGAGAATCCAGAGATAAGAAAACTTTAAGTCACCTCATTGGCATGAAGAAATTGCGATGGATGAAGACTCAAGTCTCCCAGTAACTCCTGGGTTGGCACAACAATGCCTAAAAGCTCCGCACGTGGGACCTGACCTGGGACTAGAGCAGTAAAAAGAGCCTCCTCATCATCTATATCAATCGGCAGCTCGTACTGGGCTAGACGAATCACCGACTCTTATAATCTACGAGGCGACCAAGCTGGTCGTGGCAGAGAAGCATCAAAAGCTTGCCTCCGTCTAACTCATAAAACTACCCTGCTAGCACTGTTAGGTCTGTCTCGGTCCATCACCTAGATTAAGTCTCCAAATTACCTCAAAAATAGTGTGGTAAGCCTAAAACTTGTGGCTTATTAATTTAAATCAGTATTTTATGCATTTTTAAGTCCTAAAACATGCACGGGTCAGTCAAAAATCTTCAGTAGAGTCAAAACTGCATGCTTTTCAAAAAGCTAAATCTTAAAAACATGCATGGGCCAGTCAAAAATCCCCAGTAGAGTCAAAATTGCATGTTTATTAAATGCTCGGGTTTTTAAAATTTTTTGCCTGAGTCACCTTTGTAAAATGGACTGTCCGCATGCACATAGGCATGTCTAGGTGGCCATTCAATAGCACACCTTCCCAAAAATAGAAATAGTTCATATTTATGAAAAATAAATCAAAAGCAAACTTCACATGGTAGCCAAATTACCATTGACATTTTTAGTTAAAAATCCAGGCTCACTAGGCCCCAAAAAGAACAAGTAAACTGATCAAAAAGAGCAAAATATGATTGTCTTAGAATCTAAATTTTCACACGTCAAAACTGTGCATTACAGTAAAATATGCATACTTATGAAGTGAATTTTTTTAGCATGTTATATAAGCATACATTGCTTCTAAAAGCACCCTATGTGGTTTACATGCTTTTAATGGATCAAAACTTGCAAAAAAAGAATGTAAAACGTTACCTGAGATGTGTAGAACCATCAGTCGCTGACGAAATCTGAAAAAAGCTGCCCAGACTCAGTAGATCTGAAAAAGAAAATCGGATTCCGTTTGTAACTCGAAATGAAAATGAGTTTATGAGCCTGCTGCTACCTATTTTAAAATGCAGGTAAAAGCGGGCCCATATGCGGCTGTCGCACCTCTACCTGTGGCTCCCCAGGGTGGGCCCCACCCCCTCTGGCTCAGGTCCAGTTCGAGTTGAAAAGGAGTTCATATGAGTTAGAAAGTTAAGTCTGAGAAAAAACTGCTACGCTGATTGAGCGGATTGTTCTGAAATCCTGCGTACAAGCTGCAAATTCCTGACAGAAGGAAAATCTTTCAGAAAACCATTGGTTATCATCCCGAAGAAATAATCATGGATCAATGATGAAAAACTGCCAAAAAACGGCACAAAACTGCCAAAAAACAACACTGTCTAAGCATCGGGTACATACCGGTGATAGTTCAGCCGTTGGCTCAACCCCAATGACGCATCGGGTACAGACCGAGGACAGTTCAGCCGTTGGCTCAACCCTAGCAAAGCTTCGGGTACAGACCAAGGAAAGTTTAGCAGTTGGCTCAACCCCAGCGAAGCATCGAGTATAGACCGGTGACAGTTCAACCGTTGGCTCAACCCCATCGAAGCGTCGGGTACAGACTGGTGACAGTTCAGCCGTGGCTCAACCCTAATGAAGCGTCGAGTATGGACCAAGGACAGTTTAGCCATTGGCTCAACCCCAACGAAGCTTTGGGTACAGATCAATGACATCTTAACCGTGGGCATAACCCCTGCGAGGCACCGGTAATGATCCGGTGGCAGAAGCAATATAATAATCCATCCCCACAAAGGACAAATTATGGAATCTGTTATACAAATCCTTAGAGGGAGCACCGAGTTAGATTGGTGATTCAATCTCTTGTGGCAAACTACTAGTGTAGATTATCATCAAGATGGGCATCGGGAACAATCGGGGAGGTAACTCGACAGCAAGGATGTATCTTCACCAGAGGAGCCTACCGAAAGGCATACCAATAACAACCGAAAGGAAATATGTTCCACGGAGAGTATTGACGGATGAGGGAAAACCCTGGGTCTCAAACCAAAAACTCACCTAGGCTATCATGATTGACGTCATCCCCAGCAGAAAATGACGAAAACATTTTACGATAGCCTATCAGTGATATCCCTAGTAGATAATGGGGTAAAACGATCAGGGATAGCCCCATTCCAGTCAAAGGTATCCAAATTCCAGAACATATCCTTCAGTTATCATATTTCCAGTGTCTACCAATCTTTATCCTGTTCATTTCATTGCATTGCATGAACATGATAAAGAGGGGCATCTATAGACACTCGAAATTTTGTTTCACTGTTACTAACACTATAGAAGGGCAAGACTGTCTTTTCAATACCCAGTCTCAATACCAAGCCATCAACTCAACCGCAGTCTCAATATCGGGTCGTCAAATCCACCCCAGTATCGATACCGGGACGTCAAATTAGCCCCGGTCTCAACCAAGGAGATACATGTCAGCCCCGGTCTCAACTTGGGAGGTATAATTTAGCCCCTGTCTCAACCTAGGAAGTACAGGTCAGCCCCAATCTCATCCCAGAAGGTACATGTCAGCCCCGTTCTCAACCCGGGAGGTACCCGGTCTCAACCTGGGAGGTACAAGTCTGCCCCGGTCTCAATCCGGGAGGTACAGGTCAGCCACGGTCCCAACCTGGGAGGTCAGGTCAACTTAAAAAACAATCCTGAAGCATCATAACATCTTCAGAGGAAAACCTGGAAGGACCAAGTCAGCCTCAGAGGCAACACTGAGGACAAACTGACTCGAATGGGATCCAAACCTTGGAAACAACCCCAAGAAGTCAGCCAAAGGCCATGCCAACATTGAAGGCAATCCTGGGAGGGGAAAAATGGTCATTTTACTAACTTGAAGCCGATTCAGTCAAACTCAAGCTGAATTGATGCCACTAAGGTCAGAACAAACCATAACAATGATCCCGAGTGGAAACAGCGCAAGACAGCTCAATGGACAAACTGCGAGGAATAAAAGACCCAGTTATGAACCTTTCTTTTTATACTCAGAAAAGGTTTTCTCCCATGTCATTACAACACGGTCGGCGAGGGCTTTCTGAAAAGGTACATCACGCCTCAAACGGACGCTCCGATCAAAAGTTAGAAAGTTTTGAATCGGACCTGACATTGCTTGGAGTGCACATACTTCGAGAAAATGAGACCCACCACGAGACCCCTGCCACGTGGAGCAGCAACAGTCGTGGGTTGACCCGCTTCTCTCAGGTCTATATATATGAGTGCACCCCTAGCTCATTTCATAATTCAAAAATGCTCTGAACCCCTGCCCGTTTGGTTTTCCAGCCATTTTCTTGTCTTCCAAAACCAAATTTTTTCACCCTAACACGTAGATATACCCACTTACTACCACATATCAGAAAATAACTTGTAGATTCGGACGTTTAAAGCCTACGATTTGGCAAAAAGCCCGTGTAGCAGTCCATTGTGAGTATTTTTACGATCAGAAAGCTATTACTACTTCTTTGCGCTGTTATACACTTGCATATCAAGTTTGGTTTTCTAAATATGCCTTGCTAACGTTTGGTACATTTTAGTACCTAAACATATTTTCTAGCATTTCTACAACTCGGATTGACAATTCGTCCCTTCTAATAGCTTTTATATACTAATACCTTTATTTTGAGCAACTTCGCCGGACTGGGTGGGTTATCTTCCCAGTCCGAATTTGGATTATTTTTGTATATATTTAATTATATGTATACTAACATTTCAATTCTGTCAAGCCCGGATGTCAAATCTGCCGTAGTTTACTACTTATATATATATATGCACCCTTCATCGGACTGGGTTATCTTCCTAGTCCCGGTTTGACTATTTTTTGGTTTATATTTAAATTCCTGTTCGGCCTGGATCATTTCGTGGCCTTTTATTGCTTTTATATATATATGGGCCTAGGATATAATGTCCATTGCCCTTTTACAGCTTTTATAAATATGTATTTCAATTCTATCGAGCATGGTTAATTCTGTGGCTCTTTTACAGCTTTTATATATATGGACATAAGATAGAATGTCCATTGCCCTTTTACATTATATATATATATATTTCAATTCTGTCGAGCTTGGTTAATTCTGTGGCTTTTTTACAGCTTATATATATATATATATATATTTCTATTTCAGTCCGGGAAAAGGATAGAATGTATGTTGCCCTTTACCACTTTTATATATATATATATATATATATATATATATATATATATATATATCCATTCTGTCAAGCCTGGATCACTTCATGGCTTTTTACAGCTTTTATTAATATATATATATATATATATATATATATATATATATATTTATATTTTAGTCCAGGCATCGGAGTGAAAATCCATTGCCCTTTACAGCTTTCTTATATATATAATTATATATATTTTGCTTTACTCATTTTATTAAATTGTTTCTTTAAATATTCATTTGATATGAATCGGCACTGACATTTCTACGGGCGAACTAGATTTCTTTAAATCTCGCTAACTCTAGCTTTCAAACAGTTCAAAATAGGTCTAGACAGAACCGAGAAGCTAGAATGGCTGAGATTTATTTGAATCTAGCATTTTTGTACTTTTAGTTATAAAAGCAACCTCGCGGCCCTTAGATCGCTATCTAGTGGGAACGAGACGCTTCAGCCATATGTGAACCAGGATTTACTGATGAATCCTTGGTTATGGCGATCTTTGGATATATTTCTGTACAAATTTGAGCTGTACAGGTTTTATTGGCTTCCCTATGTGAGCCTAGGAATCGTGCGATTCATGATCCAATTGATCAGAACCTGATTCCCACGATGGACAAACTCCACTTTATAAATGTACCCTGCCAGTTTTTCTGCAAAAAATGTACATACCAAAAGACCTTAAAATGGTTATCCAGATTTAAGGTCTCAAGATAGTAAAAATATGGTTTGTCTTGTCAGAGTCACTCCGATGGCTGTCATGCCCATGAGAAGACCGACACTTGTATATATTTTGTGGTTGAGGATGCTTCCCAACTCGACAATCACCATTCAAATTGTGCCAAAAGGCTTAAAAGATAAAACTGAAGTATCGATATGCTTCAATTCCTATGTTAGCATAAGGGTTTGAAAACCTGATTTCAAAATATCATTTCAATAATCTTATCAAAAAAGGAAACTTTTGCAAAATAAATTAAACACTTTTGCAAATTAAATCAAAGACTTTTTGCAAATCATATCAAACCCTTCGTATATAGGTTCAACGATGAATAAACATACTTCCAATCAATGCATAGGCCCAATTTCTTACAGCATTCACATACACATTGCAGATTTAAAAGGGAAATATTGAAAAGATGCGGTACCGTGTTTACACGGGAGTTGTGGGGTGCCTAACACCTTCCCCACACTTAACCAAGCCCTCGAACTCAAAAATTCGATTTCAAAGATCAAGTTTCGACAATGTCCAGCAATTGGGCCTCTTTTCAAATAAAACTCGGTTGAGTTGGTACAACCATTTCAAAACTACCAACTGGCGACTCTGTAGAACGGTCAAAACGTCGATATGATACGTGTTGACCATTTCCTAAAAAACCCTTCAAAACCTTTTTCACAAATAAAAAGAGTGAGGGTAGACATAGCTTAGGAAGAGAGAAAGATCCGGGTTGTGACCCGACCCGCGAATTTTTTCCCGACGTCGACATTTAAGATATTGATTTATCACATTTGATGCTTATAAAGAAATTGAACAATACTGTTTTATTGTGTCACCACAAGGATGGTATTTTTCTATTTGAATATATGAAAGTGCTAGGTTGGACTTAACTTGGATAATTTTGATTCAGATGTGTCACCACTTGATCAAAATAATCTAAGAGGCAAAAGGAGTTACATGATGATGTAATTGATAAGAATTGTCTACCTATTTATTTATATATAGTTTGTTGTGCCACCACAAGGCTATATACATTTGAAATATGATCCTTATTCTCACTAGCAAATCTTTAATTAGATTTGTCAACCTATATATTATGAGGGTAATATAGTTTGAAAAAAAATAGTGGGAGATACCAATTTAAAATAAAGACCTAATTTATTTTGATAATTAATTAAATGAATGTTTGATAAAAATGTTATTTTATTTCACATGCAGAATTTGAAAATGTCACACTCACTATCACTGCGTAGCATACTTTATACTAACAAACTAACCAGATCGAATTACACGACTTGGTTAAGGAATCTGATAATTGTTCTCACTACAGAAAAGATTTCTTATGTCCTAAATTTGTCTATCCCTGCAAATGTTGCAGAAGAAGCCTCTGTGGAAGAGATTGCTACTTTTAAGAAGTGGTAAGATGATGCATCTGAAAGTAGTATGCATACAAGCTAATCATATATGATGATAAAGCAAATACTTTGGAGACGATTTTATTTATTTATTAATAAAAGTATTCATTCATTAAAGACATTTAATTATCTACATGATGCTATTTTATAATATATAAATAACTTATAGTTTTAAGCAATGCTTTTAGAATCATGATGTTGATCATGTTAATGAGATCTAAATTCTTAGAAAGCCTAAAACTAAAATAGTTTCCAATTGTGGGATTACTAAAAAGGGGATTAATAAATCTGGATAGATTGGTACATATATTTCTTGCTCATTGGATGAGGATGATTGATCTCATGATCATTTGTGTGGAGACATTAAAACAAGTATGTAGGTGCTTATTGGAGAATAAGTGCACTTAACGTGACTCGCTATGGAATACCTAATGGAGTTTTACTTGCCTGTTAATAGGAATTCCTAATGTGATAGTAGTACAAGTGATCCTTGGACTTGAGATCATCATAGTATCTTGTTTATAATGAATTATACTTTGACTTATTCCTTAAAACCCTTAGGGTATATCAAAGGGTATGCTTGGTTATAATGAGTTACATATGGAGATAATGAATGATTAATAAAGAATCTACCACTTCTAGTAAAAGAAGATATATGTCCTATGTGATTCGTTAAATGACAACCTAGTAGTCCTTGGCCAAGTCAGAATGAAATTAGAAATGAGTTTCTAATTTGCATTATTTGGAGTTGTGCATTTTCTAATAAAAATACATCTAATTAAATAAAATAAGACTTGACAGTAATTCCATGTCTTATATTTAATTGGGACATTGTATGATGGAAGGATTAAATTGTACAGTAATTATTTACTCACAGGTTTTTTTTATGATTAATGTTGAAATCTATATTATCTAGAAAGTCGTTGATCGCTAGGGAGACTTATCCCTATTGTAGAATAAATATTTTTTATTTAAATGGATTATTAGTTTAATATTTTTATTTAAATAAGATTAGAATTGTTCTAATTGATTTATTCACAACCGGCTTAATATGGAGAACCTAAAGGGTCACACCATAAAAGGAAGAATAATTCTTTAAGAAGGTAATGACATAATCGTAATAATGCATTAAGTGTAATTAATTTAATCTATGGTGAGAGAATAAATTAAATAGCTTAATGTTTATTATTTAATATTAAATATAAATTAATAAGAGGAGTCTTATTAATATTATTACAATTATTATTATTTTAATTTCTAAAAGAGTTTAGGAATTAATTTAATATTAGTACTCTCATTTATTCCTAATAACATTAGGAGGCAAATTAATTAAAGGAGTTTAATTAATTAATCCCAATATGATTGGGAAGCCTTATTAATTAAATGAAAACCTATTTCTAATAGGATTAGATGGGTTGACCAATATCTATATAAGAGAAGTCTTATGTTAGATAACAGTTGATGCAATTCCAATTATTGGTGAGTACTCCTTTTCTATAGAGGATAGAAACCTAGGGTTTAACCAATCACCCTTGTTCTTGAATAATTCTTATTCCTTGGTGGATCGCCTCTAGAGGCCAAACACTTGGGTGGCTAACGTTGATCAAAGGAAGGAATCTAACCCGAAAATTCAAGAAGGTTACGAAGAACAAGGAGTTGAACTCGTACCTGGGGAAGCTTCGTTCTACACGGGTATGATTCAATAACTTCTTATTTATCGTTTTAAATTAATAATTTTCAGAAAGGATGTTCTGGTTAATGGTTTTGTAGAAATTTTTAAACTTTGATATACCATGCTTCTACTTATTTTTGCAATTTGATTGTGCCCACGATTTCTTACAAACCCAACAGTGGCATCAGAGCCAGACCTTTATGCAATTATTAATTGTTTTAATTCCATATATGTATGGGTATGTATTTAGAATAATTTATTGGGCTTAAATAATTGTATAAAATTATTTTTTTTATGGAAGAAAGAAAAAAATGAACGAATTTTTTTCCCCTTTCGTTCGCTGCGAACCTACATCCGTGCTATAAGGGCGTCGCTGTCTTCCATGTTATAAAAGGAATTCGTGGGTAATTGGATTCAAAAAAGTGTCCTGAACGTTAGTGTACGGTAGTGGGTCACATTAGTGGGCATAATTTTCAAGTCAGGAGTCACGAGTATATATATAGGGTCCGTTTCTCCAGCGAACTATATGGAACGAACTAAAAACGAATCGGCTATAGCGACGATTTTTTCCGTCGCTATAGCATAGAAAGCCAGTTTTTATGCTATAGCGACAGAAAAAACCGTCGCTTTAGCCGATTTATTTTTAGTTCGCTGGAGAGCCTTACCGTATATATATATAATTGATTTGCTATACTAATCTTTTGAAACTTACAAGTCACTTTTATAATATATATATATATATATATATATATAATATTACTTTTATAGGTATATATACTATTACTATATATATATATATATATATATAAAACGTTTATATAATATATATATATATATATAATATTCTTAATAATTTTATAATTAAAATAAAGAGTTTTTTTTTATTCTTGAAATTGGATTTCATGCAATTTAAAAGTGCCCTTTAAATGATACTCATATATATATATATATATATATATATATATATATATATATATATATAGAATGGTTTTAATTCATGAGATGAATATGATTTATTGATGCATATGGTGATATGTATGATAATAAATGGGATTGATTATGAGACTATTGACCAATGTGATTGGATTTTATTTGAATGCTTGAATGAATGGGTTTTATTAAATGGGGTCTGCGTACCTCATTTTCTCTGTTTTTTTCTTGATGTAAAATTCTATCTCCCTCCTATATACTTCCCCTTGACAGCTGATCAAGTTTTCTATTTAAATTAAATAGATTATGTAATAGAAATAGTTAGAATTATCTTGAAGAAATTGGAGACCAAGGAACAAGGAGTGCGTGAAGACCCGTTTGTATGGAGCCCGGGTTTAAATGTAATAATTACGTTTAAATTCAAATTCTTGCACTCTTAGGTTTGACCTTTTAGTTCACTTTGTGGCTCTAGTGAACCAAACTATAATAAAAGTCCATAATCAATCCGAGTAGAATATAGTATTCTATATGTGCATGCTAAGTGTAGACACTCGAATTTTTTTTAGTTCTATTGTAGACGATCAAGATTTTGTGTTCCTGTTACAAACCCTGCAGGAGGGCAAAACCGTCTACTCAGCCCCGGTCTCAATACCGGGACCTCAGGTCAACCACGGTCTCAACACCGGGACCTCAGGTCAACCCCAGTCTCAATATCGGGACCTCAGGTTAACCCCGGTCTCAACACCGGAACCTCAGGACAACCTTGGTCTCAACACCAGGACCTCAGATCAACCCCTGGTCCCAATACCGTGACCTCAGGTCAACCCCTGGTCTCAATACTGGGCCCTCAGATCATCCCCGGTCTCAACACCTGGACCTCAGGTCAACCTCTGTCTCAATAACGGGCCATTATCTCAACCCCGATCTCAATACCGGGACCTCAGGTCAACCCCGGTCTCAACACCGGGACCTCAGGAAATCCACGGTTTCAATACCGGTCCCTCATATCATTTTCAATCTCAATACCGGGCCCTCAAGTCAACCCCGGTCTCAATACCAGAACCTCAGGTCAACCCCAGTCTCAATACCGGGACATCAGATCAACCCCGATCTCATTATCGGTCCCCCAGATCAACCCTGGTCTCAACACCGGGACCTCAGGTCATCCCCGATCTCAATACCGGACCCTCAGATCAACCCCATTCTCAATATCGGGCCCTCAGATAAACCTCGGTCTCAATATCGGGACCTCAGGTCATCCTCGGTCTTAATACCAGGACCTTAGGTTATCCCCGATCTCAATACCGGGACTTCAAGTCAACCCAAGTCTTAATACTGGGCCATTAGGTCATCCCCGGTCTCAATACCGGGCCTTTAGATCATCCTCGGTCTCAATATTGGACCATCAGGTGAACCTTGATCAATATCGGGCCCTCAGATCGACCCCGATCTCAATACCGGGACGTCAGGTCATCCTCGGTCTTAATACCGGGACGTCAAGTCAACCCCGATCTTAAATACCACGATGTCCACTCAACCCCGGTCATAATTCGGGAGGTCGAGATAAGTCTCGGTAACAACCATGAGATCCAGTTCAGCCCTTAAAGACGAGCTTGGGAAGCCAAATCCATAAGAGACCACCTCGGGAAAGGAAAATGGTCATTTTATCAACTTGAAGCCGATTCGGTCAACCTCAAGCCGAATTGATGCCACGAAGGTCAGGAAGAACCATAACGGTGATCCCGAGTGAAAATAGCGCAAGATAGCTCAACTAACAAACTGCGGGGAAATGAAGACCTCGTTATGAACCCGTATTTTTGGACTTGAAAAATATTTACTCCTATGTCATTGTGACACTCTCGGCTAGGGCTTTTTGGAAAGGTACAGCACGCCTCCAACGGACGCTCCGATCAAAAGTTAGAAAGTTTCGAATCTGACCTCGCATTGCTCGGAGTGCACGTACTTCGATACGATGGGACCCACCACCCAGACCGTGCCACGTGGAGCCATATGTAGAGTGGAGGCTGCATCTGGTAGAGCCGCTTCCATTGGGTCTATATATATGAGTGCACCCCCAGCTCATTTTATATAGAAAAACGCTCTGGAACACTGACCGTTTCGTTTCTTAGCCCTACCTCTTGTACTTCAAGCCCAAATTTTATCATTCTAACACGTAGATATACTCATATACTATCACATATCAAAAATTAACCGGTGGAAAGGGACGTTTGAACCATACCAAGTGGCAAAAAGCCCGTGTAGTAGTCCATTGTGAGTATTTTTACGATCAGAAAGTTCATACTACTTCATTGCGCATTTATACACTTGCTAGTTAAGTTTCATTTTCTGATTATGCCCGGAACTCAGTTCCGTGGGCATTTTTGTTTACGTTTTCATACATTTTAGTACATTTACAGATTTTCTGGCATTTCTACAGCCCGGATCGTCGATCCGCAACTTTTAACAGCTTATATATATATATATATATATATATATATATATATATATATACGTATACATACACTTCACCGGACTGGGTTATCTTCCCATTCCCGATTTAACTTTTTTTGTATATTTTTAACTATATATATACTAACTTTTCAATTCTGTCAAGCCCGGATGTCAGATCCGTGGCAGTTTACTATTTTTTATATATAACTATATATATAAATTTTTCTGACTTATTTAGGCCTGGATTTCTACTTCGTGGCCTTTTTATTGCTTTAATATATATATACTAACTGTATATATTAACATTTTACATTCCATTTTGGCCTAGATTATTTTGTGGCCTTTTTACTGTGTTTATAAATATATATATACTTACATTTCTGTCCGGGCAAATGATAGAATGTCTGTCACCCTTTATAGTTATATATATATACACATATATATACATATATATTTACTTTCTGCCTAGCCTGGATAATTTCATGGCTCTTTTACAGCTTATATATATATATATATATATTTCAATTCTGTCGAGCCTCGATCATTTTGTGGCTCTTTTACAGTTTTTTTATATATTTATATTCAGTCGAGCTTGGATCATCCCGTGGCTCTTTTACAAGTTATATATATATATATATTTTCTTTTTGTCAAGCCTGGATCATCCCGTGGCTTTTTCCAGCTTTTATAAATATATATATATATATATATATATATATATTTTCATTCCAGTCCGGGCATAGGATTTGACATCCATCGCCCTTTATTGTTTTATATATATATATATATATATATTTATATATATTTCTATTCTGTCAAACCTGGATTACTCCGTGGCTTTTTACAGCTTTTACAAATATATATATATATATATATATATATATATATATACAAATTCCAGTCCGGGCATCGGAGTGAAAACACATCGCCCTTTACTACTTTCGTATATATATAACTATATATATATATATATATATTTCTTTTATTCATTATGATTAATTTACTGCTGTAAATATTCATTTGATATGAATCGGCGCTGACATCTATTTGGGTGAACTAGATTTCTTTAAATCTCGCCAATTCTATCTTTCAAACTGTTTAAAATAGGTTCAGATAGAACCGGAAAGCTAGAATGGCTGAGATTTACTTAAATCTAGCAGTTTTTCTAAGTTTATTCATTTTTAAGCAACCTCGTGGGCCTTAGATCACTATCTAATGAGAAAGAGAAGCTTTGTCTACGCGCATGCCAGGATTTACTGATGAATCTTTGGTTCTTGCGACATCGGGATGTAAATATCCATTTTCTGTGCATATTTGAGCTGTGCATGTGCTATTAGCTTCCCTATGTGAGCCTAGGAATCGTGGGATTCTTGATCAAACTGATCAGAGTCTGATTCCCACGATGGACAAATTCCACTTTACAAATATACCGTGCCAATTTTTCTGTTAAAATGTACATTCAAAAGACCTTAAAACGATTATCCGGGTTTAAGGTCTCAACATAGTGAAAATATGGTTTGTCTTGTCAGAGTCACTCCGATGGCTGTCATGCCCATGAGAAGACCGACACTTGTATATATTTTGTGGTCGAGGATGCTTCGCACCCCGACAATCACCGTTCAAATTGAGCCAAAAGGCTGAAAAGACAAAATGGAAGTATTAGCATGCTTTAATTCCTACGTGAGCGTAAGGGTTTGAAAATCAATCTTTCAAAACATCATTTTAATATCTTGTCTAAAAAGGACTTTTGCAAATCAAATCAAACCTTTCGTATGTAAGTTCAACGAAGCACGTCCATACTTTCAAATCAATCAAGCGTAGGCCCAATTTCTTACAGCATTCACACACACATTTCAGATTTAAAAGGAAAATATTGAAAAGATGTGGTACCATGTTTACACGGGAGTTGTGGTGTTCCTAACACCTTCCCCACACTTAACCAAGCCCCGAAACTTAGAACTTTGGTTTCAAAGATTCAGTTTCGACAGTGTCCAGCAATTGGGCCTCCTTTCAAACAAATTCGGTTGAGTTGGTACAACCATTTCAAATTTATCAACTGGCGACTCTGTAAAATGTTTAAATCGTCGACATGAAACATGTTGACCTTTTCCTAAAAAACCCCTTCAAAACCTTTTTCATAAAAAGATAAAATAAGGGTATAAACAAACTTAGAAAAAGAGAGAAAGATCCGGGTTCTGACTCGACCAGCGCATTTTTTCTTCTTGACGTCGACAAGGTGGCGACTTTGCTGGGGACAGTAGAGGGCTTAGGCCGCGTTCAAATCTTTTCAAAATATCCCTTTCATATCTACGTATGTGTGAATGATGCGTCTTTACATTGAATGAATGTGAATGAATGCTTTACTACTTTATATTAGTGCTTCGCACCGATGGCATCATATGCATACGGTGAGACGCGATGTATGTGAATGTATGTTATGTGATTCCTCCACCCGGAGGAAAACCCATCGGTGACAGAGTAATGTCTTCGAGTGCGAATAATCTTCTGGGCTCATGAAAAAGAACCACTCAGATCCGCTCTAGTTGAAAGATCAGATTAATTTTCCCTCTAGTAGATTGCGATGATCTGGCGACCTTTATGCCGAAAAGCCGCGAGAGTAGCCTAAGATAGGTCAGCCTCTGATTAACCAAATCCGAAGGGAAGCCTCTTCATGCCTTGCTCTTTCAATTCAATGTCAAGTTTTCAATTCCAATGTAAATGTCATAATGTACATTCCATGTAAATCCTGTCATATTATCCTGTCATCAAATAATTGATCTATGTTTTATAGGATAAGATTAAAAAGCCTTAAAACACATTATGACATGCATCCTATACATACCTACCTCAGGAAATTGACACACCTACATTTGTTGTAGGTTAAAAATTAGTCCTGCCACTAAATCTAAGTCTAAGAAAGCACTAAGTCCATCTCCGGACATGGCTTCCAGTGCTCATCCAGAATCCACCTCTGTCTCTAGAGAAGAGTTTAAAGGATTAAAGAACCAGATAGCCGAATTGGCCACTTTCTTGAGAGAACAGAGTAATGCTCTTAAAGGGAAACAAGCACAGGGACACACAGAACCAGGAACACCGGGTAGCAGTCAAGAGACCGGAAAGACAGAACACTCAGATTCCTGATCCTCAGGAACTAGGGTCCTACCAACAAAACCCCTGAAATCACCATCCTTAACAAAGAGTAGGAAGCTGGTGACATTATAAAGAAAGTCCAACAGATGGAAGAAACCATCCAGTCCATCAAAGGGACTAGGACATTTGGTAGTGTCAATTACTCAGACTTATGTATATTCCCCGGGGCTCGTTATCAGGGAAAAATTTCAAGTCCCTAATTTTGAGAAATTCGATGGATTGGGAGACCCATACACCCATTTGAAAGTGTTCATTGTAGAGCTCATATCCTATGCAGAGGACAAAAAACTCCGAATGCAGTTATTCCGGAAGAGTTTGACCTGAGAGGCTAGAGCCTGGTATGCTCGTCTAGATAACTACAAGATTCACAACTGGGAAGAGCTGGCACATGCCTTCCTCAATCAGTACAGTTTTTAGTCCCTAAATGGCTCCAGACAAATACCAGATTACCAAAATCAAGAAATAAAACACTGAATCATTCAGAGAATATGCCAACGATGGAGGCGGGTTGCAGCACAAGTCACCCCACCTATGACTGAGTCTGAGATAGTCATGACCTTCATCGACAGACAAGAAGCTCAAGCACGGAGAAATGGCTGAAATGGGGCTGAATTCTGGGAAGATAAAGGATTTGACTGCCTTGGAAGCCGTTGCTGAGCATATCCAATCCAGGAGTTACGGGAGTAATCCCCGGAGGGTACACAAGAAGAAAGACGAAAAAGTGTCCTTAGTACTGCAAGGACAGAATCAGAGTAGCGAGTCGAGCAGTATGCCCATTCAAAGGAGGAACTATATCCCTTTTCAAGCTCCAACCCACCCTTCTAACCCTCCATTGTAGAAAACTTTGGAGGCCAGACGTCGGAGGGCGTTCACCCCTTTATGGGATTCACTCAAGAATGTGCTAAAACTGTTGAAAGCACAGAAGAAGACTGTCCAACTCTTTCCACCAACCACTACCGGGGGAAGGAATTTTGACCCAAGTAAGAAGTGTGCATACAATTCTGGATCTCCGGGTTATGATACACAAGCCTGTTGGACTCTCAAACACAAGATCCAGAACATGATTGACAACGAAGAGATTGTGGTGACCAAACAGGAGCAACCCCATGTGCAGGATAATCCCCTCCCTCAGCACAAAGAGAAGAGTGTCAACATGATTAGCACGGGGAGTGGAGAGGGATCCAAATACCTTCGGTACGTCGGAGAGTAAACTCAATCCAGTAACAATAGTCCAGACAGTTGGGAGGTATTAGAAAAGCAATTCTTAATAGAACAGGAGATCAAGTCTATTAAGGAACAGATTGGACAGCTAGCGGATTTGGTCATGTATCAGCATTAGGTAACCAGACAGCTGATAAACCAGTCCAACCAGGCTGAAGCAAGTCCGCCTACATCGGAAATTAACCCCATCGCTATGAGGGATCACTACCAGTTTCATGAACATGAACCCTGGGCCGATAAGGTGGCCAAGGAGGAGAAATTTTAAGCTGATAGGGAGTTTTCATTCCAGAGGAATTTCATTAATCTGAACCAGCCGATGAAGGAAATCCTTCAGATGTTAATCAATGAGGGGATGGTTACAGATTTATTACCCCCGGTGAACCCTAGATCCAGGAAATTCAACCTGAAAAAATTTGCCAGTATCATTCCAATGCGCCCGATCATAACACTGAGGATTGCTGGGGACTTCGGAACCTGATTCAGAATTTTATTGAAAGCAGTAAGTTGATAAGAGGGAATCAAGACTATGGCCTCCCTGATGAGGAAACACTCTTTATTCCCACGACATGGAGTCAGGGAACAGTGGCTGTTATTTTATGTGAGAAGGAGCTAGCTAGAACACCCTTAGTACTGCCAGGGAAAGGGGTCCAAGAAACACAGAATCCTGTGAAGGTAGCAGCACCCGAGCCTTTAATCATGCCTTTTAGACCTCAGTATCCAGTGATCAGTTTGAAGAGAGTCCCATGGAACTATGGGAATGATGAAGGTTCAACCACGAAAAACATTATCATTGTATCCGAGGAGAATCCATTGTACCTACCTCAGCGGATGATCAATTCAGTTATCAAAGATAAAGAGAAGGTGATTGAAGAGAAAATTGAATAGTTCCTCAGCAAAATTGGACATAATGAGATAAAGGTGGTACAAAGCATGAAAAATGCACCCAAACAAATATCCATTCTATATTTGGTCTTATCCTCGGTGGATCATCGCAATATTCTGGTGAAAGTACTGGAAGAAGCCCATCTGCCAAGGACAGTGGATGCCGAGAAATTCCGTCATGTGATAGAATATATTTTCAACAGTAATGTGATATCTTTCACTGACGATGATATATCTGCAGAGGGGACGGGTCATTGCAAGTCCTTGCATATAGCAGTAATGTTATCCGGGTATGTGATCGGATGGGTGCTAATAGATAGAGGATCATCCCTAAACATCTGTCCCTACGATACCTTGGAGAGAATGAAGATCAACCCAAACTAGATCAAAACCAGTCATGTGGTTATCCGGGCTTTCGATGGGTCTCACCGAGAAGCCGTGGGAGAAATTGAGCTGCCAATGGAGATTGGTCCCTACACCTTCTATATATCCTTCCAGGTACTTAACATCACCACCGGATATAATTTGTTGCTGGGAAGGCCGTGGATTCACATGGTACTAGCTGTTCCATCCACCCTCCATCAGCAACTCAAGTACATTATCAATGACAACCTAATCACGGTGAATGTTGAACCAGAATACCATGTCTGAATACAGGGAGACATGCCAGTAATCAGTTGGATGCAGGGATTGAACCTGCTAGTTTTCAAGCGTTGGAGGTGAGCAATACTCAGTACCTACCAGTCGGGGCACCATCTCTGAAACCAAAAGTCTCTCCCGAAGTGATGATAGTGGGCCAGAAGATGGTATCTTTGGGTTTTTGCCCTGGAAAAGGGTTAGGAAAGAATCAACAAGGTATCAAGAGCCCGGTGCAAATCCCGAGTCAGTCGGGGAAAGCCAAATTAGGTTACACATCCGGGTCAAACCATCGGAATCCAAACAAGCATCCAAAGGCTCATGCTTCCATTATATTACTGCCAAACCTCACTGATACAGGGTTTGTGAAGCCAATGAGGAAGATTCCTGCTATTGTGTTAGCCATATTGTTTCCTTCAATCATAACGGTAAGTTAGAGGAAAGCCTCAAAGCCTAAGGGGACAACAAAAAGAGAAAGGAAAAGTTTCTGTACGAAGGACGAGACCCATTTGCTAACATGCGTATTCTCATACACTAGGAAGGTATGAATGATGATATCCCCGATAGTGGTGAAGAGGATCAAATCTAAATTCCTAGCATCAAGAAAGAGAAGGGAGGCAGTTCAATGAAGAATCCGGCTCTGATCTAAAGGATGTCTTAGTTATCATCCAAGATGACACAGATGAGCACAATTTTTTAATCCTCCCTATTCATGAGGATCTGACCCTGGACAACTGGAGCAGCATCCTTTACCTCATCTATAAAGGGTAAAAGGGCAGAGTATCCATCTGCCCTGTAACATGGTATCATTTACTGCTTATTTTATTGCACAGCTATAGCAGTAACTTTTGTCATGCTTTGCTAAATGCTTTGTATGTTTAAGCAGTTTCATATATTAAAGCGAAAGCATTTTGTTTTCAAGACTCCAGAATTGGATTTATTTTTCCCTGCTAATGAGATGCCAACTTGTCACAGTGACTACAACTTTGATGTTGAATTGAACTTTGACTTGATGGAGATTGATCAAGAGGTGGAAGATGACTATGAGGTGCCTGAGGAAATCAAAGAATTGGTCGAAGACAAACCTAAACCAAACCTCGATAAAACCACCACAGTCAATATCAGAACCTCAGAAAACCTAAAAGAAATCCAAATAGGCCTAGACCTCACCAAAGACCAAAAAGTCGACCTGATCAAAATCTTAACACAGTTCTAGGATGTGTTTGGATGGTCACATGAAGACATGATTGGCCTGTCTACTGACATTATCATCCATCGACTCCCCATCAAGGATGGATTCAAGCCAGTCAAGCAGAAGCTTAGGCGATTGAAACCTGAATGGAGTCTGAAAGAGAAAGAAGAGGTTGTTAAATAATTCAAAGCTGGTATCATCATGGTATCAACATACCCGGAGTGGCTGTCCAACATAGTTCACGTGCCTAAGCCCGGAGGGAAGGTACGAGTATGCGTGGATTACCAAGATTTGAACAAAGCCTGTCTCAAATATAATTTCCCAGTACTATTTATCCACATCCTGATAGACAATATGGCGCAGTACGACATGGATTCTTCCGTTGATTGCTTTGCTGGTTACCATCAAATTATGGTCGCTGAGGAAGACAGGGAGAAAATAGCTTTCATCACTCCCTGGGGAACTTTCTGTTACAAGGCGATTATCCTTCGGCCTCATTAATATTGGTGCCACATATCAGCGAGCCATTATGGCCCTGTTTCATGACATGATGCATAAGGAGATAGAGGTCTATATGGATGACATCATTGTCAAATCCCAGAAGGAAGACGATCACATCGACCATCTCAGGAAGCTGTTTAATAGGTTGCGTAAGTACAACCTCAAGCTGAATCCAGCCAAATGTGCTTTTGGAGCCATATAAGGTAAGTTGTTGGGATTTCTGGTGAGTAATTGAGGTATTGAACTGGATCCTGCCAAGATTAAAGCCATCACTGAGATGCCAGTACCTCAAACAGAGAAGGAGATACGTGGGTTCCTAGGAAGGATCAATTTCATAAGCAGGTTCATTTCCCAGCTCACAGCAACTTGTGAACCCATCTTCAAGCTACTAAGGAAGAATTCCTCCACAAAATGGAATGAGGATTATCAAAAAGCCTTCCTTGCCATCAAGAAGCAGCTGATCGAAGCGCTTGTCTTGGTACCCCCGAGGGATGAAGTTCTCCTATTTTGTACCTGTCCGTCAATGCCAACGCAATGGGCTGTATGCTGGGACAAAAGGATGATAGTAGCAAGGAGAGAGCAATCTACTACATCAGTAAAAGATTCAGCAGCACTGAACAGAAGTACATGTTGATTGAGAAGATATGTTGTGCATTAGCATGGGCTGCCTTGAGGCTACAACATTACCTGCATGGGCATACGACCTATCTCATATCCCGCATGGATCCACTAAAGTACGTATTCAACAAGCCAATATTGAATTGTAGATTGGCCAAATGGCAATTGATCCTCCAAAGTTTGACATTGTCTACGTGACTACGAAGTCCATTAAAGGTCAAGGAATTGTAGATCAACAAGCCAAAGAACCGTCAAGAGGGTTTGAACCTCTGGAAACTAATTTCCCGGATGGTGGGATCATGGCAATTCAGCAAATTCGACAAGAGAATATAGTCCAACCATGGAGAATGTATTTTGATGGAGCGGTGAACATGGAAGGGGCCGGAGCTGGGGCAGTCCTCATCTCTGATAAAGGAGAGCAGTATCCTGTGGCCACCAAGTTGCAGTTTAACAACACCAACAACACGGCTGAGTATGAAGGCTATATAATGGGGTTGAAACTAGCCCAGTCCATGGGTATCCAGTGTCTATTAGTCCTTGGAGATTCTGAGTTGGTCGTTAAACAAACCACTGGGGCATATCACACCAAAGAGCTGAATTTGCTACCCTATCACCCACAGTTCATCAACATATCCATAGATTTTGAAGAGATAACCTTCATCCATATCCCTCGAGGAAGGAATGGCTTTACGGATGCCTTGGCAATGTTGGCTTCCCTGATCAACGTCTCGGGTAGGAGGGGAATTCCCGACATCAAATTTACAAACCAGAAAGCCCCGACATATGGGAATTATATTGGAGAAATATCAGATGAGATACCTCTTATCAATCAGCCTTGGTATCAAGATATCAAGAATATCTTCGAGATGGATCCACACCTACTGGAGCAAGCCAAGCCGGACGAAAATGGATTCACAAGATGGCTATGAAGTTCTATCTAAGCGGAGATGCACTTTACAAAAGGGATGCTGGAATAGGCCTTTTAAGATGCCTCGATAAAGAGCAAGCCCAGAGACTGACGGATGAAGTACACGGTGGAGTCTGTGGTCCATATATGAGCAGTCATCTGTTGGCCAAGAAGATATTAAGAACAGGGTATTATTTTATCTCTCTCAAAGCTGACTGCGATGATCACGTCAGGAGATGCTTTTAATGCCAAGTACATGGAAATGCCATCCATGCTCCTCCAAATGAGCTGCACAATATGAGTTCGCCATGACCTTTCTCTATGTGGGGAATGGATGTGATAGGTCTAGTAGAACCCAAAGCCAGTAACGGTCATCGTTTTATCTTCACTATGATCGATTATTTCTCCAAGTCGGTTGAAGCGGCCTCTTTTCCCAAAGTCACCCGGGTGGTAATCATTAGTTTCATCAGAAATAATGTTATATGCAGATATAGACAACAGGAGGTGATCGTCTCAGGCAATGCCAAGAACTTAAATAATCAGATGTTGAGAGACTTATGCAGCAAGTTCCACATCAAGCATCTCAATTCCGTCATCTACCGGCCCAAGATGAATGGTGATGTCGAAGTGGCCAATAAGAACATCAAGAAAATAATGCAGAAAATGTCCGCCAATCACAAAGGAAGGTCTGACCTGTTGCCTCTGACTCTGTTAGCATATAGGACGCTAATGCGTACCTCTACTAGGGCTACCCCCTATTCACTAGTCTATGGCATGGAAGTAGTCCTTCCCATAGAAGTAGAGATGAAGTCCTTGCGAGTGTTAATAGACGCTCAGATAGAAGAAGATCAATGGTTGCAAGAACGGTACCACCAGCTGTCCCTGATAGATGAAAAGAAGGCTACAGCCATTTTTCAGGGGCAGTTATATCAGCAAAGGATTGCTCGATCATACAACAAGAAATTCTAAATCCGACAATTCAAAGAAAATGACCTAGTGCTGAGGAAAGTTTTGGCCAATCAAGACGAAGCTAAAGGAATGTTCGCCCCAAATTGGGAAGGCCATTTCATTGTCAAAGAGGTGTTGACAGGAGAAGCTATCAGATTATAAGAAATGAACAGGAGCGAATTTAACCAACTCATCAACTCAGACACCATAAAAAGGTACTGTGTCTAAAGTACATGCCAACCCTCATCCTAGTCCTGCGAATCGATCAAATCATTTTTGATTTTCACTAGAGAACGAACTACGAATGACCTGATCTCCCTCCACCCGAGAGTACGTAGGCAGCCCTTCATGGTACTGTCAAACCAAATAAAAACTCAAAAACCTATCAAACCAAACTCAAAAGAGACATTTCTCTAACCTCTTACACAAAGATCGAACTACGAATGACCTGATCTCCCTCAGCTCGGGAGTACGTAGGCAGCCATTCATGGTGCGCTAAGACCTTTAAAGAAAAACCAAAAACCAAAATAAAATCAGTCCCAAGACACTAAAACCTTATAAAGATTAAATTGTGTCCAATCTCCCTGGTCAACAGGCCCATCTGAGATATTCACCGACATCTCAATGTCAGTCCATCAAGGAGAAGCTCATGCTACATCAACAACAGTAAGTCATGAAAGAAGTGGTAATCACTCAGCAATGATAATATATATCCAACAGCAAAGTGAATCAAAATATATTTCTATGATATATAATACTGTTTGATATATACACTGTGTCCTGTACATGACAAAAATGGTTACTCTAGTATGTGCAGGAAAAAACAAAGCTAGTCTATGGACCCAATGATAAGCAGGGCAATAATGCCAACATGGCATCTCTCTCTGAAGATGGAGGAGTAGCTGCAAGTGCAATACCCTCAGCCTCCATACGAGTAAGCACATCCATAACCATCTGTATAGTGGAGCTATGATCTTCGATAAAAGCACTCATCTCTCCAACCAAGCTGTCTGTATATGACGTAAGGGCTGTGCTGTCAGCAATATATACATCTCGGGTGGCTATGGCCTCTTCCCTCTCCACAAAAGTAGCATCTCTAGTAATTAAAAACTCCTCAATCTCCTCAACTGCTGCATCTTTGACTGATCGGATCTCGTCTCTCTCCTCAAGAGCTTCATCTCGGGTGGATCGAGCCTTGTCTCTCTCAACCAACACTACATCCCGAGTAGCTCGAGCCTAGTCTCTGGAAGCAAAAGCTGTATCTCTACCAGATAGGGCCGTCAACGTCAACTCCCTAGCCCAATCTTTCTTGAAGGTCATCCGAGCTAGCGAATCTGCCATAACCGGATCTGTCCCTAGTAGGGATACTCTGAGGGTCACTAACTTAGGCTGCTGTCAGACCCATAAATAACTCATCCTTCGTAAAAGAATTAGAATTATCCATAGGCTCCTCCTCATCTGAATCAACAATCGGAGCTGACTAGAAGAATGCAGTTGCTGCTATATCAGCCTCCAACCACGCTAAATACTCTGGAGAGCAATTCAGAGGGCTAGTAAAGGAATTAACCCTCTCTCTATGAGTCTAACACTCATAAATCCTGATCAGGTATGCTGATGATAGAGATGAAGGCCCCCTCAAACTGGTGCAGGCTCTTGAACTAATCAAACTAACCCATAAATGTCAATGGATGGTAAGTGGTCACCCCTCTCAATCCCGCTAGGGGCAAGTAGTCCATTCTGGATGCATGTGTGATAAAGCTATAAGGGGAGACTAGCTCTGAGCATGGCAGAATCAAAAAGGATGCTCAATATCTGATAGAAAAGCTGACCTATCTCTGCATCCGAACACTTCCGCTGGCTGGAAGGAGTAGGACATGACTATCTCGTGGGAGAAGCAGTATCCCTGATGTCTAAAGAAGCCAATCGAACGTAGATGAGTCATGAGCCATACATACAGAAGGACAGAGCTACCTCTAAAAAACCCCTCTGGATGGGTGCTGCAATAGGTAGCTGACCTTAAGGTCTCGGTCAGTATCATCGGTAGAATAGTGCTACACTGCCTAAAGGCACAGACCACGACCATCAAACCAATATCTAAATGGTCCAAGTATAGTGGCATGTATACGTAAGCTGTGACAGACATAAGTAAAACATCTATCCGAGCCGAATGCCACTCCTTTGTCGAGATAAGAAAGTCATCAGCGTGTCGGTTGTAGATATCTAGCCTGCCCAAATGATTGATCAAAAAGCCAATAGAGATCACATGTCCTATAATGATCTCATCAGTGACTACTCTGTGTTGCAGATCTGACATCCGCAGGAACGGTCTCCTCATATCAATAATTGCGGTGCGAGCGCAAGGCAGATCCAGGGCTAAACCTGTAAGCCGCTCGTACTCCTCCAAAGTCGGTGTCAACTCATGTCGCCTGAAGCAAAAAATATGCCGCTCAGGTATCCAACTGGATAGAATGCCATCTACAAATCCATATGGCACTTGGAAATCTACAAGGGCTAATGAATGCCCCAACATCCGATCTACTGTCCCTTTAGCTGGGAAGGGCAGGCTATCATACCACGACCTCAGTGACAATGCTACTAAGAATGGTGGTAAATGCTCGATGCGGCTAACTGTCAATGACAACATATGTATCACCGTATCACAAGACCATCCAGGGGTCAAATTTGAACTCATCTATCTAAGTGCATATCCATGATATAATATATGCATAATGACAATAATAAAAATAATGCAATAGATAGGAAATATCATGCATATCTAGAATAAACTATGTACTTCAAGCATCATCTTTGTCTGATAATACGATCCAAAATAAAAAGTACAGGGAGATGGGGCACAGCCGCCCAACTACTAACAGAGGACTATCAAAATAGGGCACAGCTGCCCAATATCTAAACAAGGGCCTATCAAAAGATATAGCGAGGGAAGCTATCAAAAGAGATCTAGAATATCTGCATCCAAGCTATCAACCTACTCCAGCTCCTTTTGAGATACAAAGTCTCGGCCAGTGGGAATGTCTGGTCGATACAAGGGAGGATCAACACAGGAAAAATTACTGGAAAATTGACCAGTAGATGAGCCGGCTCCTATAGCTGGAAGGAACAAAATAATTTACCTCGAATGGCTCTCGGCCAAGGTGGCTGATAAACAAATGAGCCCTCTCCAACTGCTGGGTCAGTCATGTGATCTGGTCTAAATGAGTTGGATCTCGCAGGCAAGCTATCCAGTCTGTCATCATCACAGACCCCAGTCACCATACCTTCCATAAACTGGGTAGTATGTGTCTGAGCCCCAATAGTTTGAGGACTCCACCATCTATGAAACGCCTCCTGGCGGTAAGGACCACTCTAACAGGGTGAATCCATCTACGCCCACCATAGGAATGTCTGTGAGTGGCCTGAGCTAGTGGCCAATAATGCCAAGTAGGAGGAACAAAAGGAATGCGAATCTCTCCCGTGATGCTTCGAATAGCACGCTCTCCTAAATAGAGCTCACAACCTCCCTTTATCAAAACTGGGACTCTGCGGGTGGATAATGCAAACTCTTGGCCAATGGGAAAGCCGCCCTCAAACCCGACTATTAAAAAGTTTGAGGTGTACGGGACCCACAAGATCGATTCGGCCGTTAATAGCTTAAGCTGCAGGCGAGAGTGGGTGAATCCCTTAGCTACAGGGACCTTTGTCAAAGTGGAGTGGTGCCAGTGCCGTCCCCGAGGATAGGTCTCCAGGCCTAAAGTAGTGGCAGGACATAGGCAGGGAAGCCTCTTATATTCCCAAAACTAGCCATGCAAATATTAAAAGTCCTCAGTGATCAAAACTGATAAATATAAATGATGCAATCAAAAAGGTACAAAAAAGATGTGTTCACCAGTAGGAACAGGTAAAATCCTAACCAAGCCTCCGTCACACCCTCCGATCGCATGCGCATCCCACGGAGGAAATAGGCAAAGGTATAGGTACCCCAATCAAAATTACTGAGGCGCTCCATGTACCGAGTGGCACTAACTAAAGCAAAGGACAACACCAAAGAGTTGTCCGCAAGAAAACAACCTCTGATGATCACCAAAATTAATCGCCACAGGATGCGATCTTTAACCCTTTTATCATCAGGCAGAGGTTCAGTCAAAGCCCCACTCTGGGCATCTACGCTCAAGAGACCAGAACGGATTGTCCGACCCTTGATGGTAGTCACAGGAACTCCTAATAGGGACCGAACGGCAGTAGGTGAAATGTCTGCAACGACCGGCACTGGCTCACCTCCGAACTCTATCCCTATGATGAACCTCTAGTCCATGGGTGTCATCATCACCTCACAATCTAGCAAATGGAGAAACTCAGTCTGGTTAAACCAATGCTCAGATAATGCCCTCAAATAACCCTAGGGGCAACTACGGAGATGGATAGAAAAGAATGCCTCCCCAAGTATCTATAATGGCCCTATAATCTGAATGCAGAGTGTGGTACAAAGAATGCACATTAAACCAGTTCCCTTTTGGCTGCATAAAGCTGAGAACCTGCATCAGAAGGATAACTCATATCAAATATGTGCCCTAAAATGGCAAAAAAAAGGAAGAAGGAGAATCCAGAAGGAAAACTTCAGTCACCTCATTGGAATAAAGGAATCTTGATGGATGACGCCTCAAATCTCCCAGCAGCTCCTGAAGTGGCACCACAATGCCTGGGAGCACCACACGTGGAGCCTGAGCTGGGGCGGGATCAAGAAATGGAGCCTCCTCGTCGTCTACATCTATCGATGGATCAACTCGGACATGAACGAATCACCAACTCAGCCAATTTACGAGGAGGCCGAGCTGGCCGTAGCTGAGGGACATCGGAGACTCTCCTCCATCTAACTCCTGCGACGACCCTACTAGCACTGTCGAGTCTATCTAGCTCCATCACCTAGACAAAGTCTCCAAATCAACTCAGAAAGGGTGAGGTAAGCCTAAAACCTGAGGCTTATTAATTTAAAGCAGTATTTTATGCATTTCTAAGTTCGAAAACATTCATGGGTCAATCAAAATCCCCAGTAGATTCAAAATTGCATGCTTTTTAAATGCTTAGACTTTTAAAAAAATTCGCCAGAATCTCCTTTGTAAAATGGACTGTCCACATGCACACATGCATGTCTAGGTGGCCATTCAGTAGCATACCTACCCAAAAATAGAAACAGTCAATATTTAAAAAAAATTAAAAATGAACTTCACATGGCAGCTAAATTACCATGGACATTTTTAGTTAAAAATCCAGGCTCGCTAAGCCTCAAAAAGGATGAGTAAACTGATCAAAATGGGCAACAATTGACTGTCTCAGAATTCAAATTTTCTTATATCAAAATGTGCATCACAGTAAAATATGCATACTTATGAAGTCAAATTTTTTTTATCAAGTCATATAAGCATACATTTTTGATACATTGCGTTCAAAAGCACCCTACGTGGTTTACACAACTTTACCGGTTAAAATTGGAAAAGAAGGGATGTAAACGTCACCTGAGATGTGTAGAACGCGCATCTGCTGACGGAATCTGAAAAAATCTACCCAAACTCCATAGATCTGAAAAAGAAAATTTGATTTCTATTGAAACTCAAAACTAAAAATGAGTTTGAAATCCCCTCGCTGCCCATTATAAATTCGTATGAAGAAGCGGGCCCACCTATGACTGCCTCCACTCTACCTGTGACTCCTAATGGTGGGCCCTACCCCTCCGGCTCGGTCCAGTTTGAGTTAAAACAGAGTTTACAGGAGCTGAAAAGTCAAATCTGAGAAAAAAACTGATACACGATTGAGCATATTGTCCTGAAATCCTGCGTACGAGCGATAAATTCCTAATAGAGGGAAAAACTTTATACAAACCATTGGTTATCATCCCTAAGTGGTATACAGGGACCAGTGTGGAAAACTGCTAAAAAACTGCACAAAACTGCCGCTGTCAGAGCATCGGGTACAGACCGGTGACATCTTAGCCGTTAGCTCAACCCCAGCGAAGCATTCGGGTACAGACCGGTGACATCTCGACCGTTATCTCAACCCCAGCAAAGCATTCGATACAGACCGGTGACATCTCAGCCGTTGGCTCAACCCCATCGAAGCATCGGCTACAGACCGGTGACATCTCAGCCGTTGGCTCAACCCCAGCGAAGCATTCGGGTACAGACCAGTGACATCTCAGCCGTTGGATCAACCGCAGAGAAGCATTCGGGTACAGACCGGTGACATCTCGACCGTTGGCTCAATCCCAGAGAAGCATTCGGGTACAGAGCGATGACATCTCGACCGTTGGCTCAACCCTAGCGAAGCATCAAGTACAGACCGGTGACATCTCAGTCGTTGGCTCAACCCCAGCAAAAGCATCAGCCATTGGTTCAACCTCAGTGAAGCATTCTGGTACAGACCAGTGACATCTCAGCCATTGGCTCAACCCTAGTGAAGCAACGAAAATGGTCCGATAACATTCAGCCGTTGAAGGCCACTTCAGTGGAGGTCGAATTTCCTTACACTATCAGCCTTTGGCACAACCCCAGCGAAGCATCAGAAATTATTTGATGGCAAAAATAGTAAATGCAATCCATCCCCACAGAGGATAGATGATGGAATCTATTGTACAAATCCTTAGAGGGAGCACCGAGAAGGATTGGTGATTCAACTTCCTGTTCCAAACTGCCGGTGTAAATTATCATCAGGATAGGCATCGGAAGCACACGCTGAGGTAACTCGGCCACAAAGATATATCCCCAGAAGAGGAGCCTTCTAAAATGTACAACGTCATCAGCCGAAGGAAAATATGCCCTACATAGAGTATCGACAGATATGGGAAACCATTGGTCTTAAACCAATGTAGCATCAAGAGATATCACGGATGACGTCATCCCCGGCAGAAAGTGACGAGAACAGTCTGTGATAGCCTAACTCTGATAACCTACCAGTGGTATCCTACCAACACCAAGGGCAATCCAGGATAACATTATCTTCAGCAGGTAATGATGTGAGCAGTCAGTGATAGCCCCATTCCTCTCGAATGTATCTAACATTCATCACGTATTATGCCGTGCAATACATTACATTTGCATTCATCATATTTCTATTGTCTAGAAATCTTTATCCTATTCATTTCATTACATTGCATAAACATGATAAAGAGGGACATCTGTAGATACTCGAAATTTTCTTTAGTTCTGTTGTAGACGATCGAGATTTTCTGTTCCTGTTACTAACCCTACAAGAGGGCAAAATCATCTACTCAGCCCCGATCTCAATACCGGGACCTTAGGTCAACCACGGTCTCAACCCCGGAACCTCAGGTCAACCCCGGTCTCAACACCGAGACCTCAGGTGGAAGCTGTAGTTGAAACTCCAAAATTAACCTCACTTTCACTTCACGAATTTAAATAATTAGTACAGTAGTAAGCAAGGATCGATCCCACAGAGAGTACGTTTGTTTTAGATTTATTCTACTATTTTAACAGAAAATAAAGATGGGGGATATTTGAATTTGTTTTAAACTAAGAAAAATAAAATTAATTGATAAAATTAACCAAGTATGTAAAAACTTCAGTTCTGCAGTTCAGTTTCGCCGAGTATAATAATCAATTAATCACGTTGTTATTCCCTTCAATGAAACTATTAGCCCTAGATAACAATAAGCTCTGATATCCAAAATTCTCCTTAGATATTCATCGTATGAAACAAGTTCTTCACCAGATTCAACTACCATACAACCTAGAACAAACTCTCTAGATTTAATATGATAGAAGCATTAAGAAATAAAGAATTAGGCTAATCCAAGCAACAAATACATAAGCTCAATTTGTTTAACTTGTTTTCTGATAATCTTAGCACTACACAAAAGCTTGTCCATAATTAGTATCACTAATTTGCTACTTGTGATAAAGACAGATATCAATTACACATAATACCAATCTTAAGCTAGCATATGATAATGATTAAATTAATTCAATTGGCCATATCAAATTAATTAGATCAATTAACATGCAATCAATGAAAATAGATTATCAGAAGAAATTTCATACAAGAAAGAATAAATAATAATCCTTAATTAATTAATTACTTGTAACAAGGTTCCACCTCCCTTTAGAACTGAATAAATAAACTAGCCTGACATGCTCCAAGTCTGCACTTCAATGAGGTATGAGAGTTGATAAAAGATTGAATAATACTATGAAAATACACGAGAATCGATCCCCTCAATATGTTCCTCCAAGTCCTTTTTATAACAATAAAATTCCAGCCCTAATATTACCTTCACTTGCATCCAAATTCTACACGAAGTATGATAATTTCAGCATCTGGCGCCCCCCCCCCCGCCCCAGCGGGGATCTTCAAGTCAACTGTCCCGCCCCAGCGGCGCAGCACACTGTCCGATTATTATTTACATGCTGCTGCACACATAAGCTACTAGAAATAATTAAGCTATTACAATTCAGAATACATCAAACCTTGCATGCGTGGCCCACTTGAATCCTTAGCAAGCTACTCCTTTTTGTTAATTGCAATGACCCTTTAGCTGCTAGCAATTTTGTGGCCCACTCACAAGTTGATCATCTCGTGACCCACTTGCTAAAATCTCCTTTTGTCAAATCCGTGAACTAGGAATTCTTAAGCTGCTTAGACTTTGAGCTGTTTGATTCATGGCCCATAAGTGATATCCTTTTGCAAGCTAAATGTAATTAGATTGCAAGCTGCTGAACACCCCATATATCATTAAATTCGTGACCTACTAAATTGCAAGGATCCTTGATGCCTAATTGGGTCAGCCCAATTGGTCCCAAATTGAGCTCCAATTTATCCCGTTTCAATATTCTAGCTCCAAATAATCCTGAAATCAATAAACACACTAATAAGCCCATGTACATCACAAAACATGCAATAAACTAAATATAATGGAATTGAAATAAATAAATAATATGCACTTATCAAATTCCCCCACACTTAGCCTTTACACGTCCTTGTGTAAACCAGAAGTTTGATTTTTAAAAACAATTCTATTCAACCATTATGTCAAAAGATTTCAAGATCAAATCATGATTATCAACACTAAATCCACAAAAACATAATCAACGCTTCATCAATCAACTCAAGATAAGCACCTCAGCACTTTACCAATGAATTTCATTAAGTTAAATTGTAATCACATAAGCCCTCTTCTATGATCCACACACTTACTGAACTTAGTTACCATGAAGCTAAAACCTTTCACACCACTCAAGACTCAAAACATATTTTTCCTACTTTAATTTTTTTTACCAGAACCCTTTCATTTTATTCCTTGTTTCAGTTGAATGAATTTTATGCTGCGTTTCACCTTCCTCAATCATTCTTTTGTAAGTGAGTGCATTTTATGCTCTATCTCACTTATTCACATGTGTTTATAGGAGAGTACGTTTTACGCTCAATCTTATCCCATCACATGACTTCTCTTTTACTTCTTTTTTTCTCTTTTTCAACAATTGACTGATTTTCATCTTTCTTGATTTTTTTTTCACATGGTCCTGCAAAAAACAAAAGCAGTTCAATAGTTCTAGAGCATGAGATTAGTGTACATAGACAACTCCACAGATAACTAAGCCAACTAAGCATATATCACATGTTCAAGTACTCATGAGACACAAATTCAATTCAAATCAACTACTATGGATCATGACTTAGTTTTTCTCAATCATTAACCAATTCAACATTAAATAGATTTTGAATTTTTAGCATTGATTCCCATTTGTTGACTTTAACCTACGAGCATATAGGCAAATAGATTTAAGGAACTCAAATTTTTAATAAAATTTCAAAGGCATCAAGATGGTCCTATTTCCTACCAAAAAATGGAAGATAATCCTATTTCTAAAAATAAAATAAAAACCTAAATCTCCCCCCCCCCCCCCACCCCCACACTCAAACCTTACATTGTCCTCAATGTAAGAAAATCATGCAAAGAAGAAAGAACTATATGCAAATAAAAGAAACTAGATAGTAGAGGGATAGAAAAATCAAATCTGATTTCTTGGGTTGCCTCCCAAGCAGCTGCACTTGTTTAACGTCTTTGGCTCGACATTATATCTCCCTTCTCATTCTTCATAGACCGGATCATCTAGCTCCACCATCTCAATATTTTCCACCTGATGTCCCTCATAGAACGGTTTCAATCTATGTCCATTCACTTTAAAAATCTTTCCTGTACTTGGACTATGAATCTCAACTGCACCATGAGAAAACACATTAGTGATAACAAAAGGACCAACCCATCTAGATCTCAATTTACCTAGAAATAACTTAAGCCGAGAATGATATAACAAAACTTTCTGTCCCACAATAAAGGTTTTTCGCACAATTTATTTATGATGAAAGGCCTTGGTCTTTTCCTTGTAAATCATTGAACTTTCACAGGCTTCATTCCTCAATTCTTCCAACTCTTGTAACTGTAACTTCCTGTGTACTCCAGATGCTTCCAAACTCATGTTGTACTGCATGATTGCCCAAAAAGCCCTATGCTCAATCTCAACCGGTAAGTGGCAAGGTTTCCCAAACACTATTCGATATGGTGACATCCCAATAGGAGTTTTGAATGTAGTTCGAAAGCCCCAAAGTGCATCATCTAGTCTCAGACTCCAATCCTTTCTGCTTGGGTTAACTAGTTTCTCCAAAATGGATTTGATCTCCTGGTTGGACACCTCAGCTTGGCCATTACTTTGCGGATGGTAGGATATAGAAACTTTGTGCAAAATAGTGTACTTCTTGAACAAAGCCGCTAATACCCTATTACAAAAGTGAGTTCCGCGATCGCTAATGATGGCCCGTGGTGCTCCAAACCTGACAAATATGTTAGTCCTAACAAAATCTGCAACAACTTTAGAATCGTCAGTCCTAGTAGCTTTAGCTTCCACCCATTTTGAGACATAATCAGCAACCAAAAGAATATATACATTCCCAAAGGATGAAGGAAAAGGTCCTATAAAATCTATGCCCCAAACGTCAAAAATCTCAACAACTAAAATATGAGTTTGGGGCATTTGATTTCTTTGAGAGATATTCCCCGTATTTTGGCAATTATCACATGTTTTACAAAATAGATAGGAATCTTTAAAAAGTGACGGCCAATAAAAATCACTTTCCAAAAATTTGTTAGCAACTCTTTTTGGACCAAAATGTCCTCCACAAGCATGAGAATGGCAAAAAACTAGAATATATTGGAATTCATTATTTGGAACACATCTTCTAACTATCTGGTCAGCACAAAATTTTCATAAATATGTATCATCCCAAACATAGTGTCTAGCATCACTCTTTAGCTTTTCCTTCTGGGATTTGGAAAATTCTTTAGGAAAATATGCACTTACCAAATGGTTAACCAGATTTGCATACCAGGGAGTTTCAGCATGGATGGAAAGTAGCTGCTCATCTGGGAAGGAATCACACAAGGGTAGTTCATCATCTTCTCTCAACAATCTACTCAGGTGATCCGCTACCAAGTTGTCCGCACCTTTCTTATCTTTGATCTCCAACTCAAATTCTTGTAAAAGGAGAATCCATCTGATAATCCTAGGTTTAGAGTCTTTCTTGGTTAGCAAATACCTGAGAGCAGCATGGTCAGAATAAACAATAACTTTAGTACCAAGTAGATATGATCGAAATTTATCGAAAGCAAAAACCACAGATAAAAGTTCTTTTTCAGTTATGGTCAATAGTTTATCTGAGCCCCATTCAAAGTTCTAGAAGCATAGTAGATGGCATGAACAACTTTGTCAATCCTTTGTCCCAAAATAGCCCCCACTGCATAGTTGTTTGCGTCACACATGATTTCAAATGGGAACTTCCAATTCTGTGGTTGGATCACAGGGCAGAGGTCAACAATTTCTTTAAAATATCAAAAGCCTCCTTGCACTCATCATTAAACTGAAAGTCCACATCCTTTTGTAGCAACTTATACAAGGGTAATGCAATCTTCGAGAAATCCTTGATAAACCTTCGATAGAATCCTGCATAACCAAGAAAAGAACGAATTTCCCGCACACTGACGTGGTAAGGTAAAGCAGAAATAATATCTATCTTAGCTTTATCAACTTCGAGACCCTTAGATGACACAACATGACCAAGTACTATTCCTTGTTTTACCATAAAATTACATTTTTCCCAGTTTATAACAAGATTAGTTTCCATGCATCTATCCAAAACACGAGTCAAATTATCTAAGCATGCATCCAAAGAATCACCATGTATTGTGAAATCATCCATAAAGACCTCAATGCAGTTTTCTAGAAGATCTTAAAAAATGCTTACCATGCATCTCTGAAAAGTACCGGGAGCATTACAGAGTCCAAATGACATACGTCGGTATGCAAATGTGTCGAAGGGACATGTGAATGTGGTCTTTTCTTGGTCCTCGGGTGCAATCACAATCTGATTATATTCTAAAAAACCATTTAGAAAATAATAATAAGTGTGCCCAGCTAATCTTTGTAACGACCCCAAAATACATACAATATAATTCTCATCCTCGATCATTAGCAATACATCTTTAATCTATCTTTACGTCATTATTCGATATTAAAATCACTAAAAATGCGGAATATTTAAAATTTTTATAAACTTTCTTTCTATATTGCCCTGAATCGCAACCTTAACATTACAAATATTTGATTCAATTCTATTACATGAATCGCTACAACGAAGGGACTATACAAAGTCTTACATCACTAAGCAATATCCATTATACGTCGGATAGCTCAACTTACAACTTAACAATTAAGTTACAATGAAAACATCAACTACAATTTGAAATTTAACAAGATTAATATTCTTTAACATTGATCTCTATAAATCACTTAACACGTATCTTTACCTTGCATCCTTGACCTGTAAAAATGATTATTTGCAAGAGTGAGCTCGACAGCTCAGCAAGATCTAACATTTTTCATGCATCACATAGCACATAATTAACATGCTCAATATTAAAGTAACATGGCATACATGCTTTAATCACATAACAAATATAAAGATTGAGTTCCTTACTCAATCAACATTATTAAATCAATCAATGTAGTCATAAATTGACTTTAACATTTCATGCTTGCAACATATACAACATAGCATACTCTTTGCAATACAATTTAAAACATTTCATAATATCATCAAGTTCACATAGAAAATAGGAACCGAAAGACTTGCCTGGCTCGTAGATTACCAATTACCGAAAAATAGCTTAATATAATATGCTTCATGATCCTACATAACGTATTACCATACGCATCAATTATTAGTCACCTAGCAATGCTTATAAAATGTCTAAGTAAATAATACTTTATACTTTCTAATTCTCTTCTATTTACTCGTTTGACACTCGCTGTCAAACCTTATGTATAATTAACAATATCAGTTAATTATCACATAGCTAATCCTAATATTCAGTTATCCACTTTAGGTTAACTCATTCCTCTTTAACTCATAAGTTAATAATTAATTACCACATAATTAATCACATCACATAGTCATTTTACATTTCTCATGATTAATCAACTAATAATTACATACTCATTTTAAATTATAATTAAACACATTATGATTTGAACATCCACTTTAATCAAACTACAATTAACCAATCATAATTTATAATGAATCAACTACATCATGCATTAAATCATAATTTAAGCATACTTAACTTAACCCATTACTTATATTATAAATACTCAATTTTTATTCATGCCCTCATTAAATTATAATTATATAAATTATAATTTAAATTACACTTTTACCTTGATTATAATTATTCCAAATTATAATCACATATTAAGTTATAATTAAACAAATTATAACTTATAATCAATTAAACTATATCATGCATTATAATTACACAAATTATAATTAATCATGCAATTATCAATTTATAATCCATAATTAAACATGCATTTATTAAATTATAATTACATAAATTATAATTTAAATTAACATCTAAGTGATTAAAATAAATCAACTAATATTCATTATAATTTAACAAAAATTATAATTTAATTTAAACATTTACTCTTGATTATAATTATACAAATTATAATTAATCAATTCATTATTAAACAATAATTCAATTAATACTTTAAGGTTTTCAAAACCTCTTTTCTTTTACAATTACCAAATTGTCAAATTCATGTTATCAACATGCTATTGCAACTTAAATATATGATCATTATTCTAGCAACAATGTAACTTAGTCATAAAAATAAACTGCACACTTAAATAAAACTCACTGCCTCTGCCCAGGACACGGCGCAGCTGCGCAGCCATAAGCCTTGGCACCGGCGCAGCTGCGCAGGTGACCAGCCTGAGAAAACCCAGTGGCGCAGCTGCGCTGCTTCTGGCTGTGCTCCCGGCGCAGCTGCGCAGGTACGCAGACAGAAGCAGGCAGTGCAGCCTCCCTGTTTCACCGATTAAACCCAACATGCCATCAAACGGCAATAACAAGCTACTAGAACAATGTATAGCATATACTTGATACAATACACCCATATAACATATCTCCAAACACAAAAACATTTAAACAACAATAATCAAAAGTTTTAGAAATCAAATTTGATATTTTCATAAAACTTATATATTTTATAAAACCATTCACTGTAAATCACTTTCTCAAGCAATTTAACTCTATATACATGCATTATATACGTAATTGAAGATAGCATCAAACAAATTCTTAATAAACATATTAACATATATCAATTTCATCAATTTCTTCAAACTAAAATCAACCATAATACCTAAAACTCATATGAACTCATATGAACATAACTTTTCTATTCAAACATGTTTCTACAATCAATTTGATTTCTGAAAATCATTGTTTATGGCATCTAATTAAATTTATAAACAGTATATTAACAAAATTCCAACATATATTCAACAAAATTACTAACTTTCATGAAAAACGTTTTTAAAGAGAAGTTCCACAACATAAAACACATTATTAAAACTAAATTTAGAAGTTATACCCTTTGATTATGCTTAGGAGAAGAAGATAATGGCTTAGCTAGAATTCTTTCAAGGTCTCTTTCCCCTTTCTTTCTCTTCTTCTTCCCTTCTTCTCTTTTCACTCCATCTTTCTCTGTGTTTTCTCTCTAACACAGACTAACCTTTGTTTTGTTCTTTTAACCAACGTATATACAAAATATACATACAACATATATACATAATATGTAACTTACAATATTAATGTATATAATAAATCCTATACTAATTACAATTAAAATAGAGGTTACACCTTTGAATTTTTTTTTAAAAGCCCTAAGGCTTGTTTGGCAAAACAAGTTATTTTAAAAACAGATTTTTAGTAGTTAAGGTCATGTTTGGGTAAAACAGTTTTAAAACAAAAGTAAGGGCCTTGTTTGGAAAAAATCATTTAAAAACTCTTTTCTTTATTTTAATAAATCCTTTTAACACATACTTTAATGCTACTCTTTAATTAATTAAATCTTCACATTCTAATTTAATTAATTAAAAGTCTAACATCAATTAAGCACATAAAATTGTCACATAGTTACAATTAATTGCTAATTATAATTGCATGTAACACTCATCACATTACTCATCTAATTTAATTATCTCAATTAAATTAGAACTATAACATAAAATTATTATATCAATTAAATTAAATACTAAATATTCATTTAATTAATATACTACACTTAATTACATTACTCCATAATAATCACATAATTATTTATTTAACTCAATAAATAATTCAATTAAAATATTTATTTACTCCAATAAATATTAACATTAATATTTAAATTATCTTCACATAGATTCACATATTTCACCATATATGACACGTATTCACATACTTAAACTCAAAACATCAGATAATAAGAATTTTATTTATTAAATTCTCATTTATAAATTCTAAAAATCTGGGATGTCACAATCTTTCTAGCATTTGGTCAATAAAAGGGAGAGGAAAGTGGTCTTTTCTAGTTATAGCATTTAATTACCTGTAGTCAATACACACTCTCCATCCTGTTTGCATCCGTGTGGGCACTAACTCATTATCATCATTCTTGACAACAGTGATTCCGGATTTCTTTGGAATAACCTGCACTGTACTTACCCATTGACTATCGAAAATAGGATAGATTATGCCGGCATCAAGCAGTTTGAGCACCTCTTTTTTCACCACGTCCATTATGGGTGGATTCAATCTTCTTTGTGTGTCCCTCGTGGGCTTAGCTCCATCCTCTAACAATATCCGATGCATGCACATCGCATGACTAATACTTTTGATATCCGCTATCGTCCAATCAAAAACTGTGACATGGTCCCTTAGGACTCTCATCAATTTATCTTCCTGCATTTTGGTTAGCTTGCTAGCAATAATAAAAGGCAAAGTATCATTAGTCCCCTAAATATGCATATTTCAAATGTGCAGGCAATTGTTTCAATTCTAGGGTTGGAGCTTGCACAACAAATGGTAGTAACTTTTGAGGAGAAACAGGTAATTCAATAGAATGTACTGCATACTTATCTGAGAATTTTGGCAACGAGTGTAGTGCAACCACAATTTCCTTCAACTCTTGAGTTTGCTCAATCTCATCTTCCTTGTCCATATCCAAACTATTGGTGATGACAACCTCCAAACTATCCCTATGTATTTGTTCAAAAGCTCTATACACTAAAAAGTCTCTCACATCAATAGCAAAAATATGTCCTATATCACTAGGGTACACTATGGCATCATAAATGTTAAATTGGATCTTTTCTCCATCAAATTCCATTATCAAGGTCCCATTATGCACATCAATCATGGTTCTTGCTATTTTTAAGAATGATCTTCCTAACAAGATGTGGGAAGGGTTTGGTGATGTATCAGCTTCCATGTCCACAATGTAAAAATCTGCAGGAAAGATTAGTTCGTTCACCTGCACTAAGACATCTTCAATTACCCCTCGGGGGTAACTGCTAGTACAATCTGCCAATTGAATAATCACACCAGTATTTTTCAAAGGTCCTAGATTTAAAGAGTCATATATAAATAAAGGCATAACATTAATTGAGGCTCCTAAATCTAGTATGGCTTTTTCAAATTTGGTGTTTCCTATCTTGCATGGGATTGTGAACATTCCAGGATCTTTACATTTAGGAGACATTTTTCTTTGAAGGACAGCAGATACATTTTCTCCAACAGTGACTCTTTCATCATTTTGTAATTTTCTTTTATTAGTGCATAATTCTTTTAAATTTTTTGCATATCTTGGCACTTGTTTGATTTCATCAAAGAGAGGGATGTTTACTTCTACTTTCCTAAAAGTTTTCAGAATTTCTTTTTCTTTTTCATCTTTCTTTAAGGTTTTAGAATTTCTGGGAGAAAGGGAATATGATTATTTTTAAGCTGATTAGGAGGGTTAGGTTGTACCTTGGATTTTTCTATTTCCTCCTTAGCTGCTTCCTCGTCAAACTCTACGGGGACCGGTGGTGTATATATTTGTGTTCCACTCCGCAAAGTTATGGTGCTTGCATTTTCCCTTGGGTTGACTACTGTTTGAGAAGGTAATTTTCCTGAGTCTCTAGATTCCAATATCCCCATAGTTGTAGCCAGTTGTCCTACTTGGTTTCTCAAATCTTGAACCGAAGCTTTTATCTCCTGCTGTAACTGTTGTGTCTGAATCATGAATGCTTTGAACATGTCTTCAAGGGATGTTCCTGAAGTGGCTGGAGCTGCTTGTCGCTGTTGGTATTGAGGTTGTTTAGGTTGGAAATCTTGTTGTCTAGGTCGGAACACTCCTTGTGTTGGTGGCCTATTCCCTCCATAACTGAGGTTCGGATGATCTCTCCAGCCTGGATTGTAAGTGTTTGAGTAGGGATCATACTTCTTTGGTTGTGTTTGGTAGTTACCTATTGCATTGGCTTGCTGTGCATTCTCATCCTCTTGCAATGTTGGGCTTGAATCAGTAGCATGCCCTGCTATTAAGCATAGTCCGCAAGTCTTCGCATCCGGCACGTTTCCTATTGTTAATTGTTGCACCACAGCAGTTAAGTTAGAAATCTATTGTACCAATTCACTAGTGCTTACCTCACTTACCCTTTGTGGAGCATGATCATTCCTTGTTCGTATTGTTGTGAGTTAACAGCCAAGTTTGCAATTAGATTTCTTGTAGCCTCTGGTGTCTTGTCTACTAATGCTCCTCTACTAGCCACATCGATCATACTTCTTTCCATCGGTATCAGTCCCTTGTAGAAGTACTGAATCAAGTGTTGCTCATCGATTTGGTGGGGAGGGCAGCTGGAGCACAATTTCTTGAATCTCTCACAGTACTCGTACAGTGTCTCTCCACTAAATTGTCGGATCCTGCAGATCTCCTTCCTTATGTTAGCCACTCTTGAAGCAGGAAAATACTTCTCTAAGAATAGCCCTTTTATGTCGCTCTATGAATTTATTGATCCGAATGGGAGATAGTACAACCAATCCTTTGCTAAATCTGCTAGGGAGAATGGGAAGGCTCTTAATTTGATTTGCTCCTCTGAAATTCAGTGTGGTTTCATGGTAGAGCACACCATATGAAACTCTTTCAAATGCTTGTATGGATCTTCACCTGTAAGACCACGAAAAGTAGGCAAAAGATGAATTAGTCCGGATTTAAGTTCAAATGCAGCATTTAAAGCAGGATATTCAATGCACAAAGGTTGATTAGTAAGATTAGGAGTAGCCAATTGTTTCAATGTTCGATTGTTGTTTGGCTTCGCCATCTTTTCTTTTAGTCTGATTTGGTGAATGACTTGTCAAAAAGTAATTCCAAAGCTAAATTGAGGCCCGGTGATGATGCAGAAGCCTCGTCTAAATCTGCAGTAGACTGTTGAACTTTTTGCTTCCTTAGTCTCCTTGCAGTTTTATCAATCTCTAGATCAAAATCTAATGCTGAGAAGATCGAGTCATAAAACAAAAACAAAAGAAAAATATAAGAAAAACAAAATGCACAATTACTCCCCAGCAACGGCGCCAAAATTTGAAAGCTATCGTTGACACTCCAAAATTAACCTCACTTTCACTTCACGAATTTAAATAATTAGCAAAGTAGTAAGAAAGGATCGATCCCACAGAGAGTAAGTTTGTTTTAGATTTATTCTACTATTTTAATAGAAAATAAAGATGGGGGATTTTTAAATTTGTTTTAAACTAAGAAAAACAAAATTAATTGATAAAATTTACCAAGTATGTAAAAACTTCAGTTCTGCAGTTCAGTTTCGCCGAGTACCACAACCAATTAATCACGTTGTTATTATTTACCCTTCAATGAAACTATTAGTCCTAGATAACAATAAGCTCTGCTATCCAAAATTCTCCTTAGATATTCATCATATGAAACAAGCTCTTCACCATATTCAACTAGCATACAACCTAGAACAAGCTCTCTAGATTTAATATGATAGAAGCATTAAGAAATAGAGAATTAGGCTAATCCAAGCAACAAACACATAAGCTCGATTTCTTTAACTTATTTTCTGATAATCTTAGCAATACACAAAAGCTTGTCCACAATTAGTATCACTAATTTGCTACTTGTGATGAAGACAATATCAATTACACGTAATACTAATCTTAAGCTAGCATATGATAATGATTAAATTAACTCAATTGACCATATCAAATTAATTAGATCAATTAGCATGCAATCAATGAAAATAGATTATCAAAAGAAATTTCATACAAGAAGGAATAAATAATAATACTCAATAAATTAATTACTTGTAACAAGGTTCCACCACCCTTTAGAACTGAATAAATAAACTAACCTGACATGCTCCAAGTCTGCACTTCAATGAGGTATGAAAGTTGATAGAAGATTGAATAATAATATAAAAATACACGAGAATCGATCCCCTCAATATGTTCCTCCAAGTCCTTTTTATAACAATAAAATTCCAGCCCTAAAATTCCCTTTACTTGCATCCAAATCCTACGCGAAGTAGGATAATTTTAGCATCTGGCGCACCCCCCGTTCCAGCGGGGATCTTCACGTCAACTGCCCCGCCCCAGCGGGTTAACACACTGTTCGATTATTGTTTACAAGCTGCTGCACATATAAGCTACTAGGAATCATTAAGCTACTACAATTCGGAATACATCAAACCTTGCATGCGTGGCCCACTTGAATCCTTAGCAACCTGCTCCTTTTTGTTAATTGCAATGACCCTTTAGCTGGTAGCAATTTCGTGGCCCACTCACAAGTTGATCATCTCGTGTCCCACTTGCTAAAATCTTTATTTGTCAAATCCGTGAACTAGGAATTCTAAACCTGCTTGGACTTTGAGCTGCTTGATTTATGGCCCACATGTGATATCCTTTTGCAAGCTAAATGTAATTAGATTTCTAGCTGCTGAACATAACCCCATATATCATTCAATTCGTGACCTGCTAAATTGCAAGGATCCTTGATGCCTAATTGGGTCAGCCCAATTGGTCCCAAATTGAGCTCTAATTTGTCTCGTTTCAATATTCTAGCTCTAAATAAGCCTGAAATCAATAAACAAACTAATAAGCCCATGTACATCACAAAACATATAATAAACTAAATATAATGGAATTAAAATAAATAAATAATATGCACTTATCATCAGGTCAGCCCCCGCCTCAATACCGGAGCCTCAGGTCAACCCCGGTCTAAATATCGGGCCCTCAGATCATCCCAGGTCTCAACACCAGGACCTCAGGTCAACCCCGGTCTATATACCGGGCAATCAGGTCAAACCCGATCTCAATATCGGGACCTCGGGTCAACCCCGGTCTCAATACCGGGCCATCAGGTCATCCCCGGTCTCAGCATCGGACCTCAAGTCATCCCCAGTCTCAATATCGGGTCCTTAGATCCTCCCCGATTTCAATACTGGGCCCTCAGGTCAACCCCGATCCCAATACTGGACCTCATGTCATCCCCGGTCTAAATATCGGGCACCCAAGTCAACCCCGGTCTCAACACCGTGACCTCGGGTCATCCCGGGTCTCAATACTGGGCTCTCAGATCAACCCCGATCTCAATACCGAGACCTCAGGCCAACCCCGGTCTCAATAGCGGGACCTCAGATCAATCCCGGTCTCAATAGCGGGCCATCAGATTAACCCCGATCTCAACACCGGGACCTCAGGTCATCCTCGGTCTCAATAACGGGCCCTTAGATCAACATTAGTCTCAATATCGGGCCCTCAGATTAACCCCAGTCTCAATATCGGGACCTCAGGTCATCCCCGGTCTTAATACCAGGACCTCAGGTCATCCTCAGTCTCAATATCGGGACCTCAAGTCAACCCCAGTCTCAATATCGGGCCATCAGGTCATCCCCGGTCTCAATACCGGGCCATTAGGTCATCGCCGATCTCAATATCGGGCCCTCAGATCATCCTCAGTCCCAATATCGGGCCATCAGGTCAACCCCAGTCACAATACCGGGCCCTCAGCTCAACCCTGGTCTTAATACCAGGACGTCAGGTCATTCCCAGTCTCAATACCGGGACGTCAGGTCAACCCTGATCTTAAATACCGGGATGTCCACTCAACCCTGGTCATAATTTGGGAGGTCAAGATAAGCCTCGGTAACAACCTGGAGATCTAGTTCAGCCCAGAGATGACCCTAGGAAGCCAAATCCACATGAGACCACCCCAGGAGGGGCAAAATGGTAATTTTATCAACTTAAAGCCTATTTGTTCAACCTCAAGCTGAATTGATGCCACGAAGGTCAGGAAGAACCATAACGGTGATCCCGAGTTAAAACAGCGCAAGACAGCTCAACGGATAAATTACAGGGAAACGGAAACCCGATTATGAACCTATCTTTTTGGACTCAAAAATGTTTACTCCCATGTCATTGCGACACTCTCGGCGAGGGCTTTCCAAAAAGGTACAGCACGCCTCCAACGGACGCTCCGATCAAAAGTTAGAAAGTTTCGAATCTGACCTCGCATTGCTCGGAGTGCACTTACTTCGATGCGACAGAACCCACCACCCAGACCTTGCCATGTGGAGCCGCAGGTAGAGTGGAGGCATCCTCTGGTAGAGCCGCTTCCATCGGATCTATATATATGAGTGCACCCCCAGCTTATTTTATAGAAAAATGCTCTAGAACTCTGTCCGTTTTGTTTCTTAGCACTACCTCTTGTACTTCAAACCCAAATTCTATCACTCTAACACGTAGATATACTCATATACCACCACATATCAAAAATTAACAGATGAAACGGACTTTTGAAACCTACCAAGTGGCAAAAAGCCCGTGTAGTAGTCCATTGCGAGTATTTTTATGATCAAAAAGTTCATACTACTTCATTGCGCATTTATACACTTGCACGTTAAGTTTCGTTTTTTGATTATGCCCGAAACTCAGTTACGTGGCTGTTTTTGCTTACGTTTTCGTATATTTTAGTACATTTACGCGTTTTTTTGGCATTCTACAGCCCAGATCTTCGATACGCGGCTTTTAACATCTTATATATATATATATACCCTTCACTGGACTAGGTTATTTTTCCAGTCCCGGTTAGACTTTGTTTTGTATATATTTAACTATATATATACTAACTTTTCAATTTTGTCAAGCCCGGATGTTAAATCCGTGGCAGTTTACTGCTTTTATATATATAACTATATATATATAAATTTTTTTTGACTTATTTGGGCCTGGATTTCTACTTCGTGGCCTTTCTATTGCTTTAATATATATATAGTAACTGTATATATTAACATTTTACATTCTAGTTTGGCCTGGATCATTCTGTGGTCATTTTACTACTTTTATAAATATATATATATATATATATATATATACTTATATTTCTGTCCGGGCAAAGGATAGAATGTCCGTCGCCCTTTACAGTTTTTTTTTATATATATTTACTTTTTGCAGAGCCTAGACAATTTCGTGGCATTTTTACAGCTTATATATATATATATATTTATATATATATATTTTAATTCTGTCGAGCCTGGATCATCCCGTGGCTCTTTTACAGCTTATGCTTATATATATATATATATATATATATATATATATTTTCATTATGTTAAGCCTAAATCATCCCGTGGCCTTTTTCAGCTTTTATATATATATATATATATATATATATATATATTTTCATTATGTCAAGCCTAGATCATCCCGTGGCCTTTTTCAGCTTTTATAATATATATATATATATATATATATATATACACATATTTTTTTTCATTCTAGTCCGGGTATAGAATTTGACATCTGTCGCTCTTTATTGCTTTTATATACATATTTCCAATCTGTCAGGCCTGGATTACTCCGTGACTTTTTACAGCTTTTACAAATATGTATATATTTACATTCCAGTCAGGGCATCAGAGTGAAAACCCATCTCCCTTTACAGCTTTCGTATATATATAACTATATATATATATATATATCTTTCTTTTATTCATTGTGATTAATTTGCTGCTGTAAATAATCATTTGATATGAATCGGCGCTGACATCTATTTGGGCGAACTAGATTTCTTTAAATCTCGCCAATTCTATCTTTTCAAACAGTTCAAAATAGGTTTAGACAGAACCGGGAAGCTAGAATGGCTGAGATTTACTTAAATCTAGCAGGTTTTCTAAGTTTATTCATTTTTAAACAACCTCGTGGCCCTTAGATCAGTGTCTAATAAGAACGAGAAGCTTTATCTACGTGCATGCCAGGATTTGCTGATGAATCCTTGGATCTTGCGACATCGGGATGTAAATATCCATTTTCTGTGCACATTTGAGCTGTGCAGGTGCTATTGGCTTCCTTATGTGAGCCTAGGAATCGTGGGATTCTTGATCAAACTGATCAGAGTCTGATTCCCACGATGGACAAACTCCACTTTACAAATGTACCCTGCCAATTTTTCTGTAAAAATATACATTCAAAAGACCTTAAAACTGTTATCCGGGTTTAAGGTATCAACATAGTGAAAATATGGTTTGTCGTGTCAGAGTCACTCCAATGGATGTCATGCCCTTGAGAAGACCGACACTTGTATATATTTTGTGGTCGAGGATGCTTCGCAGCCCGACAATCACTATTCAAATTGAACCAAAAGGCTGAAGAGACAAAATGGAAGTATTAACATGCTTCAATTCCTACATGAGCGCAAGGGTTTGAAAATTAATCTTTCAAAATATCATTTTAATATCTTGTCTAAAAAGGACTTTTGCAAATCAAATTAAACCTTTCGTATGTAGGTTCAACGAAGCACGTCCATACTTTCAAATCAATCAAGCGTAGGCCCAATTTCTTACAGCATTCACACACACATTTCAGATTTAAAAGGGAAATATTGAAAAGATGAGGTACCGTGTTTACACTAGAGTTGTGGGGTGCCTAACACCTTCCCCACACTTAACCAAGCCCCCGAACTTAGAACTTCGGCTTCAAAGATTCAGTTTCGACAGTGTCCAGCAATTGGGTTCCTTTCAAACAAATTCGGTTGAGTTAGTACAACCATTTCAAATCTACCAACTGGCAACTCTGTAAAACATTCAAATCGTCGACATGATACATGTTGGCCTTTTCCTAAAAAACTCCTTCAAAACCTTTTATATAAAAAGATAAAATAAGGGTAGAAACAAACTTAGGAAAAGAGAGAAAGATCCGGGTTCCGACCCGACCCGCGCATTGTTTCTTCCCGACGTCGACACTAAGTAATATATATATATATATATATATATATATATATTATATTTTATGCAAACATGTTTCACATGTTTTAATAAAATGACGCATATTTTATATATATATGTACATGTGCGCTAAACAAGATGAGACAAATAATAACAAACCCCTCAAAGGAATCATATTAAGTCTAAAGTGTTCAATGATATTTGGAATATCGAACGTCGCCTTCTAGCATGATAAATTAATAGAGTATTAAATATTTAATATGAGTTTGTTGTGCACACACAAGGCAAGTATTAAGTATTTAAGATATTAATTTAATCACATTTGATGCTTATAAAGTTAATTGAACAATATTGTTTTGTTGTGCACACACAAGGACAATATTTTTCTTTTTTGAATATATGGAGTGCTAGGTTGGACTTAACTTAAATAATTTTAGTTCGAATGTGCACACACTTGACTATTATGATCTAAGAAGCAAAATACAAGGACTTACATGTCTATGTAATAGACAAGAGTTGTCTACCTATTTATTTATATATCGTTTGTTGTGCATACACAAGGCTATATACATTTGAAATGAGATCCTTATTCTCACTAGAAAATCTTTAATTAGATGTTGCCGAACTATATAAGTGAGGGTAATATAGTTTGAAGAAAATAGTGGGAGATACGAATTTAAAATAAGACCTAATTTATTTTGGTATATAAAATTAATTAAATGAATGTTTGCTAAAATGTTGTCTTTTCACATATAGAAATTTAAAAATGTTGAAATCACTAATTTCACTGCGTAGCATACATGATGCTAACAAACTGACCGGACCAAATTACGTGGTACTGGTTAAGGAATCTGATAATACTTCTCACTGCTGAAAAGATTTCTTACGCCCTAAATTCACCTGTCCCTGGAACTGTTCCAGAAACAGCCTCTGAGGAAGAGATTGCCACTATTGTAAAGTGGTAAGATGATGCATCTGTGGCTCAACGCATCATGCTCACATCCATAAATACCGAGCTTCAGCGTCAGCATAAAAACATAGATGCTCCTACTATGTTGCTTCACCTCAAGGAGTTGTATGGTGAGCAAAGTCGGACTGCTAGATATGAGATATCTAATGAGCTCTTCCGATATCGAATGACCGAGGGCACAGCCATTGAGACTCATGTCCTAAGGGTGATCAATCTGATTGAACGCCTTGGACAGCTTGGGTTCGTTATGGATGGGGAGTTGAGTAAAGACTTGGTCTTGTAGTCACTCCTTGAGACCTTCTCGCAGTTCGTTGTTAATTTCCACATGAATAAGTTAGATGTCAGCTTGCCTGAATTACTTAACATATTGAAAACTGCAGAAGGTCACTTCCCATCCAAGAAGAACCATGTCTTAATGGTGGATGATTCTTCCAAGAAAAGGAAGAGGTTCAAGGCATCTTTTGAAAAGAAAAAATCTAAGAAGGCTAAGGGCGAAGTGAATATGAAGGATCAAAAGAAACCTTATCCAGCTAGCAAAGGAATGTGCTTCCATTGCAACGAGCCAGGTCATTGTAAGAGGAACTGCAAGAAGTTTCTGGTAGAGAAGAAGCTTCGAGAAGCTTCGACTTCCAATCAAGGTATGTTCATGATTGAAATTAATTTTTTTGAAAGTCAAAATTCTACTTGGGTATTGGATACCGGCTGTGGTTCTCACATATGTAATACTGTGCAGGGACTGGTTAGAAGTAAAAAGCTGAACAAGGATGAGGTTGTCCTACGAGTGGGAAATGGAACAAAAGTTGTTGCATTAGCTGTAGGCACTTATTGTTTAGCACTGCATACGGGCAAGTCCATTTATTTAAATAAAGTTATTTTGTTCCGAATATCATTAGAAACATTATTTCTATTTTCATATTAGATATGGTGGATTTGACATTATAATAAAGAACAACAATTGTTCTATTTATAAAAGCAATTTTTATATGATGTTAGTAATTTGCGAAATGGACTTCACATACTTGACTTGCATAAAAATATATTTCAAATAGAACAAACTAAGAAAAGAAAAGAGATGATGTTAATTATACCTAAATGTGGCACTGTAGACTCGGTCATATCAATGAAATAAGATTATCCAAGTTGCATAAGGAATTCGCTCTTAGAGCTGTCCGATTATAAATCATATCCGACTTGTCAATCTTGTCTCATGGGTAAAATGACTAAATCTCTTTTTAGTGGAAAAGGAGAAAAAGTTATAGAGTTGTTAGCATTGGTTCACACAGACGTTTGTGGACCTATGACAACGGATGCACAGGAAGATTATTCTTATTTTATTACTCTCACTGATGATCACTCAAGATTTGGATATGTGTATTTAATAAAATACAAATATGAATCATTTGAAAAGTTCAAAGAGTTCAGAAGTGAAGTAGAGAAACAAACTTGAAAAAGTATCAAGATTCTTCGATCAGATCGAGGTGGTGAATACTTAAGCGGTGAGTTTCTCAATTATCTCAAAGAAAATGGTATAATCTCACAATGGACTCCACCAGGTACACCAAAGTTAAATGGAGTATCTGAAATGAGAAATCGAACATTGTTGGACATGGTTCGTTCCATGATGAGTTTTACCGTTCTTCCAGTATCATTCTAGGGTTATGCCCTAGAAGCGGCTGCATATCTACTAAATAAGGTCCTCTCAAAATCCATCTCCAAGACTCCATATGAGATGTGGACAGGGAGAAAACCTGGTCTTAGCCATCTTAATATTTGGGGATGTCCAGCTTATGTGAAAAGGTTTCAAAATGATAAGCTTGGGACAAGATCTAATAAGTGCACGTTCATGGGATATCCTAAAGAAAGTTTGGGATGCTATTTCTACAATCCTACTGAGCAAAAGGTGTTTGTTGCGAAACACGCTATCTTCTTGGAAAAGGAGTTTACCCTTGAAGGGGCTAGTGGGAAGAAAATAAATCTTGAAGAAATTCAAGAAGCACAAACCACTACAGATCAATTAGATGAACCTGTCCAAGTAGAGACACCTAATGTACAACACCCTATTCGTAAATTTGAAAGAGTTCCGAAGATATCTAAAAGGTATGAATTCGTCATAGAGGATGACGATGAGGTACACTTTATGAATGATGATGTTCCATTGAATTACGAATAGGCTATGAGTAATTAAGACTCAGAGAAATGGTAGATGACCATAAAATCTAAAATGGATCTTTGAAGCAATGCACATAACCATTTGGATTTTACTTGCGATTACAGCTTATTATTACTTGATCTGGCAAAATAGACGTGGAGACGCCCCTCCTCAAATATTCATTATTAGAGGAGAATGTATGTATGATACAGCCAGATGGATTTGTTTCAATGGTTGAAGCAAATCATGTATATGAGCTACAACAATCCATTTATGGGTTGTAGCAAGCTTCCCAAAGATAGAACATTCATTTTGATAAGATAATCAAAAAGGGTTTAATTTTATCAAAAACGAGAATGAACCTTGTGTGTACAAAAAGGGTTAGTGGGAGCGCTGTTTCATTTCTTGTATTATATGTTGATGATATATTACTGATAGGGAATGACATTCCTATGCTTCAATCGATCAAAATAAAGTTATCTAAACATTCCTCCATGAATGATTTGTGTAGAACATCCTATATTGGGGATATAAATCTGTATAGATAGATTTAAATGGATGTTCGGCTTAACCCAAGGAACGTATATTCATTAGATGCTAAAGGAGTTTAGTATGGCAAACTCCAAAAAGGTGTCTCATGATGATGAGACATGAAGTGTATCTCTCTAAAATTATTCTCAATAAAAGAGAGATCTCATGAGTTACTATCATGTATGCAATGAAATATACGAGATTTGATGTTGATCAGTCAGATTTTGGAGAAGATCACTGTAGGACAGTGATAAACATCCTAAAGTATTTAACTGACACTAAGGATGTCATCATGACACATGATGGGTCTGGATTAAACTAGAGAACTAAATAGACTCAAGTTTTCAGACTGACCAAGACGACAACAAAACCACTTCACGGTAAGCCGTTACCTTGAAAGGTGGTGCAGTGAATTAGAAAGGTTCCAAACAACAAAAAGTTGCTGGTTTAGTGACAAATATAGTATATAACTATAAGTGAAGCTGCAAGTTGATGTTTTAGATGAAAAGTTCATTACAGAACTAGGAATAACTCCTAAGTCTCATCTTGAATCCAAACATGTCTTGCGACACTTTGATTAAAGAAATCATTGAAAGAGGAGCGTGTAGACTCTCAAGACAACATTGCAAATCCATTTACTAAAGCTTTATCACAACAGCAGTTTGATCGTCACTTAGAGAAGATGGGTATGAGATACCATGGCGATTGGCTTTAGTGAAAGTGGGAGATTGAAAGTAGTATGTATACAAGCCAATCATATATGATGATAAAGCATATACTTTGGAGACGATCTTATTTAATTATTAATAAAAGTATTCATTCATTAAAGGCATTTAATTATCTATATGATGCTGTTTTTATAATATGTAAATAACTCATAGTTTTAAGCAATGCTTTTAGAATCATGATGTTGATTATGCTAATGGGATTTAAATTCTTAGAAAGCTTAAAACTAAAATTGTTTCCAATCGTGGGATTACTAAAACGGGGATTAGTAAATCCGGATAGATTGGTACATATGTTGCTTTCTCATTGGATGAGGATGATTAATCTCATGATCATTTGTGTGGAGACACTAAAGCAAGTATGTAGGTGCTTAGTGGAGATTAAGTTCACTGAGCGTGACTCGCTATGGAATACCTAATGGAGTTTTACTTGCCGGTCAATAGGAATTCCCAATGTGATAGTAGTACAAGTGATCCTTGGACTTGAGATCATCATAGTAACTTGTATGTAATGAATTATACTTTGACTTATTCCTTAAGACCCTTAGGGTATATCAAATGGCATGCTTGGGTATAATGAGTTACATATGGAGATAATGAATAATTAATAAAGAATCTACCACTTCTAGTAAAAGAAGAGATATGTCCTATGTGATTCTTTAAATGACAACCTAGTAGTCCTTGGCCAAGGCAGAATGAAATTAGAAAGGTGTTTCTAATATGCAATATTTGGAGTTGTGCATTTTCTAATCGAAATACATATAATTAAATAAAATAAAATTTGACAGTAATTTCATGTCTTATATTTAATTAGGACATTGTATAGTGGAAAGATTGAATTGTACAGTAACTATTTACTTATAGGTTCTTTTATGATTAATGTTAAAATCTATATTATCTGGTAAGTCGTTGATCGTTAGGGAGGCTTATCCCTATTGTAAAATAAATATTATTTATTTAAATAGATTATTAGTTTAATTTATTTATTTAAATAAGAATAGAATTGTTCTAATTGATTTATTCACAACTGGTTTAATATGGAGAACCTAAAGGGTCACACCATAAAAGGAAGAATAATTATTTAAGAAGGTAATGACATAATCGTAATAATGCATTAAGTGCAACTAATTTAATCTATGGTGATAGAATAAATTAAATAGCTTAATATTTATTATTTAATATTTTGGAAATATTAAATATAAATTAATAAGAGGAGTCTTATTAATATTATTACAATTATTATTATTTTAATTTCTAAAGGAGTTTAGGAATTAATTTAATATTAGTACTCTCATTTATTCCTAATAACATTAGGAGGCAAATTAATTAAACGAGTTTAATTAATTAATCCCAATATGATTGGGAAGCCTTATTAATTAAAAGAGTTTAATTAATTAAATGAAAACCTATTTCTAATAGGATTATAAAGGTTGACCAATATCTATATAAGAGAAGTCTTATGTTAGATATCAGTTGATGCAATTCTAATTGTTAGAGAGTACTCCTTTTCTATAGAGGATAGAAACCTAGGGTTTAGTCAACCACCCTCCTTCTTGAATAATTCCAATTCTTTGGTGGATCACCTCCGGAGGCCAAACACTTGGGTGGCTAACGTTGATCAAAGGAAGGAATCTAACCCAAAAATTTAAGGAGATCACAAAGAACAAGGAGTTGAAATCGTACCTGTGGAAGCTTCGTTCTACAAGGGTATGATTTTATAACTTCTTATTTATCGTTTTAAATTAATAATTTGCATAAAGGATGATCCGAGAAATGGTTTTGTAGAAATTTTTAAACTCTGATATATCATGCTTCCACTTATTTTTGTAATTTGATTGCGCCCATGATTTCTTACAAACCCAACAGCATCTGTGGCTCAATGCATCATACTCGCATCAATGACTAACAAGCTTCAGCCTTAGCATGAAACTATGGATGCTCCTGCTACATTGCTGCACCTTCAAGAGTTGTATGGTGAGCAAAGTAGGACTGTAAGATATGAGATATCTAAGGAGCTCTTCTGATCTCGGATGAACGAGGGAACTACTATTGAGACTCATGTCCTAAATATAATCAATTTGATTGAACGTCTTGGACAGCTTGGGTTCATCATGGATGGGGAGTTAAGGCAAGTTTGATCTTGGAGTCACTCCCAGATACCATCTCACAATTTGTTGTGAATTTCCACAAGAATAAGTTGGATGTCAGCTTGCTTGAATTACTTAACATGTTGAGAATTGCTGAAGGACACTTCCCATCCAACAAGAACCAAGTCTTACTGGTAGATGATTCTTCCAAGAAAAGGAAGAAACCCAAACTATCTTTTGAAAAGAAAAAAACCAAGAAGGCTAAGGGCAGGGCGAAAGTGAAGGATAAAAAAAACCTGATCCAGCTAGCAAAGGAATGTGCTTCCATTGCAACGAGCCGGTTCACTGGAAGAGGAACTTCAAGAAGTTTCTGGCAGAGAAGAAGCTTGGAGAAGCTTCAACTTTCAAGGTTTGTTCATGATTGAAATTAATTTTTTTTAAAGTCAAAGTTCTACTTGGGTATTAGATACCGGTTGTGGTTCTTACATATATAATACTATGCAGGGACTGGTCAGAAGTAGAAAGCTGAACAAGGATGAAGTCGTTCTACGAGTGGAAAATGGAGCAAAGGTTGTTGCATTAGCAGTAGGGACTTCTTGTTTAGCACTGCCTACTGGCAAGTCTATTAATTTATATAATTGTTATTTCGTTCCAACAATCATAAGAAATATTATTTCTATTTCTGTATTGGATATGGATGGTTATAATATTATAATAAAGAACAATAGTTATAATAATGATGTTTTATATGAAGTTGGTAAATTACTGAAAGGACTTTACAGTACTTGACTTGCATTAAAATATACTTAAATTGAACAAATTAAGAAAAGGAAAAGAGATGATGTTAATTATACTTTTTTGTGGCACTGTAGACTCGGTCATATTAATGAAACAAGATTATCCAAGTTGCATAAAGATGGGCTCTTAGAGCTATCTGATTATGAATCATATCCAACTTGTGAATCTTTTTTCATGGGTAAGATGACTAAATCTCCTGTTAGTGGAAAAGGAGAAAGAGTTACAGAGTTGTTAGCATTGGAACACACAGATGTTTGTGGACCTATGACAACGAATGTACGAGGAGGGTATTCTTATTTTATTACATTCACTGATGATCATTCAAGATTTGGATATGTGTATTTAATGAAATAGAAATCTGAGTCGTTTGAAAAATTCAAAGAATTCAGAAGTGAACTAGAGAAACAAACTGGCAAGAGTATTAAGATTCTTTAATCAGATTGAGGTGGTAAGTACTTAAGCGGTGAGTTTCTCAATTGTCTCAAAGAAATTGGTATAATCTCACAAGGACTCCACCAGGAACATCATAGTTGAATGGTGTGTCTGAAAGGAGAAATCAAACACTGTTGGACATGGTTCGTTCCATGATGAGCTTTACCGATCTTCCAATTTTCTTCTGGGGTTATACTCTAGAATCGACTGCATACTTACTTAACAAGGTACCTACCAAATCTATCCCAAAGACTCCATATGAGATATGGATAGGTAGGAAACCAAATCTTAAGGATGTTAAGACTTGGGGTTGTCAAGCTTATGTTAAAAGGTTTGAGAATGATAAGCTGCAGACTAGATCCGACAAGTGTAGATTTGTGAGATACCCTAAAGAGATATCAGGGTATTATTTATATCATCCAACTGATCAAAAGGTGTTTGTTGCGAAACATGCTACCTTCTTGGCAAAAGAGTTTATCCTCGAAGGGGTCAGTGGGAGTAAGATATATCTTGAAGAAATTCAAGAACCACAAATTACTACGAATCAAAGTTAGGTACCTGACCAAGTAGAAGAACCTATTGTACAACACCTTATTCATAAATTTGGAAGGATACCGAAGATACTTGAAAGGTATGGATTCGTCATAGAGAATGATGATGAGGTACGCATCATAGATGATGATGATCCTTTGAGTTACGAACAGGCTATGAGTATTAAATACTCAAAGAAATGGCAAGAAGCCATGAAATCCGAGATGGACTCCATGTATGAGAACAAAGTATGGACTTTGGTTTCATAACCAGAGAGCATTAAGCCTATTGGGTGCAAATGGGTCTTTAAAAGAAGACTGGAACAGACGGCAAGGTAGAGACCTATAAAGCCCGACTGGTTGCGAAAGGTTTTAAACAAAGACAATGTGTTGACTATGATGAAACCTTCTCACCAGTAGCAATTCTCAAGTCCATTCGAATTTTGCTTGCGATTGCAGCTTACTATGACTACGAAATCTAGCAGAGGGACGTGAAAACGACCTTCCTCAATGGGAACTTTAACGAAACTAGAAAGAAAGCTAGATTTAAATAAATTTTAGCCACTCTAGCTTCCCGGTTCCTGTTGGACCTATTTTGAACCGTTTGAAAGGTAGAAACGGCTAGATTTAAAGAAATATAACCATGCAATTTTTATTAAAACAAATTCATATCAAATGGATATTTAAAGCAAATATTTAGTCAAAATGAATAATATATATATATCTATATATATATATATATAAGCTGTAAAGGGCGACGGATTTTTTCAATCCCAGGCTCGAACAACAATGTAAATATATATATAAAGTTGTAAAGGGCGACAGATTTCCAATCCTAGGCACGGACAGAAAATGTAAATATATATATATATATATATATATATATATATATATATATAAAAGCTGTAAAAGAGCCACGGAGTAATCCAGGCTCAACTGGAATGTAAATATATATATATATATATATATATATGAAAATTGTAAAAGAGCCACGAATTACTCTAGGCTCGACAAAATATAAATATATATATATATATATATATATATATATTTATAAAAGCAAAAAAAAGATCACGGATTTCCAATCCAGACCAAACTGAAATATAAATGTTAATATATATACAGTTAGTGTATATATTAAAGCAATAAAGGCCACAAATTAGCAATCCAGGCCAAACAAAGTCAAAAAAATTATATATATATAGTTATATATATAAAAGCAGTAAAAGGGCTCCGAATTTGCAATCCAGGCCCGACAGAATTAAAAGTTAGTATACATATATAGTCAGTTATATATATAATAAAGCTAAAAAGGCCACGAATAAGCGATCCAGAACGAACAAATTAATGCGTATATATATAAGCAAGTAAAAGTCACGGATCGACGATCCAGGCTGAGCAAATGCAAAAAAACATATATATGTACTAAAATGTACTAAAAAGTAAGCAAAACATACCACGAAACTGAGTTCTGTGCAAAACTTGAAGTTAAAACTTGATATGTACGTTCACATATACGTAATAAAGTATAAAACGAGTTTTGATCATAAAAATACTTAAAATAAACTGCTACACAGGCTTTTTGCCACTTAGTAGGCTTCAAATGGACGTTTCCACCAGTTCATTTTTGATATGTCGTAGAATATACGTATACAAACGTGATAGGAGAATAAAATCGAGGTTTGGAGTACAAGAAGTAGGGCTAAGGGACGAAACGGACGAAGTTTCATAGCGTTTTTCTATTTATTTTTCTTTTTTTGGCAAAGGGGGGTCTTATATTTAAAGACCATGTGACAGCCCCAAATCGGGTACTTCGTTTTCACAAGATTTGGTGTTCACTTTCTAAATAAAATATGTATCTACCCAATAATAAAGAATTGCAAAGTAGATTACAACCTTCATAATTACTTAAATAAAAATCATCTTCCTTATAAAAGGATTACAACTTTGTTCAAAATAAATCCCAGGGTTATCTAACCTTAACATAACAATTAAGTGGGGAAATAAAATATCATAAATTAGTCTTATTACAATCAAGATTGAAGACAACAAGTCTTCACTTGCTCATCTTTCCTTTCCTTTATTGCTTGACGATACGTCATCATTCACGGGTTATAAAATGTGCAATAGTGAGCAAACAAAAGCTCACTTGGAATATAACAATGATCTGACATAACTGAATAACTTCGAAAAGGGTTTGAATAACTTTACTTTCGTCAAAATAAAGAATTGAATAATAATTTTTTCGTCATATTTAAAATTTGAATATAAAATTTATCTGAGGGTCATACAACCTTGAACTATGTCCTAGGTTATAAATATTTCTATTTAAAACCTTTAACAGTCAGTGAGACTATGGACCTTTAACTCATACTTAGGGGGATTAGCCCTTCGTACCTTGTATTGTGCACAAACATTCAACGCTTTCGCGTAGTAACCTCTCCTAATAAATAGTGTTGTTCATCTCAATATCTGAATACAAGTCCACACCAAAGAAAGTTTGGTTTGGATAGCTAAAAGAAAATTGGAGTTTCAACTATCATCAACTAAGGAGTAGTTGAATCGACTCACGATACTTTAATAGTTCGATAATATAAGAATCTTGAACCAAATATAAGATACAACAATAGATTTCATAATAACTAGACATGCTTTGGAATAACTTAAAGCATTCGAAAGATTGGTGGATCTCGTTTAAACAATTAAGTCAAGATCACATCATTCTGACAATAACTTCAATACTTGTGCATTATGAACATTAGCATACAATATAACTTCTACAATACATAACAAGTTAAGAATCGAAAATAAACTTGCATAATATAATGAGCAAGGGTTAGAGAACTTGCACAATAAAAAGATTCAATGAGAAAACTCGCATAAATGTAAAAGAAAGGTCTTAGAAAACTTGCTTAACGTAAAAAAAATAAGGATTAGAAAACTTGCCTCAAGTGCAAGCTACACTTTATAATTACAAACCACTTCCACAATTACCCTACATATTATATTATTTTTATAATATCAATTAGTACAGGATTGTTACGTTAACATCGTTGAACTTCTTACTTAAGTTCAACTCACAACGTGGTTTACAACATAAGTTGTTAATTAGCCACATACGTGAGTCTATACTCGCAACATTCACATCACAAGCTTATAACGCTTTAAACTATCAGGCGTACCTTATGAAAGTAATACACATGTACACATATAATATATTCATATAAGACTTCAAGTCATCTTAAACATATCAAAATTAAGTTATTTCATTGTCTATTACACTTAACAAGTCATCAATATAAGTTAGCTAAACAAACACTGCACAAAAATTCAACGAAACACAAACAAAATTCCCGGACAGCAGGTTGCCCTGCTGGGGCGGGTCCTCTCAGGCTAAAAGCCCCGATGGGGCGGGGCCCACTACTAGTGGGTTCCCCCAGCTCGCGAACGGCAGAGAAATAAGCCAATTTTGCTTATTTCTTCACACCAAAGTCCGATTTTTCTCAACATGATGTACATGAAACTTAATGAAAACAAAATTTTAGACTCTTAACATGATTACAACATACAAAATAATTAAAACACATAATCAAAATACAGTTTTCATGATTTTCAAAGAAAACGACAATATCAAGCATTCTTGACGAAAATTGCTATTGCGAATTCGTTTTTAAACCAATTCATGAAATTCTAATTGTGTTAACTCTATTTCTTAACATATTAACATAATCCATGATCAATTTGCACAATAATTGACAAACACATACCAATTTGATGATTTAAAGACTATTTTCAAAATATGCTCACAGTAAATTACTATGAACATGATTTCTTCATGTTCATCGTTTCTACGTGAATTGAATCACTTAAACAATTATAAAAATCATATGTAAGCATATATATATATATATATATATATATATATATATACACACCCCATACACATATCATAATCAAGAAATTTAAACAAAAAGATTATTACAGAGAAGTTTTTTTTTGTTGAAAAACATGGAATATATAAAACACAATAAGAAGAAAGTGAAACTTAGAGATTTTACCCTTTGATTGTGAGGAAGAAGAAAATGATGGCTTCTATCAAGGACTCTTTCTTCTTCTTCTTCTTCTTTGAGTTTCTCTCTAACCTTTCCTCTAATCTTTCTTTTCTTTGTTTTGTTCTAACTGACTAACCTTTAACTAACGTATATTGTAATATACATATAATATATAACTTACATATATGATACATAAATATACAATATATAACTTATAAAATATAATGACTCTATAATAATTATAATAAATATAATTAATACATAAGTTACAAGTTTTGAATTTGAAAAGCCACGAGGCTTGTTTGGCCAAAATAACATTATTTTTAAAAACAGATTAATAGTAACTAAGGCCATGTTTGGTAAAACGGGTTTAAAACAAAAGTAAGGGCCTTGTTTGGTATAACCAATTTAAAACCCCTTTTTATTCTTTTAATAAATCTTTTACCTCATAGTTTAAATGCTACACTTTATTTAATTAAATTGCAATTTTCTAATTTAATTAAATACAAGCTAACATTTATTAATTAAATAAAATTACACATAATACTAAATTGCTACACAATTGTAATTTCCTTATGAATCATAATTCATGTAACAAATTAGTAAATCATTATAAACACTTAGCACATAATATTGCTCTAATTTAATTATTCTTAATTAAATTAGAATTATGCTACACCATTACTTACACATCAATTTAATTAATTCTATTGCACTTAATTAAATTACTCCACAACAATCACACAATTTAATTATTTAGCTCAATAAATAAATCAAATCAAATATTTATTTAATTCAATAAAAATTTATAATTAATATATAAAATTCTCATTTGTTACAATCTTCCCTCCTTAAAAGGATTCTGTCCCTAGAATCACATAAAAAAAATCTCATATGATACATTCTTCCCTCCTTAAAAAGATTATGTCCTCAAAATCGATATATAAAGGGTTACACAAAGGCTAAGAAAATAATTGAGGATACGATTTCCTCATTACATCTTTGAGTTCCCACGTGGCTTCTTCAGCACTGTGGTTCCTCCATATTATCTTAACAGAAGGTATCACTTTATTTCTAAGTACTTGTTCCTTCCTATCAACTATTTGAACAGGAACCTCTTCATTAGTTAAGTCTTTATCAAACTGTAAAGGCTCGTATTCTATTACATGCTTGTATTCGTGTTTGTACTGTTGTAACACGAAAATATGGAATATGTTGTGTATATTGTCTAGCTCCGGAGGTAACGCCACCTCGTAAGCCACTTCGCCAACTTTTCGTAGTACCTCAAAAGGTCCAATAAATTGGTAGCTCAACTTCCCCTTCTTACCAAATCGAATCTTCATCATCTAGGGAGAAACCTTCAAGAAAACGAAGCTTCCCGGTAAGAATTCTCGGTTCTGTCGATGTTGATCGGCATATTTCTTCTGTCTATCTTGAGCAGCAACAAATCTTGTTCTGATCAGCTTCACGATTTCGGTAGTTTGTTATACCAGTTCCGGTCCCAACAGTTGACGTTCACCGACTTCATCCCAGCACAAAGGCGTTCTGCATTTCTTGCCGTATAACGCTTCGTAAGGCGACATGCCAATACTCGCGTGATAACTATTATTGTAGGTGAACTCCATCAACGGTAGATGATCATCCCAGCTTCCCTTGAAATCCATAACGCAAGCTCTCAGCATATCCTCTAGTGTCTGAATCGTTCTCTCGCTCTGGCCGTCAGTCTGAGGATGGTATGCCGTACTCATTCGCAATTGTGTTCCTAGACATTCTTGTAATCACTTCTAGAAATTTAATGTGAAACGCGGATCTCTGTCGAAAACAATCAACACCAGAACACTGTGTCGAGAAATGATTTCCTTAACGTACAGCTTCGCTAACTGATCCAAGTTGTACTTAATCCTGATCGATAGAAAGTGGGCTGACTTTGTCAGTCGATCCACAATCACCCAAATCTCGTTGAAACCCTTCTGAGTCGCTGGAAGACCCACTACAAAATCCATCGTGATATGCTCCCACTTCCATTCTGGAATTTCCAACGGTTGTAACAATCCACTAGGTCTCTGGTGTTCTGCTTTAACTTTCTGGCACATTGAGCATTTCGCAACGCATTCAACAACATCCCTCTTCATATTCGGCCACCAAAATGGTGTTTGAGATCCTAGTACATCTTCATACTTCCAGGATGAATAGAATATCTCGAGTTGTGAGATTCGCTCAAAATCTCATCTTTAACTTCTGGTACTGGCGATACCTAGATTCTTCCTTCAAATCATAGCAGACCTTCATTATCAATCTTGAACTTGAACTCTTTGCCATCGACTATTCTTTTTTGGATCTTTTCGTACTCTTCGTCTTGAAGTTGTGCTTCTTTCACTTTGTCTACCAGAGTAGAACCAGTAGTTTCTTGAAAAAAAATTCTCATTCGATTCCTTCTAAAACTTCACTTCCAGTTCCAATCTAGTCATCTGTTCTATTAACTGGTCCTGATCAGTTAACATGTACAACTTCTCCCGACCTTTTCTGCTCAAGGCGTCGGCGTCGGCGACGACGTTATCATTACTCGGATGGTAAAAAATCTCGCAATCGTAGTCTTTGATCAGTTCCAACCATCTCCTTTGGCGCATGTTTAAATCCTTTTGTGTAAAGATATACTTCAGACTCTTATGATCTGTGTATATCTCACACCTTTCTCTGTATAAGTAGTGTCGCCATATCTTTAGAGCAAACAATACTGCTGCCAATTCTAAATCATGGGTCAGATACCCTTTCTCATAATATTTTGGTTGTCTTGATGCATAGGCAATGACCTTGCCATTCTGCATTACCACGCAGCCTATTCCCTTATGTGAGGCATCACTATATACTACGAAATTTCCCATACTATCCGGTAAAGATAATGCAGGTGCAGTACTCAACCTCTTCTTCAGCTCCTGAAAACTTTCCTCACACTTTTTCGTCCAAACAAACTTAACTATTTTACGAGTCAAATTCGTCAATGGAGTTGCAATTCTAGAAAAGTCTTAGATAAATCTCCGGTAATAACCTGCCAATCCCAAGAAACTCCTTACTTCAGATGGCATCTTTGGCTGATCCCAATTCATTACAGCTTCAACCTTTGACGGATCTACCGAAATCCCATCTTTGTTAATCACGTGGCCAAGAAATTGCACACGTTCTAACCAAAATTCGCACTTCAAGAATTTTGCATAAAGATTCTCTCGTCTCATAGATTCTAAGGTTAGCCGTAGGTATTCAATGTGTTCCTCCTCAGTTTTGGAATAAACCAGGATGTCGTCTATGAACACTACTACGAACGTATCTAGGAATGGCTTAAACACTCTATTCATTAAGTCCATAAATGCAGCTGGGGCATTTGTTAGACCAAATGACATCACCAAGAACACGTAATGACCATACCGAGTCCTTAAAGATGTCTTTGGTATATCTTCTCTCCTCACCTTCAACTTATGATACTAACTTCTCAAATCAATTTTTGAGAAGTATCTAGCATCCTTCAACTGATCAAACAAGTCATCGATCCTAGGTAAAGGACCTATTCTTGATCGTAACTTTGTTCAACACCCTATATTCAATGCAAAACCGCATCGATCCATCCTTCTTTTTCACGAATAAAACTGGCGCTCCCTATGGCGAAACGCTCGGTTGAATATATTTCTTGTCCTTTAATTCCTGTAGTTGAACCATCAGTTCCTTCATCTCGATCAGAGCCATTCGGTACGAAGTTTTTGAAATCAGAGCAGTTCCCAGTGCTAAGTCGATCACGAATTCTTTCTCCTTATCTGGTGGAAGTCCTAGTAAATTGTCCGAAAACACGTCCATAAACTCCCTAACCACCGATATCTCTTCTATCTTCGGGCTCTCCTTACGCGTATCTACTATGTAGGCTAGATATCCTACACAGCCTTGCGTCAAAAGTTTTTTGGCTTGTATAACCATCAGATAACTTGCTTGTCTAGGCAATTTACTACCATAGAACACTACCTTCGACGGAGTCGTAAGGTTTATCGACTTCTTCTGAAAGTTGATTACCACCCCATGGTTGAACAACCAGTCCATACCCAATATGGCATCGAATTCCCCAAGTTTTATCTGAATTAGATCTACCCTTAATTCCTGACCCTTAATATCGAATCTACAGTTCTTATAAACAAACCTAATAGGAATAACTTCCCTATTCGCAATTTCTATGTTCAAGGGGTAAACTAATTCCTCTTTAGGTAAGTCTAAGGTATTAGCAAAATCATCAGATATGAATGAACAAGTAGCACCCGAATTAAATAATACATATGCATTTATACTATTGACCAGAATAATACATATCACCATATCTTTTGACTGCACAGCGTCCTGCACCGTCATATTGAATGTGCGGGCAGTGGGTCGAACGGCTTGCAGTGGTCTAGCGATAGTTAGAGTGATGTCGCTGCCATTTCCTCAATTCCTTATTGACCCTGTCGCTGGCTTCTTCGGGAAATTATGAGCCATGTGATCCTTGGATCCACATGTGTAACAAGCTCCTTTCTTCGGGTTCAGGAAATTTGGCGCAATGTGTCTTCCTGACCATAGCTGTAGCACACCCGCTTCCCTTTCATGCATACTTCAGTGTGATTCTTCCCGCATGTGGCACATGCTTCGAACTTCCTCTTCTGCTGGCCTCCTTGCTAACTCCCAGCAGAGGTATTGTCGTTCCATTTCCTTTTCTGGTTGATAGCCCCGCTACCACTAGCCTTGTTCTTCGTCTCATTCTTCTTCTTCTTGTCTTGATTGAATTTAGTCATGGCGTCGCTCCCTCCTTCAGCGAGAATGGCCTTTTCCAGCACAGCTACAAACGTGTTTAGCTGGAACGTGGAGACCTTGCTGTAGAGCCAGGGTTTCAGTCCCCGCTCAAACCTCCTCACCTTCCTAGCTTCAGTGCTGACCTGATATATAGCGAACCTGGCTAACTCGTTAAACTTTGCAGCTTATTCCGACCCCGTCATCCCTCCCTGCTTTAGCTCTAGAAATTGGACCTCCATCTGGTCCTGCGAGCTCACGGGAAAGTACATTTCAAAGAATATCTCTTTGAAATATTCCCACGGTATCACTCCTTCACCCTCTTTGGTCTTATTGGACTGCCACCAGAAGCTAGCATCCGACTTTAATATGAAAGTCGTGAAAGCTGTCTTCTGGTCTTCGTTAACCCTAGCCACGTCGAAGACCTTCTCCATCTCCATTACCCACATCTGGGCATCTATCAGGTTTACCTATCCCTTGAACTCCGGCGGTCCTATTGCCTTAAATTCTTTAAACGTGGTGCCCTACACTTGCGGCTGATTCACAAGTGCTCCTGTCAGTAGGTTCACCAACTATTGAATCGAGTTGGGATTTGTCCCATCATTATTGTTGTTATTGTTCGTCGAACCCTCAAGGTTTTGACGTGTAGGTCTTCTTCTAGGAGGCATTTTCGGTTAAGAAATACTCTTATTAGATCCTTTACTAAATTCTTAAGTATTCAAGTTTATACTTAATTATTTAAATAATTCAGTTCGTATATGAACACATAGCACATCAATAACTTCTTTTATTCATTACTCGTAGTTTTGAAAAACATAGAATAGATAGCATCTCTACTATGTACATCATCTTTTTTGAACTGGAACAAGTTGCAGGACTACATCATCACTTTATCCCATTATTATCTCAAATTATGGGATTTACATTTATTTATTACAAAAAGAAACACATAATTAAGGACTCTACTGTCTAGGCATGTTAAGACGTCGCATAGTCTCTCTGCGTTCTTCCTCCATAACCCGAAACACCGTCCTTCGGTCCACCATGTACCATGGTAAATCTTGGAACTGAGTTGGGTAATAGAAGACACGATCCTGGGCCCTATCTATCGCTGTATGGAATGCGTATTCTGTTTCCCTCAGCTTGGCCCTCTTGGCTTCAGTCTCTTCTTCAACACGATCGGCTCGTTGAGTAGCCCTCAAGCTTGTTTCCTCCGCTCTAGCACGCTTCGTTGACTCTTCCTAGATGTCTTGCTTCAGCTTAGCTAGCTCGGCCCGTGCCTCATCTCTATCATTCTCTACGTGGATTAGCTTCCACTGCACTTCTCCTAGTTCACTATCTAGCTCTTCAATGGTCTCGTCCTGCTGCTGGATGGTAATCCGACTCTCGTCCACCAGTTCCTGAAGCTCCACGTTACAGTCATAGATTTCCTCGTACATCTCAGCACTAGTAGAGTGAGGTGGGAATTCCTCCTCTTCCTCCTCTGACTCCTCTGACTCATCCTCATTTTCCTCCTCTGTAATAGGTGTCAGCTCATGCTCCCGACCAACTACGGTGATCACTGGAGATGGCTCTCTCCTAACCAACTGCTCCCAGACAACATGGATGTCTCGGGTCTTCTCCTCTCTAGGAACCTGAGGTAACTCCTCTCTAGCCTGACTGGACTCTCTAACGTTCGTCATCTTGACAAAAGAATTTTAAAGTTATTATTACGTGATATCGAGTCGTCACTCTTCGAATACTTAAACATAAACACATATCACATAAGATAGTTTATTATCTTTACCTATCACCATTATCTTTTCGATCTTCCTATAAGGCTACTACCTAAGGTTTTTCTCCTCCACCTAAGGTTCATAACCTACTGCTTTGATACCAACCTGTGACACCCCCAAATTCGGGTACTTGATTTACACAAGATTTGGTGTTCACTTTCTAAATAAAACATGTATCTACCCAATAATAAAGAATTGCAAAGTAGATTACAACCTTCATAATTACTTAAATAAAAACCATCTTCCTAATAAAAGGATTACAACCTTGTCCAAAATAAATCCCAGGGTTATTAAACCTTAACATAACAATTAAGTGCGGAAATAAAATATTATAAACTAGTCTTATTACAATCAAGATTGGAGACAACAAGTCTTCACTTGCTCATCTTTCCTTTCCCTTTACTGGTTGACGATACGTTAACATTCTCGACTTTAACTGCAAGGGGTTAAAATGTGCAAGAGTGAGCAAACAAAAGCTCACTTGAAATATAACAATGATATGACATAATTTAATAACTTTAAAAAGGGTTTGAATAACTTTACTTTCGTCAAAATAAAGAATTGAATAATAATTCTTTCATCATTTTTAAAATTCGAATATAGAATTTATATGAGGGTCATACGACCTTGAACCATGTCCTAGGTTATAAATATTTCTATTTAAAACCTTTAACAGTCAGTGAGACTATGGACCTTTAACTCGTACTTAGGGGGATCAGCCCTTAGTACCATGTATTGTGCACAAACATTCAACGCTTTTGCGTAGTAACCTCCCCTAATAAAAAGGGTTGTTCATCTCAGTATTTGAATACAAGTCCGCAATAAAGAAAGTTTGGTTTGGATAGCTAAAAGGAAATTGGAGTTTCAACTATCATCAACTAAGGAGTAGTTGAATCGACTCACGATACTTTAACAGTTCGATAATTTAAGAATCCTGAACCAAATGTAAGATATAACAATAGATTTCATAAAAACTAGACATGCTTTGGAATAACTTAAAGCATTCTAAAGATTGGTGGATCTCGCTTGAACAATTAAGTCAAGATCACATCATTATGACAATAACTTCAATACTTGTGCATTATGAACAATAGAATAAAATATAACTTGTACAATACATAACAAGTTAAGAATTGGAAATAAACTGGCATGATATAATAAGCAAGGGTTAGAAAACTTGCACAATGAAAAGATTCAATGAGAAAACTCGCATAAACGTAAAACAAAGGTCTTAGGAAACTTGCTTAACGTAAAAGAATAAGCATTAGAAAACTTGCCTCAAGCGCAAGTTACACTTTATAATTACAAACCACTTCCACAATTGCCCTACATATTACATTGTTTTTATAATATCAATTAGTACACGATTGTTACGTTAACATCGTTGAACTTCTTATTTAAGTTCAACTCACAACGTGGTTTACAACATAAGTTGCTAACTAGCCACATACGTGAGTCTATACTCACAAGATTCACTTCACAATCTTATAACGCTTTAAACTATCATGCGTACTTATGAAAGTAATACACACGTACACATATAATATATTCATATAAGACTTCAAGTCATCTTAAACATATCAAAATTATGTTATTTTATTGTCTATTACACTTAACAAGTCATCAATATAAGTTAGCTAAACAAACACTGCACAAAAACTCAACGAAGCACAAACAAAATTCCCAGACAACAGGTTGCACCACTGAGGCAGGTCCTCTCAGGCTAAAAGCCCCGCTGGGGAGGGGCCCACTACTGGTAGGTTCCACCAGCTCGCTAACGGCAGAGAAATAAGCGAATTTGGCTTATTTCTTCACACCAAAGTCCAGTTTTTCTCAACATGATGTACATGAAACTTAATGAAAACAAAATTTTAGACTCTTAACATGATTATAACATACAAAATCATTACAACACATAATCAAAACACAGTTTAATGATTTTTGAAGAAAACGACAATATCAAGCGTTCTTGACAAAAATTGCTATTGCAAATTCGTTTTTAAACTAATTCATGAAATTCTACCTGTGTGAACACTATTTCTTAACATATTAACGTAATCCATGATCAATTTGAACAACAATTGACAAACACATACCAATTTTGATGTTTTAAAGACTATTTTCAAAATAAGCTCACATTAAATTACTATAAACATGATTTCTTCATGTTCATCGTATCTACGTGAATTGAATTACTTAAACAACTATAAAAATCATATGTAAGCATATATATATATATATATATATATATATATATATACATCCCATACACATATCATAATCAAGAAATTTACACAAAAAGATTATTACAAAGAAGTTTTTTTTTTTGAAAAACATGGAATATATAAAACACAATAATAAGAAAGTGAAACTTAGAGATTTTACCCTTTGATTGTGAGGAAGAAGAAGATGATGGCTTCTAGCAAGGACTCCTCTTCCTTCTTCTTCTTCTTCTTCTCTAAGTTTCTCTCTAACCTTTCTTCTACTCTTTATTTTCTTTGTTTTGTTCTAACTGACTAACCTTTACCTAACGTATATTGTAATATACATATAATATACAACTTACATATATTATACATAAATATACAATATATAAGTTATAAAATATAATGACTCTATAATAATTATAATAAATATAGTCAATACATAAGTTACAAGTTTTGAATTTGAAAGCTTATTTGGCCAAAACAACATTATTTTTAAAAACAGATTAATAGTAACTAAGGCCATGTTTGGTAAAACGAGTTTAAAACAAAAGTAAGGGCCTTGTTTGATACAACTAATTTAAAATCCCTTTTTATTCTTTTAATAAATCTTTTACCTCATAGTTTAAATGCTACACTTTATTGAATTAAATTGCAACCTTCTAATTTAATTAAATACAAGCTAAAATTAATTAATTAATTAAAATTACACATAATACAAAATTGCTACACAATTATAATTCTCTTATTAATCATAATTCATGTAACAAATTAGTAAATCATTATAAACACTTAGCATATAATATTGTTCTAATTTAATTATTCTTAATTAAATTAGAATTATGCTACATCATTACTTACACATCAATTTAGTTAATTCTATTGTACTTAATTAAATTACTCCACAACAATCACAAAATTTATTTATTTAGCTCAATAAATAAATCAAATCAAATATTTATTTAATTCAATAAATATTTACAATTAATATATATAATTCTCATTCCTTACAGACCCGATGGTTGCAGGTGCATCTGTGGCTGCCACACCTCTACCTGCGACTCCCCAAGTAGGACCCACTCCCGTGGGTCCCGTCATCTCGAAGTACGTGCACTCCAAGCAATGCGATGTCATGTTTAAACTTTCCTAACTTTTGATCAGAGCGTTCGTTTGAGATGTGCAATACCTATCCGGAAAGCCCTTTCCGAGAGCGTCACGATGACATGGGACTTAACCTTTTTTGAATCTAGGAAGATGGGTTTATAACCAGAGATTTGTTTTTTTGCAGTTTGTCCGTTGAGCTGTATTGTGCTGTTTTCACTCGGGATCAATGTTATGGTTCTTTCTGACCTTCATTGCATCAATTCGGCTTGATTTTGACCAGATTGGCTTCAAGTTGGTAAAATGACCGTTTTGCCCCTCTAAGGGTTATCTTGTGTGTTGGCACGATTTTTGACTGTTTTCTCGGGGTTGGCTCCGAGGTTTGTACTCAACCAATTCTGTTCGTCCTCAAGGTTGTCTCCGAGGTTGACTTAGTCTCCAAGGGTTATCTCTGGAGATGATGTGATGCTTCAGGGTTGTCTCCGAAGTTGACTTAGCTTCCCAGAATTGTTTCTAGGGTGACTGCATCTTTCGGGTTGTGACCAGGGCTTGACTTGACATCCTGGTGTTGTCGTCGGGGTTGAGTTTGATATCCCGGTGTTATCGATGGGGTTCCTGTACCTCCCGGGTTGTGACCGGGGCTTGACTTGACGTCCCGGTGTTGTCGTCGGGGTTGAGTTTGATCTCCCGATGTTGTTGTCGGGGTTCTTGTACCTCTTGAGTTGTGACAGGGGCTTGACTTGACATCCCAGTGTTGTCTTCGGGGTTGAGATTGATCTTCTGGTGTTGTCATTGGGGTTCCTGTACCACTTGGGTTGTGATCGGGGATTGACTTGACATCCTATTGTTGTCACCGGGACTGAGATTGAACTCCCGGTATTGTCGTTCGGGTTCCTGTACCTCCCGGGTTATGACCGGGGCTTGACTTGACATCCCGGTGTTGTCACCAGAGTTTCTGACTTTGGTTTGAACCTCTGAGGTTGTCTCTAAAAAGTAAAAGACAATTTTGCCCTCCTGCAGGGTTAATAACAGGAATACAAAATTTTGAGTGTCTACAGATGCCACTCTTTATCATGTTTATGCAATGTAATGGAATGAGCAGGATAAAGATTGCTAGACATTGGAAATATGACATATACAGGTGTAGTACATTGCATAGTGTGATCTATTATGAATGTTATATACCTTCGTCGTTTTGGGGTTATCACTGACTATTTATGCCATTTTCTACTAGGGATAACGTCATCCGTGATAGCCCTTGGTAAATTCTTTTAACGCCTACTTGAACGGTAGTTGGCAAATTCTCGCCCATCACCGAAGTTTTCTCAATGCTACACTGGTTTGAAGCTAATGGTTTACCATGTCAGTTGATAATCATCTATGGGGAAGATTTTCTCTTTGCTGATGCTATTGGACATTTCTAAACTCAACGTTAGGGTTGTCACAAATGTCTAGTTTCTCCAAATCAGCTTTCTATTTTTTCCTCCACTGGGGATGTTCCTCTTTTGATGAGTTACCTCATTGGGGATTCCCGATGCCTACCTTGACGATAGCTTCCATCGGTTTACATCATCGGATCTTTCCCGACGCTACTTTGTAGTTGTCGCCAACGGTTTGAATTGATGTTCGGTCGATGCCGACGTTCCGATCGATGCCTACCCGAATGGTAGTTTTCAGTGGTCGACTAGACTTGATTCCTACTCGAACGATAGATTATAGAGTTTGACCGTCATCGAACTTCCTCGGTGCCTACTCGAACGGTAGTTTGCCACGGTTGGTTGAATCACTGATCCTTTCCAGTGTTCCCGCTGGGGGTTTGTATAACAGATTCCATCATCTATTCTCTGTGGGGATAAACTTATACGCTGTTTTCATCACCGGCTCATTCCCAATGCTTCACTAGAGCTATCTCCAATGGCTGACAATGTCATTCAATCTGATCCTCGTTGAAGTAGCCTTCAACGGCTTCATCACCGAATCGTTCTCGATGCTTCGTTGGAGTCGTCGCCAACGGGTGATAGCGTCATTCAATCTAACCCTTGTTGAAGTCGCCTTCAATGGCTTCACCACTGGATTGTCCCCGATGCTTCGCTGGGGTTGTCACCAATGGCTGATAGTATCACATCCTCTGACCTTCGCTGAAGTAAACTTCAATAGCTTCTCCACATAATTGTTCCCGATGCTTTGCTTGGGTTGGCGCCAATGCCTGATAGTGTCAAACCCTCTGACCTTCGCTGAAGTAGCCTTCAACGGCTTCACCACCGGATCATTTCAGATGCTTTGCTGGGGTTGTTGCCAACAGCTGATAGTGTCAGACCCTCTGACCTTCGCTGAAGTAGCCTTCAACGACTTCACCATCGGATCGTTCCCAATGCTTTGCTGGGGTTGCCACCAACGGCTGATAGTGTCAGACCCTCTGATCTTCGCTGAAGTAGCCTTCAACGGCTTCACCACTGAATCATTCCCAATGCTTTGCAGGGGTTGTCGTCAACAGCTGATAGTGTCAGATTCTCTGACCTTCGCTGAAGTAGCGTTCAACGACTTTACCATCGGATCGTTCCCGATACTTCGCAGTAGTTGTTGCCAACGGCTGATAGTGTCAGACTTAATTTATCTCATTGCGGGGGTACTATTTCTAACAAATCACACCCTTGGATCAATCTAGATGCCTTGACACACTCAAAACCTGTCGGTCATACCATCAGACCTTCCCTATGCTCTGATAGAGGCAGTTTTCAGCAGTTTTCCTCAGTTTTTTAGCAGTTTTCATCATTGGCTCCTGAATATCACTTCAGGGTCTTAACCAATGGCTTACATGAAGTTTCTTCCTTCGTCAAGCGTTTGTCGCTTATACGCACAATTTCAGGCCAATCCGCTCAATCGTGTAGCCGTTTTTTTTTTCAGATTTAACTTTTCAGCTTCTGTAAACTCCGTTTCCACTCGAACTGGACCAAACTGATGGGGGTGGTGCCCACCTTAAGGAGCCGCATGTAGAGGTGCGGCTGCCATAGGTGGGGTCGCTCCTTCTTGTGATTTATAACTTGGTTTCCGTGGCTTTCAAAATTTATTTTCAAACTTGAGTTCTAAATAAAATTCGATTTTCTTCTTTAGATCTACGGAGTTCAGGCAGCTTTTTTCATATTCTATCACCATACAAACATTCTGGACATCTCTGGTAACGTTTACATCCTTTCTTTTCTAGTTTTGACCGTTAGAATGTTATAAACCACATAGTATGCTTTTAAACACAATGTATGGAATAAGCGTACCTATATGACTTGATAAAAATTTTCAGGCTTATTAAATATGCATATTTTTCTGTGCTAAATGTTCTAATGTAAAAAATTTTAAATTCTGAGACAGTCAATTGACGCCCTTTTTGATCAGTTTACTTATCCTTTTTTAGGCCAAGTGTGCCTGGATTTTTAACTAAAAAATGTCCATGGTAATTTAGCTTCCATAAGGAGTTTACTTTTAATTTTTTTTCATAAATATGAACTGTTTCTATTTTTGGGTAGGTGTGCTACTGAATGGCCACCTAGTCATGCCTATATGCATGCGGACAGTCCATTTTACAAAGGAGACTCTGGCAAAAAAATTTCAAAAACCTGAGCATTTAATAAACATGTAATTTTGACTCTACTGGGGATTTTGGTTAACTCATACATGCTTTAGGACTTAAAAATGCAGGAATTACTGATTTAATTTAATAAGCCACATGTTTAAGGCTTACCTCACCCCTTTTGAGGTAATTTAGAGACTTTGTCCAGGTTATGGAGCTAGATAGACCCGGTGGTTCTAGCAGGCTCACTTCAGGAGTTAGGCAGAGGAGAGTCTTTGATGTTCCTCAGCCACGTCCAGCTCGACCTCGTCGCCTATTGGCTGAGTCTCTGATTCGTCCCATTCAAGCTGAGCCGCCTGTTGATGTGGACGACGAAGATGTCCCATTTGTTGATCCTGCCCCAGCTCAGGCTCCACGTGGGAAGCTTCCAGCCATTGTGGTGCCGATTCAGGAGCTTTTGGGGGATTTAAGGCGCCATCCATCGAGATACCTTCATGCCAACGAGATGACCGAAGTTTTTCTTTTGGATTTTCTTTCTTTTTTTTACCATTTTCAGGGCACAGGCTTGATCTGAACTGGCTATTTTATGCAGGTTCTCGACTTTACACAGCCCAGGGGGAACTGGTTCAATGTCCACTCCTTGTACCATACTTTGCACCCAGAGTATCGGGCCATTGTCGACACCTAGAGGTTCGAGGCATTCTTTTCTATTCCTCCCCGCCATTGCCCCTGGGGTTATATAAGGGCTTTTTCTGAGCGCTAGTTCCACCAGACCTCGTCTCTTTATTTGTTGGATTGCGAGGTGATGATGACGCCTATGGACTGGAGGTTCCTCATCGGGATAGAGTTTGCAGGTGAGCCAGTGCCGGTTGTGGCTGACACTTCATCCACTACCGTTCGGTCCCTCTTGGGAGTTCCTGCGACAGCCATCAAGGGTCAAACAGTCTGTTCTAGTCCATTGAACGTAGATGCCCAGAGTTGGGTTTTGACTGAGCCTCTGCCTGATGATCGAAGGGTTAGAGATTGCATCATGCGGCGACTATTTTTAGTGATCAACAGGGGTTATTTCCTTGCAGACAACTCCTCGACGGTGTCCTTTGCCCTAGTTAGCGCTACTCGCTACGTGGAGCACCTCAGTGATTTTGATTAGGGTACCTACACCTTTGCGTATTTTCTCCAAGGGATGCGCATGCGCTCGGAGGGCGTGGCGGAGGCTTGGCTAGGTTTTTACCCATTCCTTCTGGTGAGTAAATTTCTCTCGCACCTTTTTATTTCCTCATTTATATTAGGTAGTCTTTATCACTAAGGACTTTTGATATTTGCATGGCCAGTTTTGGGCATATGAGGGGATCCCTTGCCTATGCCCAGCCACTACTTTGGTCCTGGAGAACTACCTGAGGGGACAACGTTGGCATCATTCCACGCTATTGGAGGTCCCTGTAGCTGAGGGATTCACCAACTCCCGCTTCTAACTAGAGCTATTGATGGTTGAGTCGATCTCGTGGGTCCCCTATATCTCAGACTTTTTGACAGTCGGGTTTAAGGACGGCTTTCCCACTGGCCGGGAGTTTGCATTGTCTACCCACCGAGTTCTATTTTTGACAGAGAGAGGTTGGGAGCTCTATTTAGGAGTGCATGATATTCAAAGCACCATGAGAGATATCCGCAATCCCTTTGTTCCTCCTACTTGGCATTATTGGCCACTAGCTCAGCCACTCACAGACATTCCACTAGTGGGCGTAGATGGCTTTACCCTGTCAGAGGATACTTACAACCAGGAGGCATTTCATAGCTGGTGGAGTCCCTGTACTATTAAGGCTCAGACTTATACTACCTAATTTATGGAAGATATGGTGCCGGGGTCTATGATGATGACAGAATGGATAGCTTTCCCTCGAGAGCCAACTCATCTAGACCAGATTACAGGATTGACCCAGCGGTTGGAGAGGGCTCATTTCTTCATCAGGCACCTTTGTCGGGATCCATCCGAGGTAGATTCTTTTGATCCTTCTAGCTCTGGAGCTGGTCCCTCAGCAGGTCCATTTTCCAATAGTTATGCAGGTGTTGATCCTCTTTTGTATCGACCGGACATTCCCACTGGCCGAGATTCTATTACTCAGGAGGAGTTGCATCAGGTTGATAGCCTGGAGGCAGATATTCTAGATCTCTTCGGATAGCTTTTTTCACTATATCTTTTGATAGGCCTCTGTTAGATACTGGGTGGTTGTGCCCCATTTCTCGCTATATCTTTTGATAGGCCTCTGTTAGTAGTTGGGCGGCTGTGCTCCATTTCCCCGTACTTTTTATTTTGTAATTTATGAGCAGACAAAGATGATGCTTACAGTAGATAGTTTATTCTAGATATGCATGATATTTCCTATCTATTGCATCCTTTTTATCATTGTCATTATGCATATATTATGTCATAGATATGCACTTAGACAGGTGAGTTTAGATTTGACCCCTGGATGGTCTTATGATACGGTGATACAGATGTCGTCATCCAGAGTCAGCCGTATTGAGAATTCGCCACCGTCTTTGGTAGCATCTTCATTGCAGTCGTGGTATGACAGTTTACCCCTCACAGCCAGATGGGACGGTAGACCAGATGCTAGGGAATTCTCTAGCCCTTCTAGCTTTCCAGGTTTCGCATGGATTTTTGGATGGCATTTTATTATGCTGGATACCTGAGTGGCAAGTTTTTTGTTTTGGCCTTCATGAGTTGATTCCTACCTTAGAGGAGTATGAGCACCTTACAGGTTTGGCACTGGATCTGCCTTGCGCCCGGACAGCCATCAGTGATATGAGGAGACTATTTATGACTATGTTGGGTCTGAGACGCAGAGTTGTCATTGAGGAGATCATTGCAGGACATGTGATATCCATAAACTTTTTGATTGATCGCTTTGGCTGGCTAGACAGCTACGAGCGCTATTCTGGAGATTTCACCAATCCTGCAGATGAGTGGCAGTTTGCCCATGTAGACGTTGCTAATGTGCGTCACGGCTTATATATATATGCCACTATATTTGGACCACTTGGATATTGGCTTGATGGTAGTGGTTCGTGCCCTTAGATAGGGTTGTATGATTTTGCCAATAGTATTGGCCGAGACCTTGAGGTCGGCTACATTTTGCAGTACCCATCCATAGTGGTTTTTTAGAGGTAGCTATATTCTGCTGTATGTGTGGTTCATGACACACTTGAATCCGATCGGCACCTTTAGACACTATGGGTACTGCTTTACCCATGAGATAGCTATATCCTACTCCTTCCAGCCAGCGGAGTGTTCAGATGCAGCATTATGGTTGGCCTTTTTGTCAAAGATCGAGCATCCTTTTTTGATCTTGCATGCTCAGGGCTTAGCTCCCCTTACATCTTCATCACTCATGAAGTCGACATGGATTATTTCCCCCTAGCGGGTTTGAGAGGGGTGACCACCTACCATCCGTTGGTAGTCATGGGTTAGTTTGATCAGTTTCAGAGCCTTCACCAGTTTGAGGGAGCTATGGATTGATGGATATCAGCTTCATCTTTGTCGTCAGCTAACTTGGTCAGGACTTATGAGTGTTGGACTCACAGAGAGAGGGCTAATTTCTCCACTAGACAACCGGATCGTTCTCCAAAGTATTCGGCATGGTTAGAGTCTGATATTACATTAGTTGCGGCTATCCGGTCAGCTTCAAGTGTTAATTCAGATGAGGAGGAGCCTATGGAGGATCCTGATTCTCCCACAGAGGACGATCTGTTTGCCGGCTTGATAGAGGCTTTAGTTAGTGATCTTCTGAGCGTTCCTGCCGGGACAGATCCAGCTATTGCTAATTCATTAGCTCAGATAACTTTCGAGAGAGATCAGGCTAGGGCATTGATGTTGACAGTCCTTTCTAACAGGGATACAACCTTTACCGCTAAAGACGAGGCTCGAGCTACTCGGGATGCAGCATTGGTTAAGAGAGACAAGGCTCGACCTACCCGAGATGCAGCTCTTGAGGAGAGAAATGAGATCTGATCTATATGAGACGCAGCTTTTAAGGAGATTGAGGAGGACTTAGTTTCCCGGGATGCCGCTTATGTAGAGAAGGATGAGGCCATAGCTACCCGGGAAATATATATTGCGGACAGTACGACACTCAGATCGTATACCCATAGCCTGGTTACAGATATGAGCACTTTCATAGATGGTCACAGCAGCACTATGCAGATGGCTGGCTGTGGATGTTCTTGCTCATATGGAGAGTGAGGGTATTGAGCTTCCAGCTGCTCCTCCATCTTTAGAGAGGGATGCCATGTTGGCACTGCTATCCCGCTTGTCCACGGGTTCATAAACTAGGTTTGTTTTTCTTGCACATACTAGATCAACAATTTTTGTCATGTACAGGACACAGTGTATATATCAAATAATATTATATATCAGAGAAATATATTTTGATTCACTTTCCTGTTGGATATATATTGTCATTGCTGAGTGATTACCATTTCTTTCATGACTTGCTATTTTTGATGTATTACGAGCTTCTCCTTAATGAATTGACATTAAGAGGTCAGAGAATATATCAGCAGGACCGGTTGACCAAGAGTACTTGATAGTATTTGGTTTTATAGGACTTCGATGTCTTAGGATTGGTTCTTATTGGGGTCTTTTTCTTTGAAGGTCAGACCGCACCAGGAATGGTTGCCTACATACTCCCGAGTTGAGGGAGATCAGGTCATTCGTAGTTTAGGTTTTTCCTGAAAGGTTTGAGAAATGTCTCTTTGGGTTTGAGTTTGGTTTGATGGGTTTTTGAACTTTTTGTTTAGTTTAACCGCACTAGGAATGGCCGCCTACGTACTCCTGGGTGGAGGGAAATCAGATCATTCATAGTTCAGGCTTCTAGTGAAAACCCGACTTGATTTGGTTTGATTCGCAGGACTAAGATGATGGCCAGTAGGCATTGTAGACATAGTACCTTTTCACGGTGTCTGAGTTGATGAGTTGGGGAAATTCGCTCCCTTCCATCTCTTGTAATTTGATAGCTCTTTCTGTCAACACTTCTTTGACAATGAAAGGACCTTCCTAATTTGGAGTGAACTTTCCTCTGGCTTTATCTTGATTGGCCAGAACTTTCTTAATACCAAGTTAGTTTCTTTGAATTGTCAGATTCGAACTTTCTTATTGTATGATCGAGCAATCCTTTGCTGATATAACTGCCCGTGGAAAATGGTTGTAGCCCTCTTTTCATCTATCAGGGACAACTGGTGGTACCGCTCTTGCAACCACTAATCTTCCTCCATCTGAGCGTCTATTAACACTCTTAGGGACTCCATTTCTACCTCTATGGGAAGTAATGCTTCCATGACATGGACCAATGAGTAGGGGGTAGCCCCAGTAAAAGTACGCATTGATGTCCTGTATGCTATCAGAGTCAGAGGCAACAGGTTAGGCCATCCTTTGTGATTGGTGGACATTTTCTGCATGATCTTCTTGATATTCTTATTGGCGACTTCAACAACACCATTCATCTTGGGCCGATAGATGACGAAATTGAGATGCTTGATATAGAACTTGCTGCATAGCTCCTTTATCATCTGGTTGTTTAAATTATTGTCGTTGTCTGATACGATCACCTCCGGTTGTCCGTATCGATAGACGACATTATTTTTGATGAAACCAATGAGTATCTCCTTGGTGACTTTGGGGAAAGAGGCATCTTCAATCCACTTGGTGAAATAATTGATCATGGTGAAGATGAATCGATGTTCGTTACTGGCTTTGGGTTCTATCGGCCCAATCACATCCATTCCCCACATAGAGAAAGGCCATGGCGAACTTATATTGTGCAGCTCATTTGGAGGATCGTGAATAGCATTTTCGTGGACTTGGCATTGGTAGAATCTCTTAACGTGATCATCACAGTCAGCTTTGAGAGAGATCCAGTAATGCCCTGTTCTTAATATCTTCTTGGCCAGCAAATGACCGCTCATGTTTGGACCACAGACTCCACCGTAGACTTCATCCATCAGTCTCTGAGCTTGATCTTTATCGAGGCATCTTAAAAGGCCTATTCCATCATCCCTTTTATAGAGTGCGTCTCCGCTCAGATAGAACTTCATAGACATCTTGTGAATTCTCTTCTTTCTAGCTTGGCTTGCCCCCAAAGGGTGTAGATCCATCTCGGAGATATTCCTTGATTTCTTGATATCAAGGGTGTTTTATAGTAGGTATTTCATCTAATACTTTCCAATGTAATTCCCATATGTCGGGGCCTTTTGGTTTGTGAATTTGATGTCAGGAATTTCTCTCCAACCCGATACGTTGATTAGTGAAGCCAATATTGCCAGTGCATTCGCAAAGTCGTTCCTACCTCGAGGGATGTGGATGAAGGTTATCTCTTCAAAATCCATGGATATATTGATGACCTGCCGATGATAGGGCAGCAAATGCAATTATTTGGTGTGATATGCCCTGGTGGTTTGTCTGATAACCAACTCAGAATCTCAGAAGACTAATAGATGTTGGATACACATGGACTGGGTTATTTTCAACCCCATTATACAGCCTTCATACTCAGCTGTGTTGTTGGTGTTGACAAACTGTAACTTGGTAGCCATAGGATACTGTTCTCCTATACCAGAGACAAGGATTGCCCCAGCTCTAGCACCTTCCATGTTAACTGCTCCATCAAATTCATTTTCCAAGGTTGGACTGTATTCTCCTGAGGTATTTGTTGAATTACCATGATTCCGTCATTCGGGAAATAAGTTTCCAAAGGCTCAAAACCTCCGGACTGTGCTTCGGCTAGTTAATCTGCAATGCCTTTGATGGACTTTTGAGTCACATAGACAATGTCGAACTATTGGAGTATCAACTGCCATTTTGATAATCGAAAATTCAACATTGGCTTGTTGTATATGTACTTTAGTGGATTAATTCAGGATATGAGATAGGTCGTGTGCCCATGCAGATAATGTTGTAACCTCATGGTAGCCCATGCTAACGCACAACATGTCTTCTCAATTAGTGTATACTTCTGTTCGCCACTGCTGAATCTTTTGCTCATGTAGTAGATAGCTCTCTCCTTGCTACTATCATCTTTCTGTCCCAGCATACAGCCCATTACGTTGGCATTGATGGACAAGTACATAAACAGGGAAACTTTATCCCTCGAGGGTACCAAGACAGGAGCTTCGATCAGCTGCTTTTTGATGGCAAGGAAAGCTTTTTGGCAATCCTCATTCCATTTCGTGGAGGAATTCTTCCTTAGTAGCTTGAAGATGGGTTCACAAGTTTTTGTGAGCTTGGAAATGAACTGGCTTATGAAATTGTTCCTCCCTAGGAACCCGCGTATCTCCATCTCGGTTTGGGGTACTGGCATCTCTGTGACACCCCCAAATTTGGGTACTTCGTTTCCACATGATTTGGTGTTCACTTTATAACTATAACAAACATCTACCCAATATATCTCAAAATAAATTACAATCTTTATATAAAATCTCCCTTAAAACAAGGGTTACAACCTTAAAAAAAACAATCCCAGGGTTACTCTAACCTTGACATAAATAATAAAGTGCGGAATAAAAATATGACATAAAAGTCTTATTACAATCATTTCAAAATAATTAAACAAGTCTTCACTTGTTCATCTTTCCCTTGCCTTTACTCGTAGACGGGGTATCAACGTTATCAACCTTAACTGCAATTGTTATTTAATGCAAGAGTGAGCAAACAACAGCTCACTGGAGTTTAACAATAATAAATACATGAAAGGATATCTTTAAAAAGATCTGAATAACTTAGCTTACTTCAACAATAAAGAATTGAATAATAATTCTCTATCAACATTAAAATTCCAATATAGAATTTATCTGAGGGTCATAAGACCTTTGAACTGTTGTCCTAGGTTATAAATATTTCTATTTAAACCTTTAACAGTCAATAAGACTATGGACCTTAACTCGTACTTAGGGGGATCAGCCATTTGTACAATGTATTGTGCACAAACATCTTAACGCTATGCGTAGTAACCTCCCCTAATAATTAGGGTTGTTCAACTCAATAATTTGAATTCAAGTCCGCACCAAAGAAAGTTTGATTTGGATAAGCTTACAAGGGTAATTTAGAATTCACGTTCATCAACTAAGGATTAGTTGAATCGACTTTCAATAATTCATAAATAAAAGAATTATGAATTAACATATGCTTTAGAAGTAAACTTAAAGCATTTAAAATAATAAACTGTATCTTACTTGAACAATAAGTCAAGATCTCTTCGGTTAAGTAAATAATTGTCCAGTACAAAAATGAAAAGGACATTCTCAATAATGAATATATGAACTTAAAGAACTTGCGTAAAAATAGCGAGTTTAGGGTTTAGAAGACTTGCCTTACGCGCAAGCTACTTAACTCAACCACGTACATTAACACTTCCTACATATATACATATTCAATCACAATAACCTAAATTAGTTAACACGTAACTAATTCACATAAGTGGTTAACCCTCATGGTTAACTCACTCTAACTAAATAAATAATAATAATCAACCATCATATAGTTAATTACATCACTTACATATTCACATAATTAAATTAATTATGTATTTAGCTAAATTATAATTAAATAATTATAATTTAAACACTTAATCTAATTATAATTATTCAATAAGCATTATAATTTATCCATATTATACTTTAAATTAACCACTTACTCTTAATTATAATTAATCAAATTATAATTAAGTAACTCATTTACAATAAAACATTTATAATCTAATTAAAGTTTTCAAAATTTCTTTTATTTCCCAAATATGAATTTGTCACAATCATATAACAACATGTTATATCATTTAAATAAATGTCCACTAACAAGGAATAATTAAACTAAGGCTTTAAAATAAACTGCACAAGAAACTAAAGTCACTGCCCAAGTACTGTGCTCGGCGCATCTGCGCAGCCAGCAACCTGGGAACCGGCGCAGCTGCGCAGGGGTCAGATCAGAAAAGAGCAAGCGGCACAGCTGCGCTGCTCTTGGCCTTGCTGCTGGAGGAGCTGCGCAGCAACGCGGCCAGACGCAGACAGTTTCGAGCCTCTGCTTTACGGAACAACCCATTCAAGCCAACAAACTGAAAATTACAGTAACGTAGCCACTGTAACTCATACATATGCAATAATACATAACATAACATGTTTCTACAACCAAACAACCATCTAAATAATGATAATCACAAGTTTTAAAAATCCAATTTGGCCATTTTCATAAAAACTCATATTTTTCCAAAATAATCCACTGTAAGAAATTTTCTCCATCAATTCCACTCTATATACATACATTATATACGTAATTGCATGTAATCATCAAACAATTTCCCAATAAGCATGCTAGCATATTCCAATTTATTAATTTCTCAAACCAAAATTGACAACAAAACTAAAACTCATATGAGCTCATATCAATATGAATTTTCTGTTAAAATATCTTTCTACAGTAATTTGATTTCTGAAAATCATAATGGCATACAATCACTATTAGTATAACATGAACACAATACATATATTAAATTCATGATTATACCACTTTCATGAAAATTTACTTTTATAGAGAATGAAAATATGAAGAACATAAAAACTTATTTTTCCAACAATTGTATTCTTGAAAACTCTCCATGGCATGCAATTATGAAAACATATGAACATCATATATACACATAACTCATAATTACAACTTCCATGAAATTTTAATATTTTACAGAGATTGAACACGAAGAACATGAAAAACATAATATATATATATATATATATATATATATCAAATATAAGGAATTAAAGAAATACCTTAATGCTTAATAAAGTGAAGAAGATGATTTTTCTCTTGATTACTCAAACTTCTCTTCTTCTTCTTCTTCTTCTCTGTATTCTTCTTCTCTGCTTCTCTTTTCTTTCTTTGTTTTTCTTAGTTTAGACTTAGGAAAACTAACGTAGTTTTAAACTTAGGTAGTATATAGAAAATATATAACTGACATATAATAATATACGTACTAACTCTAATTAAATTAGCAGTTACAAAATTCAAAAGCCATCTTGACTTATTTGGCTACAAGAAAACTAGAAACTAGCTTTATTAAATCCAAACATAGTTTAGGTAATTTAGGGTTAGGCTAGTGTAAGGGCCCTGTTTGGCAACAGTCCTTTAAAATAAAAGTAAGGGCCTTGTTTGGTATAAATTATTTTAAAAATTCTTTTTCTTTAATTTTAATAAATTATTTTAACACATACTTTAATGTCACAATTTAAGTAATTAAATCATTTAACAACTAATTTAATCAATTAAAATTCAACATTAATTAATCACATAAAATTATCACATTTTATAATTACTCGCTAATTATAATTCATGTAACACTAACACATAAATCATCTAATTTAATTCTCTCAATTAAATTAGAACTATAATATAAATTAATATACATCAATTAAATTAAATATTATACATTCATTTAATTAATATATAACACTTAATTAAATCACTTCCATAAATCACATAATTTATTTATTTCACTCTATAAATAAATCACATAAAATATTTATTTCACTCAATAAATATTTACAATTAAATATAAAATCTCAATCGTTACAATCTCCATGATGGCTTTAATTTTGGCGAGATCCAGCTCAATGCCTCTATTGCTTTCCATAAATCCCAACAACTTGCCCGATTTGACACCGAAAGCGCATTTGGCTAGGTTATACTTACGTAACCTGTTGAACAGCATTTTGAGATGGCGAATATGATCGTCCTCCTTCCGGGATTTGAAGATGATGTCATCCACATAAACCTATATCTCCTTATGCATAATGTCATGAAACCAGGCCATCATGGCTCGCTGATATTGGGCACCAGGTATTGATAAGGCCGAAGGATAAACATCTGTAGCAGAAGGTTCCCCAGGGAGTGATGAAGGCTGTCTTCTCCCTATCCTATTCAACGACTATGATTTGATGATAACCAGCAAAGCAATCCACGAAAGAATACATGTCATACTGTGCTATATTATCTATCAGGATGTGGATGAAAGTTACTGGGAAATTAGTCCTTGAGACAAGCTTTGTTAAAATCTCTGTAATCTACGTATACTCATACCTTCCCTCCAGGCATAGGCACGGGAACTATGTTCAACAGCCACTCCGGGTATGTTAATACCATGATGATGTCGGCTTTGAATTGTTTGACAACCTCTTCTTTGACTTTCAGACTCCATTCAGGTTTCAATCACTTGAGCTTCTGCTTAACTGATTTGAATCCATCTTTGATGGGGAGTCGATGGATAAATGTCAGTAGACAAGCCAATCATATCTTCATGCGACCATGCAAACACATCCTGGAACTGTGTTAAGAGTTCAATCATGTCGGCTTTATGGTCTTGGGTGAGGTCTAGGCCTATCTGGATTTCTTTGAGGTTTTCTGAGGTTTTGATATTGACAGTGGTGGTTTGATCGAGGTTTGGTTTGGGTTTGTCTTCGACCCATTCTTTGATCTCCTCGGACACCTCATAGTCATCTACCTCCTCTTGATCAATTTCCATCAAGTCGAAGTTCAGTTCTACATCAAAGTTGTAGTCACTATGATAGTTTGGCATCTCATCATCAAGGACAAACAAATCCAATTCTGGAATCCTGAAAACAAAATGCTTTCACTTTAATATATGAGACTGTTTAAATATACAAAGCATTTAGCAAAAGCATGACAAAAGTTACTGCTATGGCTGTGCAACAAAGTAAGCAGTAAATGAAACCATATTTCCAGGGCAGATGGACTTTCTGCCCTTTTACCATTTTTTGAATGAAGTATGGTGTTCTTCTCCAATTATCCAATGCTAGATCCTTAGGGATAGGGTGGATAAAGGCTTTGTGCTCGTCTGACTCCTCTTTGATGATGACTGAGACATCCTTTACATTAGAACCGGGGTTTTTCTTGAACTGCCACCCTTCCCCTTCTTGATATGAGGAACTCGGCTCTGATCTTCTTCATCACTATTTGGGATATCATTGTCCATACCCTCATAGTGCATCAAAAAATACATGCTAGCAAATGGGTTTCGTTCTTCATACAGGAACTTTTCTTTTCCCTTTTTGCTCTCCCCATCAAGCTTTGGGACTTTTCTCTCACTTATCAGGTATGACTGGAAAAAATAACATGGCTGACACAATAGCAGGAATCCTCCTCATCGGCTTCATAAACCCATCATCAATGAGGTTTGGCAGTAGTATAGTGGAAGCATGAACTTTTGGATGCTTGTGTGGGTTCCGGTGGTTTGACTAGGATGAATAGCCCAAGCCGAATTTCTCTGACTGGCTCGGGATTTGTACTGGACTCTTGATACCTTGATGATTTTTTCCTACCCCTTCTCCAGGGCGAAAACCCAAAGATACCATCTCCTGCCCAACCGTCATTACTTCGGGAGAGACTTTTGGTTTCAAAGTTGGTGCCCCAACAGGTAGGTAATGAGTATTGTTCACCTCCTAATGCTTGAAAACTAGCAGGTTCAATCCTTTTATCCAGACTGATCACCGGCATGTCTCCCTATATGCAGATAGGGTATTCCAGTTAGGCATTTACCATGATTAGGTTATCATTGATAATGTACTTTAGCTACTAATGAAGGGCGGATGGAACTGCTCCTGCCATGTGGATTCACGGCCTTCCCATCAACAAATTATATCTAGTGGTAATGTTGAGTACCTGGAAGGATACATAGAAAGTGTGGGGACCAATCTTCAGTGGAAGCTCAATCTCCCCTACAGCCTCTCGGCGAGACCCATCGAAAGCCCGAATAACTACATGACTAATACGAATCTGATTTAGGTTGATCTTCATTCTCTCCAAGGTATTGTAGGGACAGATAATTAGGGATGATCCTCTATCTATCAGCACACCTCTGATCATATACCTTGATAACATCACCGCTATGTGCAGTGATTTGCAATGACCCATCTCCTTTGCGGGTATATCATCGTCAATGAAAGATATCACATTGCTGTTGAAAATGTGCTCTGTCACGTGACGAAATTTCTCAGTACCCACCGTCTTTGGCAGATGGGTTTCCTCCAGTACTTTAACCAGAATGTTACGATGATCCACCCAGGATAAGACCAGATCCAGGATGGATACCTGTTTGGGTGCATCTTTCAAACTTTGCACCACCTGAATCTCATTATGCCCCATTTTTCTTAGGAATTCTTCAATTTTTTCTTCAGTCACTTTGCCTTTAGCTTTGATGACTGAATTGATCACCCGCTAAGGCAGGTATAATGGATTCTCCTTGATACAATGGCAATGTTGTTGGAGGTTGAATCTTCATCCTTCCCATAGTTCCATGGGACCCTCTTTAGGCTAACAACAGGGTATTGTGGTCTGAAGGGCAATATTAAAGGCTCAGGCGCAGCTACCTTTACAGGATTCAGTACTTCTCTGGACCCCTTTCCCTTGCAGTATCAGGGGTGTGATGGCTATATCCCTCTCATAGAAAATAACAACCACTGTCCCTAGATTCCATGTCGTGGGAATAAATAGTGCTTCATCCTCAGGATAACCACAATCTTGATTACCCTTTATCAGTTCACCATATTCAATCAGATTCTAAATCAGGTGACGATGTCCTCAGCAATCCTCGGTGTCATGACCAGGCGCGTTAGAATGATACTGACAGATCCAATCAGGCTTAAACTTCCTGGATCGAGGGTTTACCAGGGGTAACAAATCTGTAACCATCCCTTCGTTGATCAGCATTTAGAGTATCTCTTTCATCGGCTGATTCAAATTAGTGAAATTCCTCTAGAAGACAAATTCCCTATCAGCTTGGAACTTCTCTTCTTTGGCCACCTTGTCGGCCCAGGGTTCATGCTCATGAAACCGATAATGATCCCTCATAGAAATGGGACTAATTCATGTGTAGGAGGACTCGCTTCGTGCTGGTTGGTCTGATTTATCAACTGCCTAGTTATCTGATGTTGATACACGACCAGATCTACTAGCTGTCCTAATTTGTTCCTTGATAGACTTGATTTACTGTTCTATCAGGAACTGTCTCTCTGAGAACTCCCAACTGTCTGGGTTATTGGTGCTGAATTGAGTTAACTCTCTCACATACATGAGGTATTTGGATTATTCTCCATTCCTTGTGCTAATCATGTTAACACCCTCCTCTTGGTGTTGAGGGAGGGGATTATCCTGCACATGCGGTTGCTCGGGTTTGGTCACCACAATCTCCCCGTTGTCTATCAAGTCTTGGATTTTGTGCTTAAGAGACCAACAGTCTTGTGTATCGTGGCCCGGGGATCCGAAATGGTATGCACACTTTTTACTTGGGTCAAAATTTCGTCCACCTGGTACTGGTTGGTGGAAGGAATTGAACAATCTTCTTTTATTTTGTTAACAATTTCAGCACATTTTCTAATGAATCCCCTAAGGGTGTGAACGTTCTTCGACGTCTGGCCTCCTGCAGTTTTCTGAAATGAAGGATTAGATGGTTGGGCTGGAGTATGAAAAGGGGAATAGTTTCTCCTTTGAATGGGCATGCTGCTCAGATAGCCCTTCTGATTCTGTCCTTACAGTACTAAGGACACTTCCTCCTCTTTCTTCTTGTGTACTCTCCGGGGATTACTCCCATAACTCCCAGATTGAATATGCTCGGCCATGACTTCCAAGGCGGTAAGGTCTTTTATCTTCCCAGACTTTAGCCCCATCTCAGCCATCTCTCCGTGTTTGATCATTTTCGAGAATGGTTTTCCTATGCCAGCTAGGACCCTTTCGTAATACGGAGCTTCTTGGATGTCGATGAAGGTCATGACTATCTCATACTCGGTCATAGGTGGGGTGACTTGTGCTGCCACTCGTCTCCATCATTGAGCATACTCTCTGAATGACTCGGTGTTTTGTTTCTTGATTTTGGTAATTTGATATCTATCTAGAGCCATCTAGGACTGAAAGCCGTATTGATTGAGAAAGGCGTGTGCCAGCTCTTCCCAGCTGTGAATTTTAGAATTATCCAGACTGGCATACCAGGCTCTAGCCTCTCCGTGAAACTTTTCTGGAATAATTGCATTCTGAGCTTCTCGTCCTCTGCATAGGATTCGAGCTCTCCAATGAATACCTTCAGATGGGTGTAGGGATCTCCTAATCCATCATATTTTTCAAAATCAGGGACTTAAAATTTTTCTGGATAACGAGCCCTTGGGAATATACATAAGTCTGATTAATTGACACTTCCAAATGCCCCAGTCCCTTTGATGGACCGGATGGTTTCTTCCATCTGTTAGACCTTCTTCAGAATATCACCAGCTTCCTGCTCTTTGTTGAGGTTGGTAGTTTCAGGGGTTTTGTTGGTCATATCCTGATTCTGAGGCTTAGAGATTTGAGTGTCTTTCTTTCCAGGTATCTTGACTGTCACCGGGTGTAGATGGTTCTGTATGACTGGTTGTTTATTTCCCTTGAAGCCCTTTGCTTGGTTCTTTCAAGAAAATAGCCAATTTGGCTATCTCGTTTTTTAATCCTTCAAAATACTCGCTATAAACAGTGGTGGATTCAAGTTGATCACTAGAAACCATGTCTAAAGAGGGGCTTAGTGCTTTCTTAGATTTTGACCTGATGACGGGACCAATTTTTCCCTACAACAAACGTAGGTGTGTTAATTTTGATGTGTATATATCAAAAGGATGCATGCAATGATGTGTTTATTTTTGAGGTTTTTTAATCTTATCCTGTGAAACAAAGGTTAGTTGTTTTGATGACATGATAGTATGACAGAATTTACAAGACATAGAGTGTATATTGAATCTTGAAATTGACATTGAAATTGGAAAATTGACATTGAATTGAAAGAGGAAGGCATGAAGAAGCTTCCTTTTGGATTTGGCTAATCAGAGGCTGACCTATCTTAGGCTACTCTAGCGGCTTTTCGGCATGAAGTTTCCCAGATCATCGCAATTTACTAGAAAGGAAATTAATCCGATCTTTCAATTGGAGCGGATCTTAGTGGTGCCTTTACTTAGCCTCGCAGAATTAGTCTCCTTTGAGTCCAGTAATCAAACACCGACTGGTTCGCCTCCTGGTGGAGGAATCACACAGCATATATTCACATACATCGTTTCTCACCGTATGAAATGAAGACATTGTGCAAAGTACTAATATAAAGTAGTAAAGCATTCACATCCATTCAATGTAAAACGCAGCATCCACACATACGCAGATATATAAGGGAATTTTTGAAAATGTTTGAATGCGGCCTAAGCCTTCTACTATCCCCAACAGAGTCGCCACCTGTCGACGTCGGAGAAAAAAATCCTATTGCTTTGGACCTTGATTTTTCTCTCTTCCTAAATTTGTTGTTTCTACCCTTATTTATCTTATCTGTTTTATGAAGGGTGAAGAGTTTTTTAGGAAAAGGCTAACATGTATCATGTCAACGATTTTAACAGTTTACATAGTCGCCAGTTGGTAGATTTAAAATGGTTGTACCAACTCAACCGAGTTTTGTTTGATTTTTCAAGTAGGCCCAATTACTGGATATTGTCGAAACTTAATCTTGAAATCGAGATTCTAAAGTTCGGGGGCTTGGTTAAGTGGGGGGAAGATGTTAGGGACCTCCCCCCCCCCCCCCAACTCCCGTGAAACACGGTACCACATCTTTTCAATATTCCACTTTTAAATTGCAATGTGTGTGTGTATGCTGGAAGTAATTGAGCTTACGTTATTTTTGAAAGTATTGGTGTGCTTCATTGAACCTATATACGAAGGGTTTGATTTCATTTGCAAAAGTCTTCTTTAGATAAGATATGAAAATGATGTTTTGAAAGGTTGGTTTTCAAACCATTTTGCTTGCATAGGAATTGAAGCATGTTGATACTTTCCATTTTATATTCTTTTCAGCCTTCGGCTCGATTTGGATGGTGATTGTCGGGCTGCGAAGCATCCTCGACTACAAAATATATACAACTTCTGGTCTTCTCATGGGCATGACAACCATCGGAGTGACTCTGGCACGACAAACCATATTTCATTATATTTGAGACCTTAAATCCGGATAACCGTTTTAAGGTCTTTCGGATGTACATTTTTACAGAAAAATTGGTCGGGTACATTTGTAATGTGGAGTTTGTCCATCGTGGAAATCAGATTCTAATCAGTTTGATCATGAATCCCACGATTCCTAGGCTCATAGAAGAATGCCAAGAAAACCTTCACATCATAGATATTCACAAAGAATGTTTATTTACATCTATACGTCGCAAAACAAAGGATTCATCGGTTAAATCCTTGTATGCGCGTAGCCATAGCTTCTCGTTCCCACTAGATAGAAATCTAATGGTCACGAGGTTGCTTGAATATTTAACAAAACTAGAAAGAAAGTTAGAATTAAATAAATCTTAGCCACTCTAGCTTCCCGATTCCGATTGGACCTATTTTGAACCATTTGAAAGGTAGAAATGGCTATATTTAAATAAATCTAAACTACCTAATTTTTGTTAAAACAAATTCATATCAAATGGATATTTAGTCAAATTAATAAAAAATATATATTTATATATATATAAGATGTAAAGAGCGACAGATTTTTTCAATCCTAGGCCCGGACAGAAATGTAAATATATATATATATATATATATATATATATTAAAAGCTGTAAAGGGCGATGGATTTCCAATCCCAAGCCCGAATAGAAATGTAAATATATATATATATATATATATATATATTATATATGTGTGTGTGTGTACATATAAGCTGTAAAAGAGCCACGGAGTAATCCAGGCTCAACTGGAATGTATATATATATATATATATATATATATATATATATATATATATATTTATAATAGCGGTAAAAAGGCCACGAATTTCCAATCCAAGCCAAACTGAAATATGAATGCTAATATATACAATTAGTATATATATATTAAAATAATAAAGGCCACGAATTAGCAATCCAAGCCAAACAAAGTCAAAAAAATTTATATATATATATAAGCAGCAAAAGGGCTCCGAATTTGCAATCCAGACCCGACAGAATTAGAAGTTAGTATATATATAGTCAGTTATATATATAATAAAGCTAAAAAGGCCACGAATCAGCAATCCAGGCCGAACAAGTTAATACGTATATATATATAAGAAAGTAAAAGCCACGGATCAACGATCCAGGTTGTGCAAATGCAAAAAACATATATACGTACTAAAATATACTAAAAAGTAAGCAAAACAAACCACGGAACTAAGTTCCGGGCAAAACCAGAAGATGAAACTTGATATGTACGTTCACATATACGTAATAAAGTATAAAACGAGTTCTTATCGTAAATATACTTATAACGGACTGCTACACATGCTTTTTGCCACTTAGTAGGCTTTAAATGGACGTTTTCACTGGTTAATTTTTGATATGTCATAGAATATACGTATACAAACGTGTTAGAAGAATAAAATCAAGGTTTGGAGTACAAGAAGTATGGCTAAGGGATGAAACGGGCGGAGTTTCAGAGCATTTTTCTACTTTTTCTTCTTGTTTTGGCAAGGGGGTCTTATATTTAAAGACCCGATGGTTGCAGGTGTATCTGCGGCTGTCGCACCTCTACCTGCGGCTCTGCAAGTGGGTCCCAATCCCGTGGGTCCCGTCATCTTGAAGTACCTGCACTTCGAGCAACGCAATGTCAAGTTCGAACTTTCCTAACTTTTGATAAGAGCGTCCGTTTGAGGTGTGCTATATTTTTTCGAAAAGCCCTTTCTGAGAGCGTCACAATGACATGGGACTTAACCTTTTCTGAATACAGAAAGATGGGTTTATAACCAGATCTTCATTTTTTTGCAATTTATCCGTTTAGTTGTATTGTGTTGTTTTCACTCGGGATCAATGTTATGGCTCTTTCTGACCTTCATTGAATTAATTCAGCTTGATTTTGACCGAATTAGCTTCAAGTTGGTAAAATGACTGCTTTGGTCCTCCAAGGGTTGTCTCCTGTGTTAGAACGGTTTTCGACTATTTTTTCAGGGTTGGCTCCGAGGTTTGAACCCAGCCAATTCTATTCGTCCTCAAGGTTGTCTTCGAGGTTGACTTGGTCTCCCAGGGTTATCTCTGGGGATGATGTGATGCTTCGGGGTTGTCTTCGAAGTTGACTTAGCTTTCCAGGGTTGTCTCTAGGGTGTCTGCATCCTCCGGGTTGTGACCGGGGCTTGACTTGACATCCCTGTGTTGTCGCCGGGGTTGAGTTTTGTGACACCCCCAAATTCTGGTACTTCAATTTCCACAAGATTTGGTATTTACTGTACAAATATCATATATCTATCTACCCATAATAAATGCAAACCATGAAATAGATAAAAATATCTCCATCATCTCCCCTTAAAGGGTTACAACATCTGAATAATAAATACTTAATTAAATCCCAGGTCATACTAATCTTGAATCTCAAATGCGGAAACTTAAGCAAATAAATAAGTCTCAAACATAATAACATAAGTCTTAAACAAATATTCTCAAATAAAACAACAAGTCTTCATCACTTGTTGACTTTACCCTTGCCTTTGCTAGTGGAAGGCTCATCGGAACTTTCATTCTTAACTGCAATGTTATTATATAAGAGTGAGCACGGTTGCCCACAAGTATACAATATAACAATATAATAACATGCGAGAAGTCAAAGAAGTCTGAATAACAGAAAGCTCTGCTTTTAAATCAAGAATGAATAACAAGAGTCAAAAGTATGTCTGAGGATCATAAGACCTTGAACTATGTCCTAGGTTGTTAAGCATTTCTACTTTAAACCTTTAATAGTTGTTAGACTATATGGACTCTACTACTCGTACTTAGGGCGATTAGCCCTTAGTACCATACTGTGCACAACAACTCAACGCTAAAGCATAAATAATCCCCTATAACAGGGTTGTTCATCTCTGTTTGACATCAGAGTCCTGCACCAAAGGAAGTTTGATTTGGATAGCTTAATAATAGTTATAGAATTTAGAACGTTCATCAACTATGGACTAGTCGAATCAATAAGGTTTCGCTAGTCTTACAAGGTTTAATAATAAACGATATTCAAATTGAATAATAATTCTCGAGAGTATACAATCGAATAGGTATTATATAACTTGAATCTTGTTTTAAAGGAATTATAATATCTCATATGGAATCTTAACTTGAATAAACAAGAATAAGAACTTGCATCATGATAGTATTTTAAGAATAGAAAACTTGCTCAATAAAGTAAAGTTTAGGAATGGGATACTTGCTCAACATAAAATAAGGATTAGGAAACTTGCCTCATGCAAAAGCTACAAATATAATTACAATTCACTTCCTCAACGTCCTACACATTACATTACGTTTACAACATCAATTAGTTCCATTACCACTACGTTTAACTGTCGAACTTCTCACTCAAGTTCAACCTAACAACTTGGTTCACAAATCTTAACTTGTTAACTAACCACATAACGTGAATCTGAATCACAACATGCATACCACATAATATGAACTCATAAATAATCGTAATTAAGTCTTACAACATTAATATCCAAGTTCACACATAGTTTATTAACATAAAACTTTAAATTATATTATACATGTCAACAACATGTTATAGTATTGTATTACATGTTCATCATGTTATCAAGTTCATTAGGTTAGGTTAACTCATCATGTTATGGCTTAAAAATACTAAGAAGGGCCAAAAAATAATTTTCTCTACAACACCCCCCCCCCCCCGCAAGGGCGGGGGTTAGGCCCGCTGAGGCGGGTATATCTTTGGTAAGGGGCCCACTGGGGTGGGTCTAGAGGCCGCTGGGGCGGGTGGCCTCAGCTAGTTCAGTTACATTTCGCGAAAATTTTTAGAAAAGCCAAATAAATCCAAATTTAACTAACACGACGAATTTTTTTATGTTACCCATGTAGTATAAACTTCATAAGAACAACAAACAATGAATCTAGCATGCTTTTAACACTTTAGATCATATAATCACTCAATTTAAAACACTTAAATTCACTGCTCTTGGTATTTTGAAAAGTTTCGAGAGAAATCATGAAATTCAATGTACAGATTCATTATAACTCCGAATCCGTCTGTTTCAATTTCGTTTTGTTCGTTTAAACATGCATAATCATAATCAACTATCAATTTAAGGTTTAATAAACAATTAAAGCATGAAAAATTATACATAATGGCCATATTCATGTTCTTCATGCTCTGTAACTTTCAAATTTCTAAATAGAACATAATTAAATGAAATTGATTTCTTTAAAGCATACACAATTGATGAAAATCATGTTATAAGCATATAATAACACATATATAATCATATTATGTGTTAATCACCAACATAGTTATTCACAGAGAACTTGAAAATAATTTTCATGGAGAAATATTATAATGTGAAATATAACAATGAAGATGAAGAGATTACTCTTACAATCTCTGATTAAAGTGATATGAACTTCTCTTTGATTCTCCAACTTCTTTCTTAAATTCACAATCTCTCTCTTAAACTCTCTCTTTTCTCTCTAACTTCTCTGAACTTCTTATGATATAAGATATAAGATATAATACTATATATGATTACATATATTATACTACGTATAATAACTGGCAGATCATAGTTGTCAATTAAGGCCAACATGCACTAAACTGCTCCCATGATCATAAGGCCATGTTTTGTTGCCTTTTTAATAACTCATTTTCTATTATTTTAATTAGCTTATTTAGTATATAGTTTATTTGTCACACTTTTAAATAATCAAATAATCTTATTTAAATTAAATTAAATAAAATATGACAATCCATATTAAATCACATAATCACATAATTAAAATTCTCATTTATTAATTATGTCAAATCATTACATCTCCAATTAATTATTAAATTAATTAGGATAACATTATGCTTATTAATTAATTTATTTAATCGAATAAACTCAATTAAATACATACTTGGACTATAAAATTCTTCACATTAATTTAATCAATGTAACACATATAATTAAATTAATCTACCACAATTCCATCAAATAATTATTTAACTCAATAATTAAAACATCGATAACTCAATAAATAAATCATCAAAAATATTTATTTAATTCGATAAATATTTAAATTAAATTATAAAATTCTCGTTCGTCACATCTTTCCCGCCTTAAAAGGATTCTGTTCTCAGAATCACGATTCAATTAAATTCGTCATGTTACATTCTCACCTTCTTACAAAGATTATGTCCCCAGAATCGCTTACACATAAATTAATCAAATAAGTGTGGGTAAGTCTTCATCATATATTCTTCGAGTTCCCACGTAGCTTCTTCAGCGTTGTGGTTCCTTCATATTACTTTAACAGAATGTATTACTTTATTTATGAGAACTTGCTCTTTCCTGTCAACAATCTGAATAGGAACTTCTTCATACGATAAGTCTTTCTCAATTTGTAGGGGTTCATATTCAAGCACATGTTTGTAATCGAGTTTATATGGTCGTAACACTGACATATGGAAGACGTTGTGGACATGCTCCAGCGTCGGAGTTAAGGCTATCTCATACTCAACTTTCTATGATTTTTCGCAGCACTTCAAAGGGTCCAATGAACCTCGGCTCCACTTTCCCTTCTTGCCAAATCTGATCTTTCGCTTCCATGGAGAGACTTTCAAGAATACAAAACTACCCGATTCAAATTCTACATTCTTACGGTGTGGATCGGCATATTTCTTCTGCCTATCCTGAGCTGCTACCAATCTTCTCCGGATCACCTTGACGATCTCTGCTGCCCGTTTTACCAGTTCTGGACCTAGCAATTGTCTTTCGCCAACTTCATCCCAGTATAGTGGAGTTCTACACTTTCTTCCGTACAACGCTTCGTAAGGCGGCAAGCCAATACTTGCGTGGTAACTGTTGTTATAACCGAATTCAACGAGCGGTAAGTGATCATCCCAATTTCCTTTGAAATCCATGATGCACGCTCTTAGCATATCTTCCAATGTCTGGATCGTCCTTTCACTGTGCCCGTCGGTCTGAGGGTGATATGTCGTACTCATTCTCAACTGTGTCCCCATACATTCCTGCAGTCGCTTTTAGAAATTTGATGTGAAGCACGGATCTCGATCGAAAATAATCGACACTGGAACTCCATGCCTTGAAACAGTCTCTCTCACATAAAGTTTTGCTAACTGGTCTAAGTTGAATATGATCTTGATCGGAAGGAAGTGTGCTGTTTTCGTTAGTTGATCAACGATAATCCATAATGCGTCATAGCCTTTCTGAGTTGTCGGAAGGCCAACTACAAAATCTATAGTAATATGTTCCCATTTCCATTTTGGGATCTCTAGTGGTTGTAGTAAACCACTCAGCCTCTGATGTTTTGCTTTCACTTTCTGACACGTTAGGCACTTGGCAACACAATCGGCAACATCACTTTTCATATTCGGTCACCAGAAATGTTGACGGAGATCCTAGTACATCTTGGTACTTCAGGGTGAATCGAATACCGCAAACTATGAGCCTCGCTCAAAATGTCTTCTTTAATCTCTGGCACTGACGGTACCCAAACTCTGCTATCAAATCTTAACAATCCCTCACTGTACATCTTGAATTTCTGTTCATCCCCTTCAGATATCTTCTTCCTCATCTTACAACAGTCCTCATCTTGAAGTTGTGCTTCCTTAACTTTATCCATCAAAGTTGTACCAGCTACCAGCTGGAACAGCTTTTCGTCAGACTCCATAGGATATCTCAAAATTCGCATTTCAAAAACTTGGCATACAACTTCTCCCTCCTCAACGCCTCCAGTATCACCTTCAGATGTTCAACGTGTTCATCCTTGGTCTTCGAATACACCAAAATATCGTCGATAAACACCACTACGAATTTGTCCAAAAATGGTTTGAATACTCTGTTCATTAGGCCCATAAATGCTGCAGGAGCATTCGTTAGACCAAATGACATTACTAAAAATTCGTAGTGACCATACCGAGTTCTGAATGCTGTCTTCAAAACGTCCTCTGTCCTCACCTTCAACTGATGATAACCACTTCTCAGATCTATCTTCGAGAAGTACCTCGCTCCCTTCAACTAATCAAACAGGTCGTCAATCCTAGGCAACGGATACTTGTTCTTAATCGTGACCTTGTTTAACTCTCTGTAGTCGATGTAGAGCGTCATCGTCCCATCCTTCTTCTTAACAAATAACACAGGCGCTCCCCATGGCGATATGCTTGGCTGCGTATACTTGTTGTCCAAAAGCTCTTGCAACTGCACCATCAATTCTTTCATTTCTACCGGAGCCATACGGTACGGTGCCTTCGATATTGGGGTCCTTCCTGGCGCCAAATCGATCACGAACTCTACCTCCCTATCTGGCGAAAGTCCTGGAAAATCGTCCGGAAATACATACACGAAGTCTCTCACGACTGGTATTTCCTCTAACTTCGGGTCTTTTTTCAACTATCGACTATGTAGGCTAAATATCCTACACATCCTAGTCTCAACAACTTCTTGGCCTGTATCATCATTAGACAACTCGCTTGTCTAGGAGACTTGCTGCCATGAAACACAACCTTTGACGGAGTCATAAGGTTAATACATTTCCTCTAACAATCAATTATCGCCCCATAATTGAATAGCCAATCCATTCCCAAAATAACGTCAAATTCCCCAAGTCTAATCAGAATAAGATCTATGTTCATCACATTACCCTTAATATCTACCCTACAGTTCTTGTGTACATACTTAACATGAATTACTTCCCTATTTGCAATCTCTATGTTCATAGGGTATTCTAACTCGTCCTTAGGCAATTCTAAGTTCTTAGCAAAGTCATCGGATATAAATGAGCAAGTAGCACCCGAATCAAATAATACATAATCATTGACTTTATTGATCGAAATGATACCTGACACCGCATCGCGAGACTGCACAGCATCCTGCACTGTCATGTTGAATGTCCTGGCAGTAGGTCGATTTGTTGCGGTCGGTCCTGTAATTGCCAGAGAGTTTCCACCACTGCCTCTCCTCTGTTCCCACCTGATCCTGCCCCTACAGATACCTTCATGGGGCAATCCCTAGCCATATGGTCCTTCGATCCGCATGTGAAGCAGGCGCCCTTCTTAATTAGGGTTAGGGCAGTTAGGTGCTATGTGGCCTTCCTGACCATAATTATAGCGTACCCACTTTTCTTTCATACAGACCCCCAAGTGATTCTTCCCGCAGGTCGAACATGCTTCTATCCTTTTCTTCTGGCTCCCTTGCTGACTTCCAGTTGGTGTGTTGTCATTCCACCTTCTTTTCTGGTTGTTGTTTCCTCCAGTGTTGCTACCACTAGCCTTGTTGTTACCTTCTCCTTCACTCTTCTTTTTCTTCAGCTCCTAGTTGTATGTGGTCATCGCATCGCTCCCACCTTCATCGAGGATAGCCTTCTCCAATACCCCGGTAAAACTGTTCATCTAGAACATTAACACCTTGCTATACAACCAAGGCTTCAGTCCCTGTTCAAACCTCCTTGCCTTCCTCTCGTTGGTATGTACTTGATACATGGCAAACCTAGCCAGCACATTGAATCTTGTCGCATAGTCTGGTACAGACATATTTCCCTACTTAAGCTCCAGAAACTGAACATCTATTTGGTTCTGTGAGCTTGTCAGGAAGTACATCTCGAAAAACATTTCTTTGAACCTCTCCCAGGTGATCACACCTTCTCCTCCCCTGACTTTATTTGCCTGCCACCAATAGCTGGCCTCTGACTTCAGCATGAACGTTGCATAGGCGGTCTTCTGGTTTTCACCAACCCTAGCGACATCAAAAACTTTCTCCATTTCCATGACCCAAGTCTGTGATTCAATCGGGTTCATGGATTCGTTGAACTCTGGCTGTCCCACCGCCTTGCAGTCCTTAAACGATGTGTTCGATGGAGCTTACGGCTGATTGTTCATAGCTTTTGTCAACAGATTCAACAACTGCTGAACGGGGTTGGCGTTCGCATTGGCGTCATTGTTGTTGTTCGTTGACCCTTCTTGGGCTGGTCGACTATTTGGTCATCTTCTCGGCGGCATATTTCTGTTAAAATATACGCTTATTAAACCTTTATTCAATCCTTTAAATATTTAAGACTTAACTTAAACATTTTAAGACAATCACATAACACATATCATCTCAAATAAACTTTGATATTTTATTCAATCAAAAGTTTTTTTAAAACATACGAAAGATAGCATCACTGCTATTTACATCAACTACCCCGAGACAAGGAATCTTCAGGATTTAAATCATCAAAATATTCCTTTGTTTATAATCACATCAGAATTTATATTGTTTAACTAACATGAAATATTCAAATAATCATTTTATTCCTATCACGGCCTACTAAGGCGTCGAACAGCTCTACTGCATTCTTCCTCCATAACGCGAAACATCGTCCTGCGATCCAGCATATACCAACGTAGGTCCTCGAATAGAACTGGATTGCACATAACCCGATCCTGGTCTCTGTACCTCCCGGGTTTTTGTACCTCCCGGGTTGTGACCGGGGCTTGACTTGACATCCTAGTGTTGTCGCTGGGGTTAAGTTTGATCTCCCGATGCTGTCGTCGGGGTTTCTGTACCTCCCGGGTTGTCACCAAGGCTTGACTTGACTTCCCTAGTGTTTTCACCGGGGTTGAGATTGATCTCTCGGTGTTATCGTCGGGGTTCCTGTACCACTCGAGTTGTGACCGGGGCTTGACTTGGCATCCCTGTGTTATCGTCGGGCTGAGGTTGATTTCCCGGTGTTGTCGTCGGGGTTCTTGTACCTCCCGGGTTGTGACCGAAGCTTGACTTGACATCCCGGGGTTATCATCGGTGTTGAGATTGATCTCCCGGTGTTGTCGCCGGGGTTTCTGACTTTGGTCTGAACCTCCGGGGTTGTCTCCTGAAAGTAAAAGACGGTTTTGCCCTCCTGGAGGGTTAGTAACAGGAATACAAAATTTTGAATGTCTACACCGTATGAGTAAGATTCCTTATGCTTCAACAATAGGATTTATCATGTACGGTATGATATGTACTAGACCAGATGTCACTCATGCACTTAGTTTAACGAGCAGATATCAGTCGAATCTTGGAGAATAACACTGGAAGGCAGTGAAAAATGTCCCAAAGTACTTAAGAAGAACTAAAGATATATTTCTTGTCTACGGTGGGTCTGAATTGAAACTAGAGGGCTAAACAGACTCAAGTTTTCAAACGAACCAAGATGACAGTAAATCCGTTTCGGGGTATGTAGTTTACCTTAAACGGTGGCGCAGTGAGTTGGAAGAGTTTCAAGCAGCAATGCAGTTGCTGATTCAGTGACAGAGGCAGAGTACATAGCTGTAAGTAAAGCTACAAAGGAAGCTATTTGGATGAAGAAGTTTATAACTGAACTTGGTGTGGTTCCTAGCAATAGAGGAGTGGTACCTTTATTCTGTGACAACACCGGAGCTGTTGCACAGGCTAAGAAACCCAGGTCTCATCAGAAATCCAAACACGTGTTGCGGCGGTTTCATTTGATTATAGAGATCATTGAAAGAGGAGATGTCACCATGGAGCGTGTGGACTCTCAAAACAACATTGCAGATCTATTTACTAAAACTTTAACACAACAACAGTTTGATCGTCACTTAGAGAAGATGGTATGAGATACCATGGCGATTAGCTTTAGTGCAAGTGGGAGATTGAAAGTAATATGTATACAAGCTAATCATGTTTGATGATTAAGCATTTACTTTGTAATAATTTTATTCATTTATTAATAAAAGTATTATTTAATTAAAGACATTTAATTTATCTACATGGTGTTGTTTTTATAATATGTGATAAACTCATAGTTTTAAGCAATGCTTTTAGAATCATGTTGAGGATCATGCTAATGAGATCTAAATTCTTAGATAGCTTAATAACTAAAATAGTTCTCAATCGTTAGATTACTAAAAAGGGTATTAGTGAATCTGGATAAATTGGTACATACGTTGACTTGCTCATTAAAATGAGGATGATCGATCTCATAATCATTTATGTGGAGACACTAAAGCAAGTATGTAGGTGCTTATTGGAGACACTGAACATGGCTCGCTAAAAAATTTCTAATGGAGTTTTACTTGCCTATCAATAGGAATTCCTTAAGTGATAGTAGGAAAAATAATCCTTAGACTTGAGATCATCATATTATCTTGTGTATGATGAGTTATACTTTGACATGTCCCTTAAGACCCTAAGGATATATCAAAGGGTATGCTGCGGTATAATAATTTATACATGGAGATAATGAATGATGAATAAAGAATATATCACTTCTAGTAAAGGAAGAGAATGTCATATGTGATTCGATAAATGACAATCTAGTAGTCCTTGGCTAAGGCAGAATGAAATTAGAAATAAGTTTCTAATTTGTATTATTTAGAGTTGTGCATTTTAGAATCGAAATACATATAATTAAATAAAATAAGACTTGATAGTAATTCCATGACTTATATTTAATTGGGACATTGTATGGTGGAAGGAATGAATTGTACGGTAACTATTTACTCACATGTTCTTTTATGATTGTTGTTGAAATCTATATTATCTGAAAAGTCGTTGATCGCTAAGGGGGCTTACCCTTATTGTAGAATAAATGTTATTTATTTAAATTAATTATTAGTTTAATTTATTTATTTAAATAATATTAGAATTGTTCTAATTGATTTATTCACAACCGGTTTAATACGGAGAACCTAAAGGGTCACACCATAAAAGGAATAATATTTATTAAAGAAGCTAATGGGATAATCGTAATAATAAGTTAAGTATGTTTAATTTAATCTATGGAGATAGAATAAATTAAATAGCTTAATATTTATTATTTAATATTTTGGAAATATTAAATATAAATTAATAGGAGGAGTCTTATTATTATTATTATTATTATTTAATTCCCTAAAGGAATTTGGGAATTAATTAATAAGATACTTTCTCTCCCATATATTCCTAATAAGATTAGGAGGCTAATTAATTAAAAGAGTTTAATTATTTTCAATAGGATTGGAAAGCCTAATTAATTAAAATATTTAATTAATTAATAAGAAACCATATACCTAAATGGTTTAGGAGGGTTGCCTACATCTATAAATAAGAAAGTCTTATTATGGAACAAGATTAAACACAACACACTATTCCAATAGTTAGGAGAGTATACAAATTCTATAGAGATAGAATTAGGGTTTTGTCAAACACCCACCTTCTTGAATATCTCTTCTTCCTTGGAGGATCACCTCTAGAGGTCAAACACTTGGGTGGCTAACGTTGATTAAAGGAAGGAATCAAACCCGAAAAACTCAAGGAGATCACGAAGGATTTGGAGTTGAACTTGTACGCGTGAAAACTTAGTTCTACAAATGTATGATTTTATAATTTCTTCTCTTTCGTTTAATTAATAATTATGCATAAAGGATTATCCAGGTATAAGGTTTGTAAAAAATTTAAAATCAGTTTTTGTCATGCTTCTACTACTTTGATTGTTACAAACCTAACAACTAGAATAAAAGTCCATAATCAATCCGGATAGAATATTGTATTCTATATGCATGCTTCTACTATATATATATATATGTGTGTGTGTGTGTGTGTGTGTGTGTGTGTGTGCATGCGTGCTTAACAAGATTAGACAATTAATAACAAACCCCTCAAAGAATTTATATTAAGTCCTAAGCGTTCAAAGATATTTGGAATATCGAACGTCGCTTTCTAGTATGATAAATTTAATAGAGTATTAAATATTTAATATGAGTTTTTTGTGTCACCACAAGGCAAATATTAAATATTTAAAACGTTGATTTATCATATTTGATGCCTATAACGAAATTGAACAATACTGTTTTGTTGTGCCACCACAAGGATGATATTTTTCTATTTGAATATATAAAAGTACTAGATTGGACTTAACTTAGATAATTTTGGTTCGGATGTGTCGCCACTTGATCAAAATAATTTAAGAGGTATAAATGGAGTTACATGATGATGTGATTGACAATAGTTGTCTACCTATTTATTTATATATCGTTTGTTGTGTCACCACAATGCTATATATATTTGAAATGGGATCCTATATCTCACTAGCAAATCTTTAAATAGATTTGTCGAACTATATATTATGAGGGTAATATAGTTTGATAAAAATAGCTGGAGATACCAATTTAAATAAGACCTAAATTATTTTGGTAATTAATTAAATGAATGTATGCTAAAATATTATTTTATTTCATATATAGAATTTGAAAAATGTCACACTCACTATCACTGCGTAGCATACTTGATGCTAACAAGTTGACCTGACCGAATTACACGGACTGATTAAGAATTTGAAAATTTTCCATAATCAATCCAGGTAGAATATTGTATTCTATATGCATGTTTATACTATATATATATTATGCAACATTCTTCGCATGTCAATTAATATAACGCGTATTATATATATATATATATATATATATATGTGTGTGTGTGTGTGTGTGTGTGTGTGTGTGTGTGTGTGTGTGTGTGCGCGTGCGTGCGGGCGCATGTGCGCTAGACAAGATGAGACAATTAATAACAAACCCCTGAAAGAAATTATAATGAAGTTGTAACGTTCAAAGTTATTTGGAATATCGAACTTCGCCTTCTAGCATGATAAAATAATAGAGTATTAAATATTTAATATGAGTTGTTTATGCACACACAAGGCGGGTATTAAATATTTAAGATGTTGTTTTATTACATTAAATGTTTATAAAGGAATTGAACATTACCACTTTGTTATGCACACACAAAGGCTGTAATTTTCTCTTCACTTATATGGAAATGTTGGGTTAGACTTAACTAAGATCGTTTTGGATTTGGATGTGCACACACTTGACCATAATGATCTAAGAGGCAAAATACAAGGAGTTATATGGTGATGTAATTGAAAAAAGTTGTCGACCTATTTATTTATATATAGTTTGTTGTTCACACACAAGGCTATATATATTTGAATTAGGATCCTTATTTTCACTAGCAAATCATTAATTAAATTTGTCGAACTATATATTTTGAGGGTAATATAGTTTAAAAAAAATAGTGGGAGATACCAATTTAAAATAAAACCTAATTTATTTTGGTATTTAATTAAATGAATGTATGCTAAAATGTTATTTTTATTTCACATGCAAAATTTTAAAAATGTCACACTCACTATCACTGCTGTAGCATACTTGATGCTAACAAGTTGACCGGACCGAATTACACGGACTGGTTAAGAAATTTGAGAATTATTCTCACTGCTGAAAGGTTTTTTTATATCCAAGATTCATCTGTCCCTACAAAGGTTGCAGATACAGCCTCTAAGGAAGAGATTGCTACTTTTAGAGAGTGGCAATATGATGCATCCATTGCACAGTGCCTATTCTATTTTGTTGCACCTAAAAGAATTATATGGTGAGAAAAGTAGGACTGCTAGGTATCAGATATCTAGAGAACTCTTCTGATCTCGCGTGTCCGAGGGCACTACAATTGAGACTTATTATCTAAAGTTGATTAATCTAATTGAACAACAGGAACAATTGGGGTTCACCATAGATGGGAAGTGTTAACGCCAAGATCTTTCCACGCGCCTCAATCACCGAAAAGCGCGTCCAATCCTGCACAAAAAATGAGTCAACACCAAGAGCTTGACGGCTTGGGCCACCGGGGGATAGCTACGGTGTGAGAGTAAGTACAGGCCGGAAGTAAGGTTAATAATGGAGGTTATGTGCTCTAGTGTCTGGTAGAGTAAATTTTCATGTACCTTTTCCATGTAGTGCTCTATCCTTTTATATTAGTCTCACCGCCTTGCATGTAATATCTTTTGTGACCTCATTTAATTGCATGCAATCCATATCAAATCACTATTCCCCACTAACTCAGGATTATGCCAAATCCTCATTAATTAAGGTGTTGGATCCATAATCCAACACCTGTCCATAACAATAATCTTTAGCCCAAGCCCAAATAAAACCTTATTTAAATAATGGCCCAACATTCCAAAGGCCAAAATAAGTGTGGCCCAATAGGTCCCAAATAATCATGACCCAACATTGCCCCCCAGTCTTTTATCAAACAGAATGTTTGGTGAAATAGTATACAAGAGATTTACCCAATCAGTAAAGGAATCCAAATGAACCAAAGTAAAGCCCAATCAGTAGAAAACCCAAGATCAAATGCCAACTCTTCAAATCCATCATTATCCTCATTAAATGTGTCGCCCTCAAGCTTCGGAAACAAATGAAAGGACACCACTATAAAAACTGAATTCCCCCAAATTAGACGATTTCACCTTTCCATTTGAACTTCAAAGTGCTCTCGCTTTCTCCTACCTCCAGCTCTCTCTCTATAACCTGTCAACAATGGCTTCTCAGAACCCAGATAACACCACTTCCACTTCTGTAACTCCTCTGGCCCATATTTCGGCTGCTCAAACCCCCACCAATGTTATACTAGAGGCAAACCCCAAATCTACCCCATCAACTAGCAAAAATCCTCCACCTAACACCACTCAAAACCCTTCTCTTGAATTCCAGAATGAAGAACAATACCCCCACGCCAATACAGTCTCTGAACTTATAGAGGATGATATCCTTATCATCCGAGAATGCTACCAGATACCAGACACTCACCATATGAGAGTACCCACCCCTATTGACCGAATGCACCGCCGTCCCTAAGGCTGGACTGCTATGCACCTCACCCTCTTGGAGAAAGGGGTTCGTCTTCCCCTCCATGCCTTCATCATCACCCTTTTAGGGTTCGTGGGCGATGGATTTGCCCAATTGGTCCCTAATTCCTATATCCACATCCTCGCCTTAATCGCCTTCTGCCATAAGATAGGGATTCCACCCTCTATCGATTTCTTCTTCACTCTCTTCACAGCCGGCAACTCTCGTGAACGAGGTTTCAAGATGTTGAGCAAGCAATCCCCAAAACCCCATGCTAAATTTGAGAAGCGCCCCCTGATGAACACCCCTTCAAGCAACAAAGGGTGGCATAAGGATTGGTTTTTTGTCAAAAGACCTGAAATCTCTTCCGTCCCTAACTGGCCTATTGCCAAATGCCTCTCTGCCGACTTCGGCGACATCTCCGAGGAATGCGTGATGGAGATGACGAAGCTTCTGGAGAAACTTCCTATGAAGGAATGGAGCTTCGGACTCCTAAGCAAGCAAGCATGGTTGTATAACCACAAATGTATGTCCCGAATTCAATACTTATGTAATTTTTCAAATTTTCTTTAGTAATTATTCTGAAATATCCTTCTTCACTTTTTGTTGTATCCCTTATCAAACCTATTTTTATCGACCAAAAAGAATTAGAAAAATTCCTTTGTGCCGACCCAACCCAAACTCTTACCGAACCCCAAACCACCGAACCAACCCCTACCAAAGAGACAAGCCAACCACATCAAAAGAAAAGAGCTGCCAGAAAACCAAAACATGCTCTAGTCCCCACACTTAATGAAAGTCTCCTTAATATGTCCATCGCAGAAGTACCTCCTCCTGAAACTAGCCAACCTCCAATCATTCCAGTTGAAATTAATGAACCCAAAGAAGAACCCGAAGAACAAGCCAACCCCAGTTCTCCCCTTATCCAAAAAAGAAAACATTCTTCAGACAATCAAACAATCCCAACAACTGAACCTTCAACAACTTACGCCCCACCACCACCCGAACAATCAATACTTTCTCCACAACGACCATCATCTTCCTCTGCAACCATACCCAAAGCTGTACATTCACCCACCTTATGGCCAGACAGAAATGAAAACTTCCTTTTACACCTTTACAATGCCTTCATACTGACGACCATCGCTTCGGCAACAGCTCCATTTCTGACCTAATCGAATCTGGCATGACTCATCAAACCAGAGTAAGTAAATTATTACTTAACCATTTTTATTCATAAATATATTCTTGAAACTTTTTCTTAACTCTGAATAACTGCAGGCAAATGGAATCTTCGGGCGACTCCATCAAAGGTACAAAGAGATTGAAGCCGAAGAGGACGCCGCCCGAAAAGAAAATACCATTCTGAAATCTGCTCTGGAGAAGGAAAGAAGTCTACATGGGAACGCCCTCTTCGACTCCGAATGCCTTAGAAAAGATCTTGCCAAACTGAAAGACCAACTAGCCTCATCTGAAGCTCTTCAACAAACCACCGCCTAATAAAACTGAGAACTACAACAGGCGAATGAAACACTAACACGAAACAATCGGAGCCTAACTAAAGAAATCAATGAAACCAAAATCAACGAAGAACGACATCTTAAACTTTGGTGCAAAGTCAAAAAGGACCTTTGCTAGCTCAAAGCCTTTGGCCCCCCACTCACCAAAGAACTCTGCAAGGAAATACAAACTGAATACCGCAAGTCACCCGAACTAACAAATGAAATAGTTCAGATGTATGCTGAAGGCTACGAAGCAGGTCAAAGCAAAGGCAAAGCGAAGCTCGTCGCTGTCTCTCTGAACCCATTACTCCTCGATTCTTCTGAAGACGAAGACAGGATAATGCTGAAGAGGACCCACCTCAAACTTAACTTTATAAACTTGTAAAAATTCAACAATATTGTAATTCCTTTTTATATTTAATGAAATATGATTTGCTCCTTTTTACTCCTTTTTTAAATTTAGCTTATACTGTTATTTAAACAATATACAATCTGAACTCAACACTTCAAATAAATCTAGGTAATAATGTAAAGTAGCACTTATTCATTACCAAAGTATAAAGCAGATCTTTAACAATCCAATTCGCCATCTTTAGGACGAATTGACTATGTTTACCATCTTTAGGATAAACAAATCCAACTGAACCTCCCAACAAACTTGTTCGCCATCTTTAGGATAAATCAGGAACCTACTCACCTTTAGGATGAGCAGATTCTGTTCACCATCTTTAGGATGAACAAACCACCAAACCTCCAGAAAAATCCAGTTCACCATCTTTACGACGAATCAAGACCCTACTCACCATTTTTAGGATGAGCAGATTCTGTTCACCATCTTTAGGATGAACCGACCACCAAACCTCCAGAAAAATCTAGTTCGCCATCTTTAGGACGAATCAGGACCCTACTCACCATCTTTAGGATGAGCAGGTTCTGTTCACCACCTTTAGGATGAACAGATCACCAAACCTCCAGAAAAATCTAGTTCGCCATCTTTAGGACGATTCAGGACCCTATTCACCATCTTGAGGATGAGCAGGTTCTGTTCACCATCTTTAGGATGATGAGATCACTAAACCTCCAGAAAAATCCAGTTCACCATCTTTAGGATGAATCAGGACCCTACTCACCATCTTTAGGATGAGCAGGTTCTGTTCACCATTTTTAGGATGAACAGATCACCGAACCTCCAAAAAAATCCAATTTGCCATCTTTAGGACGAATCAGTACCCTACTCACCATCTTTAGGATAAGCAGGTTATGTTCACCATCTTTAGGATGAACAGATCATCGAACCTCCAAACAACCAGTAGATAAAACAGCATTGAAGAAAAAAGCTATTTTCATTGATAACTGCTGGTATAATTATAGACTCTTGTATTCTGACACTGGCCCTACTGAAAATATTTCTGAAGCCTCCCTGCATGCCAAGTATTCTTTATCTCAGACCCATCTAATACTCGCAACCGATAAGTTACTGGCTTCGGTACATCAACAACCGCATAAGGGCCTTCCCAATTTGGCATCAACTTTCCCACATTCTGAGGTGTAGAAGCTTCCACTTCCCGAAGAACAAGATCTCCCACTTTGAACCTTCGAATCTTTACCCCTTTATTATAGTGCTTAGCCACACGACCCTGATATACTGCAAATTTTACCAAGGCTGCTTCCCTAACCTCTTCAAGCAAATCCAAGTTGACCTTCAGTCCCTCATCGTTGTACACCTCCTGAAACTGACTAACTCGAAGACTTGTAGACCCAATATCCACAGGAACCAATGCATCTGAACCATAGGCCAATCTAAAAGGCCAGTCTCCAATTGTAGTCCTTGGTGTAGTTCGATAAGCCCATAGCACACTAAGTAATTCCTCAGGCCATCTACCTTTTGCTTCATCCAGTCTTCTCTTAATTCCATTCAGTAGTGTTCTGTTAGTTACTTCAACTTGCCCATTAGACTGCGGATGAGCAACCGAAGTCTTTCGATGCTGAATCCCCAACTCCTTTAAGAATGCTTCAAACTTCGAACCAACAAACTAGCGTCCATTATCCAAAACTACCACCATAGGAATACCAAAACGAAACACCACATACTCTTCAAAAACTTCAGGCATTCTTGCTCCGTGATCGCTCTAAGAAGTTTTGCCTCCACCCACTTAGTCATATAATCAATCGCCGCTATAATAAAACTAACTTGCCCTGTTGCCTTCGGCAACGGACCCAGTATATCCACCCCCCAGACAGCAAAAGGCATAGGAGACAAAATCGAGTATAGCTCTTCTGGTGACTGATGTGGGATCGGACTGTTCAACTGACACTTCTGGCACTTCATCACATAATCAATGGCCTCCTTAAAAATTATTGGCCAATAATATCCCTATCGAAGCAGCATATATGCTAATAACTTTGCAGCCATGTGATCGCCATAAATACACTCATGAACCTCTCGAAGGATATACTTAGCTTTAGAGAATGAACATTCTACCACAAAATCAACTAAGGCTTGACCTTTAATAGCTGTCCGAGGATGATATTCTATAAAAAACTGAGACAGCTCCATTGTCCACGCAGCGAGTCTCCCCGAAACTTCTGGCTTTCCCAGCACCTTCTTTAGTGGTTGATCTGTATATACCACTATTAACCGACCTTGAAAGTATTGCCTAAGTTTTTGACTAGCTATTATCAAGGCGAAGGACAAACTTCTCAAGGTTCGGATACCTTGTCTCTGCACCCCTTAAGGCATGGCTTACATAGTAAATCGGGTGCTACTTACTCCCAATCTCTCGCACCAAAACTGCTCCTACTGCCAACAAACTTGCCGCCAAATACAAATACAAAGGTTCAGCAGGAACTGTCTTCACCAACAAAGGCGCCGAAGATAAATACTTCTTTATTCCCTGGAAAGAATCTTCACACTCTGAAGTCCACTGAAATATCTTAGCATTCTTTGGTCCTTTCAACATGTCAAAGAACGGCAAACACCTTTCTGCTGACTTAGACATGAATCTCTTCAGAGCAGCAATCCGACCCGTCAAACGCTGAACATCTTTATAGGATTGTGGAGACTTTATATCAAAAATAGTTTGGATCTTCTCTGGATTTGCCTCTATTCCCCTTTTGCTAACTAAATAACCCAGGAATTTACCTTCTCCAAGCCCGAAGGTGTATTTGGTCGGATTCAACTTCAAATTATAATGACGAACCATCTGAAAACACTCCTCTAAATCGTCCAAATGACCTCGAATCGACATATTCTTCACAATCATATCATCAACATAGACCTCCATGTTCTTCCCCAACTGTCTCGTGAAGATGTAGTTCATCATCCTCTGATAAGTAGCCCCCGCGTACAACAAGCCAAATGTCATCTTCTTATATGCATACACTGACCGATGAGTGATAAAAGCTATCTTTGGGATATCCTCCTTACACATAGAAATCTGATGCTACCCGGAGAAAGCATCCATAAAGCTGAGCAAGGCATACCCCAAAGTCGCATCAATAAGTTGATCGATGTGAGGCAGAGGATAAAAATCCTTCAGGCATGCCTTATTCAGATCAGTGTAATCTATGCAAACTCGCCATTTTCTATTCTGCTTCTACACCAGAACTACATTTGCCATCCATTCTAGATAATCGATCTCAAATATAAAATCTGCTGACAACAACTTTGCAATTTCCTCGTCAATTATCTTCTGTCTCTCTGGCGCGAAAATCCTCCTCTTCTACCGAACTGGCTTCTTTGTTGGGTCCACATGCAATCTATATTTGGCAATCTTACGACTCACCCCAGGCATGTCACTGGGGACCCAAGCAAAGACATCAACATAGCACCAAAGTAACTCCATCAGGTTCGTCCGAAAAGGTTCCGGCAGTCCCGAACCTATCTTCACAGTCTTCTCCTTCTTTCCTGGAATTAGTTCAATCTCTTCGGTCTCTTCCGCTGGCATAAGCAATGGCTCTGTACTGCTTTCTATAAACGGCTCAATTTTAATAGCCATGGTTTGTTTCTGCCTGCTAACCCCTATACCCGAAGTAAGCAAAGCATTTCGGTAACATCTCCTCGCCAAGTCCAGATCTCCAGCAACTTCCCCAACTCCATGTGGCGTCAGAAACTTAATTTTGAAATAGGGAATCGATGTCACGTCCTGAAGAGCTGTCAAAGTAGGCCTTCCCAAAATGGCATTGTATGTCGAGTCCACATGCACTACATAAAATTTACACATAATTTTCACCTGCTGTGGAGTCGTCCCAAAAATGACTTGCAGCTCGATAGTCCCCGCCACCTTGATCGGATCGTTACTGAACCCATATAGAGGAGCCTCCTGCCTAATTTCCATCTTCCTTCCATCCAAGTGCATCCTCTGGTAGGCATGTGCATATAGAATATCCACCGAAGACCTATTATCTATCATCATCCTCTTCATGTCCATCAAACTTACTTGTGCAGTAATTACCAGAGCTCCTTCGTGTGGTTCAATCGGTTCTGAAGGGAAATCGTCATCTGTGAAGGAGATCACTAAACCTGGGTACGCCCTTTCAGTCTTCGGGGGTTTACCCTTCACCGTCATCACTAAATCCAGATATCCTCGTCACTTCTTTCCCGGCAACTTTGCTAATGTTACCTCCAGTAATTACATCCACAACATGTCTCGCCGATTGATTCTAAACTGGCTGTTCGGGTTGGGCAGCCTGAACAGGCCCTCTATTCCTCGGCTCCTCCTTCGGGAGCTCTCGTCTTGCCACATACTAAACCAAAGCACCACTTTGGACTTTTCTTTCAATAAACTCTCTCAAATTCTAACAAGAATTCGTATCATGCCCAGCCGCCTGATGGTAATCACAGTACTTATAAGGATTCCTAGACCCTAGTTTAAGATTATCTCAAGGACTGCTAGAAATAGGGATGGTCCTTTATTTGCTCCAGAATAGTAGCCCGATCTATATTAAGTTGAGTATACGCCTTATTTACCTTCTAACTCAGAAAAGGTGGACGACCTCCTCTCGATCCCCAATTACTGTTATATTTCTTTTGATTCCCATCAGATCGATCATTGTTGCCACCATTCTTTTTTTGATTACCAGCGGATTTTTCCTTGTATTTCTCCTTTGCCTTTTTCGAAGGACCTTGCTTTAGGCTGCACATTGCTTCTTTTACCACAATGAAACCTTCTGCATTTTCGAATGCTTTAGCCAAGCTCTTCGAATGATTAAACATAAACTTCTTCACCAACTTCTCGGACTTCACCAAATCTAAGCCGTTCTAAAATAACCCCACAGCCTAAAGATCATTGAGGTCTGTTACCTGTCCCACTGCTTCTCTGAACCTCTTCACGTATTGGCCCAGAGTCTCATTCAGATACTGTCTAATCTGTGCCAACGACCCTGTGGGCTTTCCTCTCCTCTTATTGCTCCCGAACTGAGCATGGAACTTGTCACACAAATCAGCCCAGGACAAAATTGAGTCTGGAGCCAAAGTCCCCATCCACTGCCTAGCATCTTTTCTCAATGTCGTCACAAAAGTCTTACACTTAGCTGCATCTGAATAATCATAATAATCCATCAGCCTATCAAACGCCTGGCTGTAGTCATACGGATCCCCTGAGCCATCGTAACTTTCCATATAAGGAAGCTTTTTATTAGGATCCGCCTTTTCCCGAAGAATTTCTAAAGAGAAAGGAGATGCCTTATTACCCGAACTTTCTTTCCCCTGCTGAACTTCTGCGAATTGCGTCCGAAGCTCCTTCACCTCTTTGGATAAGAGTTCAACTCCTTCGGGCTGCGAAGAAACTTCCTTCTTTGGGGAGCTTTTCTTCTTCTGTTTAATTCGGCCTTTTCCATCCGAATTAGATGCCCCTGAGGGACTTCGTCTGTCACTTCTACTGAAGCGAGAATCCACAGGGCGGTGTGCGCTCTTTGGATTCTTAGGAGAACGATCTCTTAATCTGCTTCGGTGTCTATCCTTTTCACTATACCGAGAATATTCAAGGCGAGGTACCTTCTTTGAACCTTTGGGAGTACGTTCCCTTGATCTGCTTCGTCTCCTACCATTATCGTCATCCTGAGAATCCTCAGGGCGGGGTGCCCCTCTTTGGACCTTTGGGAATTCGATCCCATCCTCTACTTCGGTCAAAAAAATGGCTCCGAAGCCTACCTTCAAAACATCTGGAATCTTCATCATTCCTTGTTCGTCTACCCGGAGACCTGCCATGTTCTTTGGGTCGAGTATAACTAGATGCCTCATCTTCCATTCCAGCCATAAGAACCATTTATTTGGAAATCTCCTCCCTTTGTTGCAGAAATACTTTCAAAGCTTTGTCAATTTTCTGTGCAGGATTGGATGCGCTTTTCGGTGATTGAGGCGCGTGGAAAGATCTTGGCGTTAACAGTGAGTTAAGTCAAGATTTGATCTTGTAGTCACTCCTGGACACCTTCTCACAATTTGTTGTGAATTTCCACAAGAATAAGTTGGACGTCAGCTTGTCTGAGTTACTTAACATATTGAAAACTGCTGAAGGTAACTTCCCATCGAAGTGAGACCATGTCTTAATGGTAGATGATTCTTCCAAGAAAAGGAAGAGGCCCCAGGTATCTTCTAAAAAGAAGAAAACCAAGAAGGCTAAGGGCAGGGGGGAAAGCAAAGGATCAAAAGAAACCTGATCCAGCTAGCAAAGGAATGTGCTTCCATTGCAACGAGCCGGATCACTGGAAGAGGAACTGTGATAAGTACCTTACGTAATAAAAGCGAAAGAAGCTTGGAGAAGCTTCAGGTTTTTTCATGATTGAAATTAAATTTTCTCAAAGTTAAAATTCTACTTGGGTATTGGATATCGGATGTAGTTCTCACATATGTAATATTATGCAGTGACTGGTCAGAAGTAGAAAGCTGAACTATGATGAAGTCGTCCTACGAGTGGGAAATGGAGCAAAGGTTGTTGCATTAGCTATAGGGAATTATTATTTAGCACTGCCTTCGGGCAAGTCCATTTATTTAAATATTTGTTATTATGTTCTAACACTTATTAGAAATATTATTTTAATTTCTGTATTGGATATGGAAGGTTTTGATATTATAATTAAGAACAATAGTTGCTCCATTTATAATAAGAATGTTTTATATTGTGTTGGTAATTTATTGAATGGACTTTACGTGATTGACTTGAATGAAAATATACTTCAAATTGAACAAACTAATAAAAAGAAAAGAGACGATGTTAATTATACTTTCATGTGGTACTGTAGACTCGGTCATATCAATGAAATAAGATTATCCAAGTTGCATAAGGATGGGCTCTTAGAGCTGTTTGATTATGAATCATATCCAACTTGTGAATCTTGTCGCATGGGTAAAATAACTAAATCCCCTTTTAGTGGGAAAGGAGAAAGAGTCACAGAGTTGTTAGTGTTGGTACACACAGATGTATGTGGACCTATGACAACGAATGCACAAGGAAGGTATTATTATTTCATTACTTTCACTAATGATCATTCAAGATATGGATATGTGTCTTTAATGAAATACAAATCTGAATCATGTGAAAAGTTCAAAGAATTCAGAAGTGAAGTAGAGAAACAAATCGACAAGAGTATTAAGATTCTTTGATCGGATCGAGGTGGTGAGAACTTAAGCGGTGAGTTTCTCAATTGTCTAAAAAAATGGTATAATCTCACAATGGACTCCACTAGGAACACCACAGTTGAATGGTGTATCTGAAAGGAGAAATCGAACATTGTTGGACATGGTTCGTTCCATGATGAGTTTTACCGACCTTCCAGTATCATTCTGGGGCTATGCCCTAAAAGCGGCTGCATACCTACTTAATAGGTACCTACTAAATCCGTCCCAAAGACTCCATATGAGTTATGGACATGGAGGAAACCAAATCTTAAGCATGTTAAGACTTGGGGTTGTCCAACTTATGTCAAAAAGTTTGAAAATGATAAGCTGAATACTAGATCTGAAAAATGTAGATTTGTGGGATACCCTAAAGAAACTTTAGGGTATTACTTATATCATCCTACTGATCAAAAGGTGTTTGTTGTGAAACATGCTGCCTTCTTGGAAAAGGAGTTTATCCTTGAAAGGGCCAGTAGCAGTAAGATATATTTTGAAGAAGTTCAAGACCCATAAATTACAACAAATCAAAGTCAGGTACCTGACCAAGTAGAAGAACCTATTATACAACACCCTATTCATAAATCTGGAAGGATACCGAAGATACCTGAAAGGTAAGGATTCGTTATAGAGGATGACGATGAGGTACGCATCATGAATGATGATGATCCATTGAATTACGAACAGGCTATGAGTAATAAAGACTCAGAGAAATGGCAAGAAGCCATGAGTATGGACTTTGGTTTCAGCACCTAAGGCATTAAGACTATTGGGTGTATGTCGATGTCGGGAAAAATTGTCAGTCGAGTTGGAAATCTTTCTCTCTTCCTAAGTTTTATCTACCCTTATTCTTTTTATTGTGAAAAATGTTTTGCAGGATTTTTTAGGAAAAGGCCAACATGTATCATGTCGACGATTTAAACGTTTTACAGAGTCGCAAGTTGGTAGTTTTGAAATGGTTGTACCAACTCAACCGAGTTTTGTTTGAAAAGGAGGCCCAATTATTGGACACTGTTGAAACATGATCTTTGAAATCAAAGTTTTGAGTTTGGGGGCTTGGTTAAGTGTGGGGATGGTGTTAGGAACCCTACAACTCCCGTGTAAACATGGTACCGCATTTTTTCAATATTTCCCTTTTAAATCTGCAATATGTGTGTGTGAATGCTGGAAGCAATTGGGCCTATGTTTGATTTATTAAAAGTATGGACATGCTTCGTTGAACCTATATACGAAGGGTTTGATTTGATTGGCAAAAGTCTCCTTTTTTTGACAAGATTATTAAAATGATGTTTTGAAAGCAGGTTTTCAAACCCTTACGCTAACATAGGAATTGAAGCATATAGATACTTCCATTTTTATCTTTTCAGCCTTTTGGCTCAATTTGAATGGTGATTGTCGGGCTACAAAGCATCCTCGACCACAGAATAAATACAAGTGTCGGTCTTCTCATGGGCATGATAGCCATCGGAGTGACTCTGACACGACAAATAATATTTTCACTATGTTGAGACCTTAAACCCAGATAACCGTTTTAAGGTCTTTTTGATGTACATTTTTACAGAAAACTGGCAAGGTGCATTTGTACAGTGGAGTTTGTCCATCGTGGGAATCAGATTCTGATCAGTTTGATCATGAATCCCTCGATTCCTAGGCTCACAAAGGGAAGCCAATAAAACCTGCACAGCTCAAATATGCACAGAAAAAATATATATTTACATCCAGATGTCGCCAGAACCAAGGATTCATCAGTAAATCCTGGCTCGCACGTAGCCGAAGCGTCTCGTTCCCACTAGATAGCGATCTAAGGGTCGCGAGGTTGCTTTCAAGAATGAAACTAGAAAAATTGCTATATTTAAGTAAATCTCAGTTATTCTAGCTTCCCAGTTTCGTCTGGACCTATTTTGAACCGTTTGAAAGCTACAGTTGGAGAGATTTAAAGAAATCTAGTTCGCCCGCAGAAATGTCAGTGCCGATCCATATCAAATGAATATTTAAAGCAACAATTTAATCATAAATGAGTAAAGAAATATATATATATATATATATATACGAAAGCTGTAAAGGGTGATGGGTTTGCACTCCGATGCACGAACTGGAATGTAAATATATATATATATATATATATATTTATAAAAGCTATAAAAAGCCACGGAGTAATCCAGGCTGGACAGAATAGAAATATATATATATATATATATATATATATATATATATATAAAAGCGTAAAGGGCGATGGGTTTTCACTCCTATACCCAGACTGCAATGGAAATATATATATATATATATATATATATATATAACTTATAAAAGAGCCACAGAATGATCTAGGCTCGACAGAATTGAAATATATATATATAAGCTGTAAATGAGCCACGAAATTTTCCAGGCTCTGTAGAAAGTAAATATATATATATATATATATATATATATATATAAAACTGTAAAGGGCGACAGACATTCTATCCTTTGCCCAGACAGAAATGTAAGAATATATATTTATAAAAGCAGTAAAAAGGTCATAGAATGATCCAGGCCAAACTGGAATGTAAAAAGTTAATATACACAGTTAGTATATATATATTAAAGCAATAAAAAGGCCACGAAGTAGAAATCCAAGCCCAAATAAGTTAAAATATATATATATATAGTTATATATATAAAAGCAGTAAACTACCATAAATTTGACATCCGGGCTTGACAAAATTTAACAGTTAGTATATATACATTAAAAAGCCGAACCCGGACTGAGAAGATAACCCAGTCCGACGAAGTTGCTACAAACGAATATATATTTATATGTATAAAAGCTGTTAGAAGCGACGGATCGACTATCCGAGTTGTAGAAATGCCAGAAAATAAATTTATGTACAAAAATGTACAAAAAGTAAGTAAAAATGGCCACGGAACTGAGTTCCGGGCATAATCAGAAAGTGAAACTTAACGTGTATATGTATAAAAGTGAAATGAAGTAATATAAACTTTCTGATAGTAAAAATACTCACAATGGACTGCTACACGGGCTTTTTGCCAAATCGTAGGCTTTAAACGTCCGTTTCTACCGATTAATTTTTGATATGTGGTAGTATATGACTATATCTACGTGTTAGAGTAACAAAATTTGGGTTTGGAGTACAAGAGTGGGGCTGAGAAACCAAACGGGAAGAGGTTCAAAGCGTTTTTCTATATAAAATGAGTTGGGGGTGCACTCATATATATAGACCCGGTGGAAGCGGCTCTACCTGCAGCAGCCGCAGGTAGAGGTGCGGCTCCATATGGAAGGGCCCACAGTGGCGGGTCCCATTGTATTGAAGTACGTGCACTCCGAGCAATGCGATGTTAGATTTGAAACTTTCTAACTTTTAATCGGAGCGTCCGTTTGAGGCATGCTATACCTTTCCAAAAAGCCCTCGCCGATAGTGTCACAATGACATGAAAGTAAACCTTTTCTGACTCCAAAAAGATGGGTTCATAACCAGGTCTTTGATTCCTCGCAGTTTATCCGTTGAGCTGTCTTGCGCTGTTTCCACTCGGGATCATTATTATGGTTCATTCTGACCATGGTGGCATCAATTCTGCTAAAGTTTGACCTGAATCGGCTTTAAGTTGGTAAAATGACCATTTTTTCCCTCTCAGGGGTTTCCTTCAGTGCAAGCATGGCCTTCGTCTGATTTCCCGGGGTTGTCTCCGAGGTTTGGATCCCAGCTGATTCTATTTGTCCATAGGGTTGTCTCTGAGGCTGACTTGGTTCTTCCAAATTTGTCTTTAGATATGATGTAAGGCTTCGAGTTTGTCTACAAAGTTGAGTTGGCCTCCCGGGTTATGATCGGAGCTCTACCTGACCTCTCGGGTTGAGACCGGGGATGACCTGTACCACCTGGGACGAGATCAGGACTGACCTGTACCTCTGGGGTTGAGATTGGGGCTAACCTGTACCTCCTGGGTTGAGACTGGGGCTGACCTGTACTTCTCGGGTTAAGACCGGGGCTGACCTATACTTCCCAGGTTGAGACCGGGGCCGACCTGTACTTCCCGGGTTGAGACCGAGGCTGACCTGTACCTCCCGGGTTGAGACCGGAGCTGATCTGTACCTCCTGGGTTGAGATCAGGGCTGACCTGTACCTCCCAGGTTGAGATCGAGGCTGACCTGTACTTCTTGAGTTGAGACCGTGGCTGACCTATACTTCACAGGTTGAGACCGGGGTTGACCTGTACTTCCCGGGTTGAGACCGAGGCTGACCTGTACTTTCCAGGTTGAGACCGGGGCTGACCTGTAACTCCCGGGTTGAGATCGGGGCTGACATGTATCTCCCGGGTTGAGACTGGGGCTGACCTGTACTTTCCAAGTTGAGACCGGGGTTGACCTATACTTCCCAGGTTGAGACCGGGGCTGACCTGTACTTCCTAGGTTGAGACCGGGGCTGACCTGTACCTTTCGGGTTGAGACCGGGGCTGACTTGTACTTCCTGGGTTGAGACCGGGGCGGACCTGTACTTCCCTGGTTGAGACCGAGGCTGAGTTGAATGTTTTGCCCTCCTGCAAGGTTAGTAACTGGAACTCAAAATCTCTATTATCTACAACAGAACTGAAGAAAATTTCGAGTGTCTACAGATGCCCCTCTTTATCATGTTTATGTAATGTAATAAAATGAACAGGATAAAAATTGCTAGACACTAGGAATATGATGAATGCAAATGTAATGCAATGCATGGCATGATATGTAATGAATGTTAGATGCCTTTGAGGGGTTAGGGTTATCATTGAATGTTTATGTTATTTTCTGCTGGGGATAACGTTATTCATGATAACCCTTGGGGCAGCACTGTCAAGTAGTTACCAGTAGGATATCACTGATAGGCTATCAGAGTTAGGCTATCACAGATTGTTCTCGTCTTTTTCTTCTAGGGATGACGTTATCCGAGATAGATCTGTCGACTCTAATGGGGATGATATTATGGATGCTACCTTGGTTTGAGACCAATAGTTTCCTTCGGCTGATGCCGTTGTATATTTCTGAAGGCTCGTCTGCTGGGGGACATTTCTCGGTTACCGAGTTACCTTAGTGGGTGCTTCCGATGCCTATCCTGATGATAATTTACATTGATAGTTTGCAACAGGGGGTTGAATCGCCAATCCTTCTTGGTGCTCCCTCTGAGGATGTGTATAACAGATTCCATCATCTATCCTTTGTGGGGATAGATTGATATACTGTTTTTGCCACCAGATCATTCCCGATGCTTCGCTAGAGTAGATCCAACAGCTGAACTCTCATCGGTCAGTACTCGACGTTTCGCTGGGCTTGAGCCAACGGCTGAACTGTCACCGGTCTGTACCCAACGCTTCGCTAGGGCTATGCCAACGGCTAAACTGTCATCGGTCTGTACCCGACGCCTCGCTGGGGTTGGGCCAACGACTAAACTGTCATCGGTCAGGACCCGACGCTTCGTTGGGGTTGAGCTAACATCTAAAATGTCATCGGTCAGTACCCGACGCCTCGCTGGGGTTGAGTTAATAGCTGAAATGTCATCGATCAATACCCGACGCCTCGCTGGGGTTGAGCCAACTGCTAAACTATCATCGGTTAGTAACCGATGCTTCGCTGGGGTTGAGCCATCAGCTGAACTGTCATCGGTCAGTACCCGACGCTTCATTGGGGTTGAGCCAACGGCTGAACTGTCATCGAACAGTACCCGACGCCTCGCTAGGGTTTAGCCAATGGCTGAACTGTCATCGGTCAGTACCCGACGCCTTGCTGGGGTTGTTCCAACATCTGCACTGTCATCGGTCAGTACCCAATGCTTTGAAAGTGGCAGTTTTTCGCAGTTTTGTGCAGTTTTTCGATAGTTTTTTAGCAGTTTGCATCATTGATCCCCGGATATTGCTTCGGGATGAATACCAATGGCTTTCATGAAGTTCCCACCTCTGTTAGTAATCTGATGCTTAAACGCAGGATTTCAGGACAAACCGTTTAATTGCATAGCGATTTATTCTCAGATTTGACTTTTCAGCTCATATAAACTCTGTTTCAACTCGAACTGGATTGAGATAGAGGGAGCGCAGCCCACCCTAGGGAGCCGCAGGTAGGGGTACGGCAGTCGCAGGTGGGCCTGCTCCTTCTAGCGATTTTAAAATGGGCAGCGAGAACTCTCATAAGTCATTTTTAGTTTTGAGTTTCCATAGAAATTCAATTTTCTTTTTCTGATCTACTGAGTTTGGGCAGCTTTTCTCAGATTCCGTCAGCGGCCACGCGTCTTGTACGTCTCAGGTGACGTTTTCATCCCTTCTTTTCCAGTTTTAACCGGTAAAATTGTGTAAACCACGTAGGGTGCTTTTGAACGCAAGATATAAAATGTATGCTTATATGACTTGTTAAAAATTTCTGACTTCATAAGTATGCATATTTTACTGCTATGCATGTTTTGACATAAGAAAATTTGAATTCTGAGACAGTTAATTTTTTCTCTTTTTGATGAGTTTACTCATCTTTTTTGAGGCCTAGTGAGCCTAGATTTTCAACTAAAAAAATGTCAATGGTAATTTGTCTACCATGTGAAGTTTATTTTTGATTTTTTTGATAAATATGAACTATTTTTGTTTTTGGGATTGTGTGCTACTGAATGGCCACCTAGACATGCATGTGTGCATGTGGACAGTCCATTTTACAAAGGAGACTCTGGCGAAAATTTTTCCAAAGTTTGAGCATTTAATAAACATGCATTGTTGACTCTACTAGGGATTTTGACTTATCCATGCATGTTTTAGGATTTAAAAATGCATAAAATACTGATTTAAATTGATAAACCAGAGGTTTTAGGCTTACCTCACCCTTTCTGAGGTGTTTTGGAGATTTTGTCCAGGGGGATGGACCGAGATAGACTCGGGAGTGCTAGCAGGGTCGTATCAGGAGTTAGACAGGTGGAGAGCCTCTGATGTTCCTCAGCCACGGCCAGCCGGCCGCCTCGTACACTAGCTGAGCCAATGATCCGTCTGATTTGGGATGAGCCGCCAGTAGACATAGATGATGAGGTGGCTCCATTTGCTTGCTCCTGCCCCAGCTCAGGCTCCACATACAGAGATCCCAGGCATTGTTATGCCCGTCCAGGATCTGCTGAAAGATTTGAGTCACCATCCATCGAGGTTCCTTCACGCCAACGAGGTGATCGAAGTTTCCTTCTTTCTAGATTTTCTTTCTTTCTTTTGCTATTCTTGGGGCACAGGTTTTTGTCATGGGTTGGCTTTTGATGCAGGTTTCTGGCTTCACGTAGCCTCGAGGGAACTGGTTTAATCTGCATTCTCTTTATCACACTCTGCACCAGGACTATAGGGATATTGTTGACACCTGGGGGTTTCAAGTGTTCTGTTTTATCCTTCCCCGCCATTGCCCCTAGGGTTATATGAGGGCTTTGTCTGAGCGCTGGTTCCACCAGACTCAGTCTCTCCACTTGTTGGATTACAAGGTGATGATGACGCCTATGGACTGGAGGTTCATCACCGAAATAGAGTTTGAGGGTGAGCCTAGTGCCTGTTGTGGCTGACATTACACCCACTATCATTCGGTCCCTTTTGGGAATTCCTGCGATGGCGATCAAAGGTCGGACGGTTCGATCTGGTCCCTTGAGCGTAGATGCCCAGAATGGGGCTTTGCTTGAGCCTCTGCCTGATGATCAGAGGGTTACGGATCGCATCCTGTGGAGATTGTTTCTGGTGATCATCATGGGTTATTTTTCTTGCGGAAGAACTCAGCGACCGTCCTTTCCCCTGGTCAGTGTCACTCGACATGTGGAGCGCCTCAGTCACTTTTATTGGGGTACCTATACCTTTGCCTATTTTCTCTAAGGTATGCGCAAGTGCTCAGAGGGTGTGACGGAGGCTTGGTTAGGGTTCTATCGATTCCTGCTGGTGAGTACACTTTTCTTGTACCTTTTTTATTTTTGCATTTATATTTGTCAGTTTTGGTCATTGAGGACTTTTGATATTTACATAGCCAGTTATGGGCATATGAGAGGCTTCCTTACCTACGTCCCACTACTACTTTGGGCATGGAGACTTATCCTTGGGGACGGCGTTGGCACCACTCCACACTGACGGAGGTCCCTGTAGCTGAGGGATTCACCCATTCTCGTCTGCAGCTTGAGCTTTTGACAGCTAGGATCGATATTATGGGTACCGTATACCTCAGACTTTTTGATAGTCGGGTTTGAGGGTGGTTTCCCCACTGGCCGGGAGTATGCATTATCTACCCGCGGAGTCCCATTTTTGACATAGGGAGGTTGGGAGCTCTACTTAGGAGAGCGTGCTATCAGGAGCATCACGGGGCATATCCGCATTCCCTTTGTTCCTCCTACTTGGCATCATTGGCCACTAGTTCAGCTACTCACAGACATTTTGATGGAGGGCGTAGATGGCTTTACCCTGTTAGAGGGTTCATACAGCCAGGAGGCATTTAGCAGCTGGTGGAGTCCTCGCACTATTGGGGCTCAGACTCGTGCTACCCAGTTCATGGCAGATATGATGTCGGGGTCTGTGATGATGACAGACTGGATAGCGTGCCTCAGGGAGGCTACCCACTTGGACCAGATTACAGGACTGACCCAGCAGTTAGAGAGAGCTCATTTGTTTATCAGGCATCTTGGCAGAGATCCATCAGAGGCATCTTCTTTTGATCCTTCTGGCTCTGGAGCGGCCCCTTCCATATGTCCATTTTCTAGCAGTTATATAGGGGACTGATCCTCCCTTGTACCGCTCTGACATTACTGATGGCCCAGAATTTGTGTCCACGGAGGAGATGGAGCAGGTTAACAGCCTTAGTGTAGATATTTTGGATCTTTTTGGATAGCTATTATAGCTATATCCTATGATAAGCCACTATTTTGGCTATTTGGCGGCTGTGCCCCTATTTTGATAGGCCACTGTTAGTACTTGAGGGTAGTTGTGGCCCATATCCCTATACTTTTTATTTTATACTTTATTAGCAGACAGAGATGATGCTTATAGTAGATAGTTTATAGTAAATATGCATGATATTTCCTATCTATTGCATTATTTTTATCATTATCATTATGCATGTATTATGTCATGGATATGAATTTAGACAGATGAGATAAGATTTGACCCCTGGATGGTCTTGTGATACGGTGATACAGATGTCGTCCTCGATAGTCGGTCGCATCAAGCATCTACCACCATCTGTGGTGGCATCGTCATTGAGGTCGTGGTATGATAGCCTGCCCTTCCCAATCAGAGGGACAGTGGATCGGATGTTAGGGCATTTATTAGCCCTCATGGACTTCTAGGTTCCATATGGATTCCTAGATGGCCTCTTATCCTGTTGGATACCCGAGAGACAGGTTTTTCACATCAGGCGGCATATGCTGACTTCGACTTTGGAGGAGTACGAGCGGCTTACTGGTTTGTCTTTGGACTTACCTTGCGCCCGTACTGCTATTAGTGATATGAGGAGACCTTTCCCTGCGGATGTCAGGTCTACGTCAGAGTGTAGTCACGGATGAGATCATTTTCAGATAGGTGATCTCGATTGACTTCTTTCTCGATCATTTTGGTAGACTGGACAACTACGATCTACATGCTGAGGATTTTATCATCTCGACAGAGGTGTGGCATTCAGCCAGGGTAGGTGTTTTGCTGATGTGCATCGTGGCCTTTGTATACATGCCACTATATTTGGACCATTTCGACTTGGGCTTGATGCTCGTGGTTCGTGCCCTTAGACAGGGTAGCACCATCCTGCCGATGATACTGGCCGAGACATTGAGGTCAGCTACCATCCAGAGGGATTTTTTAGAGGTAGCTCTGTTCTTCTGTATGTATGGCTGATAACCCATTTGCGTCCGATTGGCTTCTTCAGACATCAGGGGTACTGCTTTCCCATGAGATAGCTATGTCCTACTCCTTCTAGCCAGTGGAGTGTTCGGATGTAGAGACCCGGTCAGCTTTTTTGTCAGATATTGAGCATCCGTTATCGATTCTGCCATGCTCAAAGCTTGTATCCCCTTATAGCTTCATCACCCATGCATCTGGCATGGACTACTTGCCCCTAGCGGGATTGAGAGGGGTGACCACCTACCATCCATTGGAAGTTATGGGTCAGTTTGATCAGTTCCTAGAGCATGCACCATTTTGAGGGGGCTATTGATAAGCAGATGTTAGCTTCTTCTATGTCATCAGCCGACCTGATCAAGATTTATGAGTGTTGGACTCATAGGGAGTGGGTTAATTTCTCCATTAGCCACTCGGATCGTTCTTCAGAGTACTCAGCGTGGTTGGAAGCCGATATAGCATCAGCTGCATTCATCTAGTTAACTCCTATTATGGATTCAGATGAGGAGGAGCCTATGGAGGATCCTGATTATCCTACGGAGGATGATTTGTTCATGGGTCTGACAACAGCCTTAGTTAGTGACCCGCCGATCATTCCTGATGGGACAGATCCAGCTTTGGCAGATTCACTAGCTAGGATGACCTTTGAGAGAGATCAGGCTAGGGCGCTGATGTTGACTGCCATGTCTGGTAGAGATATAGCTTTTGATGATAGAGATGAAGGTCGAGCCACTCGGGATACGGCATTGGTCGAGAGAGTTGAGGCTTTATCTTCTCGAGATGCTGCTTTTGTCGAGGTTGAGGAGACTTTGATTGCCAGGGACGCTGGTTTTGTAGAGAGGGATGAGCCATAGCTTCCCGAGATTTCTACATTGCCGATAGTACTGCTCTCTGATTATATACTCATAGCCTAGTTGCCGATATAAGTGTTTACATTGATAATCACAGTGCCACTATACAAATGGTTGTGGATGTTCTTGCTCGTATGGAGGCTGATGGTATTGCGCTTGCAGCGGCTCCTCCATCTTCAGAGAGAGATGCTATGTTGGCACTGCTGTCCCGTTTATCTTTGGGTCCATAGACTAGCTTTATTTTTCCTGCACATACTAGATCAGTCATTTTTGTATTGTACAGGACACAGTGTATATATCAAACAGTATTATATATCATAGAAATATATTTTGGTTTACTTCCCTGTTTGGATATGTATTGTCATTGCTGAGTGATTATCACTTCTTTTATGACTTGATGTTGTTGATGTATCCTGAGCTTCTCCTTGAAGGATTGACATTGAGATGTCGAAGAATATCTTAGATGGGCCTGTTGACCAGGGAAACATGATAGGATTTAGATTTAATATGGTTTCGATGTCTTGGGACTGGTTTTATTGGTTTTTGTATTTTCTTGAAGCTCAAACCGCACCATAAATGGCTGCCTACGTACTCCCGGGCTGAGGAAGATCAGGTCATTCATAGTTCAGTTTTAGTTTTTTTTTGTGAGAGAGGTTTGAGAAGTATTTATCTTGGGTTTTGAGTTTGGTTTGATGAGTTTTTGAATTTTTTGTTTGATTTGACCGCACCGTAAGTGGCTGCCTATGTACTCCCAGGCTAAGGGAGATCAGGTCATTCGTAGTTCGTTCTCTAGTGAAAACCAAAATTGATTTGATCGATTCGCAGGACCAGGATGATGGCTGGCATTTGTTTCAAACATAGTATCATTTCACGGTGTCTGAATTGATGAGTTGGGGAAATTCGTTCCCATCCATTTCTTGTAATCTTATAGCTCCTCCTGTCAACACCTCCTTGACAATGAAAGGGCCTTCCCAATTAGGGGCCAACTTACCTTTTTCTTCTTCCTGATTGGCCAGGACTTTCTTTAGCACTAGGTTATTTTCTTTGAATTATTGGATTTGGACTTTCTTGCTGTATGATTGAGAAATCCTTTGCTGATATAACTGCCCGTGGAAATGGTTGTAGCTTTCTTTTCATCTATCAGGGACAGCTGGTGGTACCTCTCTTGCAACCACTGATCTTCTCCCATCTGCGCGTCTATTAACACTCGCAAAGACTCCATCTCTACTTCTATGGGAAGGATTGCTTCCATGCCATTGACCAATGAATAGGGGGTTGCCCTAGTAGAGGTACGCATTGACGTCCTGTATGCTAACAGGGTCAGAGGCAACAGGTCAGGCCATTCTTTGTGATTGGCGGACATTTTCTGCATGATCTTTTTGATGTTCTTGTTGGACGCTTCGATAGAACCATTCATATTGGGCTGATAGATGACGAAATTGAGATGCTTGATGTGGAACTTGCTGCATAGTTCTCTCATCATCTAATTGTTTAGGTTCTTGGTGTTGTCTGATACGATCACCTCCGGTTGTCCATATCGACAGACGACAACGTTTCTGATGAAACTAATGATTACCTCTTTGGTGACTTTGGAAAAAGAGGCAGCTTCAACACACTTTGTAAAGTAATAGATCATGGTGAAGATGAATCGATGACCATTGCTGGCTTTGGGTTCTACTGGGCCTATCACATCCATTCCCCACATGAAAAAGGCCATGGCGAACTCATGTTATGCAGCTCGTTCGGGGGAGCATGAATGGCATTTCCATGTACTTGGCATTGATAGCACCTCTTGATGTGGTCGTCGCAGTCAGCTTTGAGAGAGATTTAATAATGCCCTATTCTTAATATCTTCTTGGCCAGCAGATGACCACTCATGTGTGGACGGCAGATTCCACCGTGGACTTCATCCATCAATCTCTGGGCCTGCTCTTTATCAAGGCATCTTAAGAGCCCTATTCCAGCATCCCTTTTATAGAGTGCATCTCCTTTCAGATAGAACTTAATGGCCATTTTGTGAATCCATTTTTGTTCAGCTTGGCTTGCCCCAGTGGGTGTAGATCCATCTCGGAGATATTCCTTGATGTTTTGATACCAAGGTTGCTCGATAGGAGGTATTTCATCTGATACTTCTCTAATATAATTCCCATATGTCGGGGGCTTTTGGTTTGTGAATTTGATATCTGGAATTCCCCTCCTATCTGATATGTTAATCAGGGAAGCTAAAGTTACCAATGCATCCGCAAAGTCGTTCCTACCCCGAGGAATATGGATGAAGGTTCTCTCTTAAAAATACATGGATATATCGATGACCTGCCGATGATAGGGCAGAAAATACAGTTCTTTGGTGTGATATGCCTCAGTGGTCTGTCTGATGACCAATTCAGAGTCTCCAAATACTAATAGATGTTTGACACCCATGGATTGGGCTAATTTCAACCCCATTATGCAGCCTTCATACTCAGTCGTGTTATTAGTGTTGACAAAAATTGCAGCTTGGTGGCCACAGGATATTGTTTTCCTGTACTAGAGATAAGGACTGCCCCAGCTCCGGCACATTCCATGTTTACTGCTCCATCGAAATACATTCTCCATGGTTGGACTGCATGTCCTTGAAGTATTTGTTGAATTGTCAAGATCCCATCATCCGGGAAATAAGTTTCCAGGGGTTCGAACCCTCCTGATGGTGCTTCGGCTAGTAGATCTGCAATACCTTGACCTTTGATGGACTTCTGAGTCACGTAGACAATCTCGAACTGCTGTAGGATCAACTGCCATTTGGATAGTCGACAATTCAACATTGGCTTCTTGAATACATATTTCAGCGGATCCATGCGAGATATGAGATAGGTCGTATGCCCATGAAGATAGTGTTGTAACCTCATGGTGGCCCATGCTAACGTACAGCTTGTCTTCTCAATCAGGGTGTACTTCTGTTCACCACTGCTGAATCATTTGCTGATGTAGTAGATAGCTCTCTCCTTGCTACAATCATCTTTCTATCCCAGCATACAGCCCATGGCGTTGGCATTGACGGACAGGTACATAAACAGGGGAACTCCCTCCCTTGTTGGTACCAAGATAGGCGCTTCGATCAGCTGCTTTTTGATGGCAAAGAAGGCTTTTTGACAATCTTCATTCCATTTGGTGGAGGAATTCTTCCTTAGTAGCTTAAAGATGGGTTCACAAGTCGTTGTGAGCTGAGAAATGAACTGGCTTATGAAATTGATCCTTCCCAGGAACCCGCGTATCTCCTTCTCTGTCTGAGGTACGGGCATCTTCGTGATGGCTTTAATCTTGGCAGGATCTAGTTCAATGCCTCTGTTACTCACTAGGAATCCCAATAACTTGCCTGATTTTATGCCAAAAGCACATTTGGCTGGATTCAGCTTGAGGTTATACTTATGCAACCTGTTGAACAGCTTCCTGAGATAGTCAATGTGATCGTCCTCCTTCTGGGGTTTGACGATGATGTCATCCACATAACCTCTATCTCCTTATGCATCATATCATGAAACAGGGCCATCATGGCTCGCTGGTATGTGGCCCCGGCATTAATGAGGCCAAAGAATAGTCGTCTATAGCAGAAGTTTCCCCAGGGAGTGATAAAAGCTATTTTCTCTCTATCTTCTTCAGCAACCATAATTTGATGGTAACCAGCAAAGCAATCCACGAAGGAATACATGTCGTACTGCATCGTATTTTCTATCAATATGTGTATGAAAGGTACCAGGAAATTGTCCTTGAGACAGGCTTTGTTCAAATCCCTGTAATCCATGTATACTCGTACTTTCCCTCTGGGCTTTGGCACGGGAACTATGTTTGAGAGCCATTCTGGGTATGTTGATACCATGATGATGTCGGCTTTGAATTATTTAACAACTTCTTCTTTGACTTTGAGACTCCATTCAGGTTTCAATCACCTGAGCTTCTACTTGACTGGCTTGAATCCATCTTTGATAGGCATTCGATGGATGACAATATCAGTAGACAGGCCAATCATGTCTTCATGTGACCATGCAAACACATCCTGAAACTATGTTAGGATTTCAATCAGGATGGCTTTTTGATCTGGTGTGAGGTCTATGCCAATCTGGATTTCTTTAAGGTTTTCTGAGGTTCCGGTATAGACAATGGTGGTTTGGTCGAGGTTTGGTTTGGGTTTGTCTTCGACCCATTCTTTGATCTCCTCGGGCACCTCATAGTCATCTTCCTCCTCTTGATCAACTTCTATTAAGTCAAAGCCCAGTTCTACATCAAAGTTGTAGTCACTGTGACAGGTTGGCATCTCATCAGCAGGGACAAACAAATCCAATCTCGAAGTCCTGAAAACAAAATGGTTTTTCTTTAATATATGCAACTGTTTAAACATACAAAGCATTTGGCAAAGCATGATAAAAGTTACTGCTATAGCTGTGCAATAAAAAAAGTAGTAAATGAAACCATGTTACAGGGCAGACAGATTCTCTACCCTTTTACCCTTTTTGAATGAGGCAAGGGACGCTGCTCTAGTTATCCAGGGTCAAATCCTCATGAACAGGGAGGATCACAGAATTGTGCTCGTCTGCCTCATCTCAGATGATGACTAAGACATCCTTCAAAATAGAGCCGGGGTTTTTCTTTAAACTGACTCCCTTCTCTTTCTTGATGCGAGGAATTTGGATCTGATCCTCCTAGTCACTGTTGGGGAGAACATCGTTTATTCCCTCGTAGTGTATGAGCACACACATGTTAGCAAATGGGTCTCGTCCTTCGTACATGAACTTTTTTTTTCCTTTTTTTCCCCTTCAGACTTCGGGGTCTTTCTCTGACATACCGGTATGATTGGAGGAGACAACATGGCTGATACCACAGCAGGGATCTTCCTCATTGGTTTCACAAATCCAGCATCAGTGAGGTTCGGCAATAGTATGGTGGCAGCATGAGCTTTAGGATGCTTATGTGGGTTCCGGTGGCTTGACCTAGATGTGTAAACCAATTCGGCTTTCCCTGACTGACTCGGGATTGCACCTGGCTCTTGATACCTTACTGATTCTTTCCTAATCCCTCTCTAGGGAAAAAACCCAAAGATACTATCTCCTGGCCGACTGTCATCACTTCAGGGGAGACCTTAGGCTTCAAGGCTGGTGCCCCAACTGGTAGATACTAAGTATCACTTACTTCCAAGGCTTGAAAACTAGCAGGTTCAATCCTTGCATCCAGACTGATCACCAGCATATCTCCCTGTATGCAGGCAGAATATTCTAGTTCGGCATTCACCATGATTAAGTTGCCATTAATAATGTACTTAAGCTGCTGATGGAGGGTGGATGGCACTGCTCCTGCCATATGGATCCACGGCCTTCCCAGCAATAAGTTGTATTCAGTGGTGATGTTGAGCACCTGGAAGGATACATAGAGAGTGTGCGGACCAATATCCAGAGGAAGTTTAATTTCTCCTATAGCTTCTCGGCGAGACCCATCGAAAGCCTGGATGACCACATGACTGGTTCTGATCCGGTTCGGGTTAATCTTCATTCTCTCCAAGGTGTCGTAGGGACAGATATTAAGGGATGATCCTCCATCTATCAGTACACCTCCGATCACATACCCTGATGACATTACCACTATGTGCAGTGACTTCCGATGACCCGTCCCCTCTGCGGGTATATCATCGTTAGTGAAAGATATCACATTGCTATTAAAGATGTGTTCTATCACGTGACGGAATTTCTCAACATCAACTGTCTTTGGCAGGTGGGCCTCCTCCAGTACTTTCACCAGAATGTTGCGATGATCCACTGATGATAAGACCAGATCTAGGATGAACATCTTCTTGGGTGCATCTTTTAAGCTTTGCAACACCTTGATTTCATTGTGTCCCATTTTATTGAGGAACTCTTTAAATTTCTCTTCGGCCACCTTTTCCTTGGCCTTGCTGACTGATTTGATCACCCGCTGAGGCAGGTACAATAGATTCTCTTATGGCACAATGGCAATGTTGTTGGAGGTGGAACCTTCATCATTCCCGTAGTTCCATGGGACTCTCTTCAAACTGATCACTGGATACTGAAGTCTGAATGGTAATATCAAAGATTCAGGCACCGCCAACTTCACAGGATTTTGTGTTTCTTGGACCCCTTTCCCTGGTAGAATTAGGGGTGTGAGGGTTGGCTCCTTATCACAGGAAATAGCAGCCACTAAATCCAGATTCCATGCAGTGGGAATAAAGAGAGTTTCTTCATTTGGGAGGCCATAATCCTGATTCTCTCTTATCAGTTCACCACTTTCAATCATATCCTGAATCAGGTTATGAAGTCCCCAACAACCTTTAGTGTCATGACCGGGAGCATTGGAGTGAAACTGACAGATCCTGTCAGGCTTGAATTTTCTGGATCGAGGGTTTACCGGGGGTAATATATCTGCAACCATTCCCTCATTGATTAACATCTAGATGATCTCTTTCATGGGCTGACTCAAGTTGTTGAAATTCCTTTAAAAAGCGAATTCCCGACCAGCCTGGAACTTCTCCTCTTTGGCCACCCTGTCGGCCCAGGGTTCATGTTCATGAAATCGATAATGATCCCTCATGGGAATAGGACTGATCTCCGATGTGGGAGGATTTTCCTTAGACTGGTTGGTCTAGTTTATCAGCTGTTTGGTGATCTGATATTGATATACAATAGCTCTACTAAATGTCTAATCTATTCCTTGATAGACTTAATCTCCTGTTCTATCAAGAATCGCCTTTCTGATAACTCCCAACTATCTGGGTTGGATTGAGTTGATTCTCCGACGTATCGCAGGTATTTTGATCCTTCTCCATTTTGTGTGCTAATCATGTTGACACCCTCCGCTTTGTGCTAAGGGAGGGGATTATTCTATACGTTCGGTTGCTTTGGTTTGGTCACCACAATCTCTACATTGTCAATCAATTCTTAGATTTTGTGCTTGAGAGACCAATAGTCTTGTATATCATGGCCCGGGGATCTGGAATGGTAAGCACACTTTTTGCTTTCAAAATTTCGTCCACCGGAATTGGTTGGTGGAAGGAGTTGCACAATATTTTTCTGTGTCGTCAATAGTTTTAGCACATTCTCGAGTGAATCCCCTAGGGGGGCAAATGTTCTTCGACACCTGGCCTCCAAATTTTTCTGGAATGGCGGGTTTGAAGGTTGGGTTGAAGCTTAAAAAGGGGAATAGTTCCTCCTTTGAATGGGTATACTGCTCGACTCACTCCTATGATTCTGTCCTTGCAATACTAAGGACACTTCTTCGTCTTTCTTCTTGTGTGTCCTCCAGGGATTATTCCCATAACTCCCGGATTGAATATGTTCGGCAACGGCCTCCAGGGCGGTCATATCTTTTATCTTCCCAGATTTGAGCCCCATTTCGGCCATTTCACTGTGTTTGATCATTTTTGAGAATGGATTTCCTATGCCTGCTAGGATCCTTTCATAATACGGGGCTTCTTGAATGTCGATGAAGGTCATGACTATCTCGGACTCAGTCATAGGTGGAGTGACTTGTGCTGTCATTCTTCTCCAGCGTTGAGCATATTTTCTGAATGACTCAGTACTTTCTTTCTTGAATTTGGTTATTTGATATCTGTCTGGAGCTAGTTGAGACTAGAAACTGTTTTGATTGAGGAAGGCATGTGCAAGCTCTTCCCAGCTGTGAATTTTAGAGTTGTCCAAAAGGGCATACCAGGCTCTAGCCTCTCAGGTCAGACTTTTCTGGAATAACTGCATTCAAAATTTCTCGTCTTCTACATAGGATCCGAGCTCTCCAATGAACACCTTTAAGTGAGTATAGGGGTCTCCCAATCCATCATATTTCTCAAAATCAGGAGCTTGAAATTTTTGGGGATAACGAGCCCCAAGGAAAATACATAAGTCTGAATAATTGACACTGCCAAATACCCCAGTCCCTTTGATGGACCGGATGGTCTCTTCCATCTGTTGGACTTTCTTTAGAATGTCAACAGCTTCCTGTTCTTTGTTAAGGATGGTGATTTCAAGGGTTTTGTTGGTTATATCCTGATTCTGTGATTCAAGAATCTGAGTGTCTGTCTTTTCGGTCTCTTGATTGCCACTGGGTGTTCCTAGTTCTGTGTGACCCTGTGCTTGTTTCCCTTTAAGAGCTTTACTCTGCTCTCTTAGGAAAAGAGCCAATTCGGCTATCTGGTTCTTCAGTCCTTCAAACTCTTCCCTAGAGACAGGGGTGGATTCTAGCTAAGCACTATAAGCCATGTCTGGAGATGGACTTAGTGCTTTCTTAGACTTAGATCTAGGGACAAGACAATTTTTCACCTACAACCAAACGTAGGAGTGTTAATTTCCTGAGATATGTATGGATATGATGCATGCCATGATGTGTTTTTGAGGTTTTTTAATCTTATCCTGCAAAACAGAGGTCAGTTGTTTTGATGACAGGATAATATGACAAAATGTACCAAACATGGAATGTACATTTACATTATGATATCTACATTGTGCTATTTACATTAAATTTAAAGACTTGACATTGAATTGAAAGAGGAAGGAATGAAGATGCTTTCCATCGGATTTGGTTAATCAGAGGCTGACCTATCTTAGGCTACTCTCGCGGCTTTTTAGGCATGAAGGTCCCCAGATCATCGCAATCTACTAGAGGGGAAATTAATCCGATCTTTCAACTGGAGTGAATCTGAGTGGTGCTTTTTCATGAGCCCCGAAGACATAGCAGTCCTCAAAGATAATACTCTGTCACCGATGGGTTTGCCTCCTGGTGGAGGAATCACACAACATGCATTCACATACATCGTGTCTCACCGTATGCATATGATGACCTTGGTGCGAAGCACTAATATTTGTGTGAAGCACTAATAAAGCAGGAAAGCATTCATTCACATTCATTCAATGTAAAGACGCAGCGTTCATGAATTCATTTAATGTAAAGACACAGCATTCACACATACGCAAATATGAAAAGGAAATGTTGAAAAGATTTGAACGCAACCTAAGCTCTCTACTGTCCCCAGCAGAGTCGGCACCTGTCGACGTTGGGAAAAAATTGTGAGTCGAGTTGGACCCGGATCTTTCTCTCTTTTCCTAAGTTTTGTCTACCCTTATTCTTTTTATTGTGAAAAAGGTTTTGCAGGGTTTTTTAGGAAAAGGCCAACATGTATCATGTCGACGATTTGAACGTTTTACAGAGTCACCAGTTAGTAGTTTTGAATTTGTTGTACCAACTCAACCGAGTTTTGTTTGAAAAGGAGGCCCAATTGTTGGACACTGTCGAAACATGATCTTTAAAACTGAAGTATTGAGTTCGGGGGCTTGGTTAAGTGTGGGGAAGGTGTTAGGCACCCCACAACTCCCGTGTAAACACGGTACCGTATCTTTTCAATATTTCCCTTTTAAATTTGTAATGTGTGTGTGTGACTGCTGGAAGTAATTGAGCCTATGTTTGATTGATTGAAAGCATGGACATGCTTCGTTGAACCTATATACGAATGGTTTGATTTGATTTGCAAAAGTCTCCTTTTGTTGACAAGATTATTAAAATGATGTTTTGAAAGCAGGTTTTCAAACCGTTACGCTAACATAGGAATTGAAGCATATGGATACTTCTATTTTTATCTTTTCAGCCTTTTGGCTCAATTTGAATGGTGATTGTCGGGCTGCGAAGCATCCTCGACCACAGAATATATACAAGTGTCAGTCTTCTCATGGGCATGACAGTCATTGGAGTGACTCTCACACTACAAAATATATTTTCACTGTGTTGAGACCTTAAACCCGGATAACCGTTTTAAGGTCTTTTTGATGTACATTTTTACAAAAAAACTGGCAGGGTACATTTGTAAATTGGAGTTTGTCCATCGTGTGAATAAGATTCTGATCAGTTTGATCATGAATCCCACGATTCCTAGGCTCACAAAGGAAAACCAATAAAACCTGCACAGCTCCAATATGCACAGAAAAAATATTTATTTACATCCAGATGTCGCCAGAACCAAGGATTCATCAGTAAATCCTGGCTAGCACGTAGCCGAAGCGTCTCGTTCCCACTAGATAGCGATCTAAGAGTCGCGAGGTTGCTTTCAAGAATGAAACTAGAAAAATTGCTAGATTTAAGTAAATCTCAGTCATTCTAGCTTTCCAGTTCTGTCTAGACCTATTTTGAACCTTTTGAATGCTGGAGTTGGAAAGATTTAAAGAAATCTAGTTCGCCCGTAGAAATGTCAGTGCTGATCCATGTCAAATGAATATTTAAAGCAGTAATTTAATTATAAAGGAGTAAAAATATATATATATATATATATATATATATAAGTTGTAAAGGGCGATGGGTTTGCACTCCGATGCCCAGACTGGAATGTAAATATATATATATATATATATATATATATATATATATATTTATAAAAACTGTAAAAAGCCACAGAGTAATCCAGGTTGGACAAAATGGAAATATATATATATATATATATATATATATATAAGTGATAAAGGCGATGGGTTTTCACTCCTATGCCCGAACTAGAATGGAAATATATATATATATATATATATATATATATAAGCTGTAAAAGAGCCATAGAATGATCTAGGCTCAACAGAATTGAAACATATATATATATATATATATAAGTTGTAAATGAGCCACAAAATTATCCACGCTCTGCAAAAAGTAAATATATATATAAAAAAATCGTAAAGGGCGACAGACATTCTATCCTTTTTCCGGGCAGAAATGTAAGTATATATATATTTATAAAAGCAGTAAAAAGGCCACAAAATGATCCAGGCCAAATTAGAATGTAAAAAGTTAATATATACTGTTAGTATATATATATTAAAGCAATAAAAAGGCCACGAAGTAGAAATCCAGGCCCAAATAAGTCAGAAAAATTTATATATATAGTTATATATATAAAAGCAGTAAACTACCATATATTTGACATCTAGGCTTGACAGAATTGAAAAGTTAGTATATATATAGTTAAATATATACATTAAAAAGCCAAACTCGGACTGAAAAGATAACACAGTTCGGCGAAGTTGCTACAAACAAAGATATATATATAAGCTATTAGAAGCAATGGATCGACGATCCGAGTTGTAGAAATGCCAAAAAATGAGTTTATGTACGAAAATGTACAAAAAGTAAGCAAAAACAGCAACGGAACTGAGTTCCGGGCATAATCAAAAAGTGAAACTTAACGTGAATGTGTATAAAAGTACAATAGAAGTAATATAAACTTTCTGATCGTAAAAATACTCACAATGGACTGCTACACGGGCTTTTTTCTAAATCATAGGCTTTAAAGTTCCGTTTCTACCAATTAATTTTTGATATGTGGTAGTATATGAGTATATCTACGTGTTAGGGTAATAAAATTTGGGTTTGGAGTACAAGAGTGGGGCTGAGAAACCAAACAGGCAGAGGTTCAGAGCGATTTTCTATATAAAATGAGTTGGGGGTGCAATCATATGTATAGACCCTGTTGAATCGACTCTACCTGCGGCAGTCGCAGGTAGAGGTGCGGCTCCACGTGTTAGGGTCCACGTGGCGGGTCCCGTTACATCGACGTACGTGCACTCCGAGCAATGCGAAGTTAGATTCAAAACTTTCTAACTTTTGATCGGAGCGTCGGTTTAAGGCGTGTTATACCTTTCCGGAAAGTCCTCGCCGAGAGTGTCGCAATGACATGGGAGTAAATCTTTTTCGAGTCCAAAAAGACGGGTTCATAACTAGGTCTTCGATTCCTCACAGTTTATTCGTTGAGCTGTCTTGCGCTATTTCCACTCGGGATCATTGCTATGGTTCGTTCTGACCTTAGTGGCATCAATTCGGCTCAAGTTTGATCGAATCGACTTTAAGTTTGTAAAATAACTATTTTTCCCCTCCCAGGGTTGCCTTCAGTTCAGGCATGGCCTTCGGCTAATTTCCCGGGGTTGTCTCTGAGGTTTGGATCCAAGTCGATTTTGTTTGTCCTCAAGGTTGTCTCTGAGGCTGACTTGGTTCTTCTAGGTTTGTCTCTAGATATGAAGTAAGGCCTCGGAGTTGTCTCTGAAGTTGATTTGGCCTCCCGGGTTGTGATCGGAGCTCGACCTGACCTCTCAGGTTGAGACCAAGGATGATATGTACCTCCCGGGACGAGACCGGGGCTGACCTGTACCTCCTGGGTTAAGATCGGGGCTGACCAGTACCTCCCGAGTTGAGGCCGGAGCTAACCTGTACTTCCCAGGTTGAGACCGGGGCTGACCTATACTTCCCTGGTTGAGACCGGGGCTGACATGTACCTCCCGGGTTGAGACCGGAGCGGACCTGTACCTCCTGAGTTGAGACTGGGGCTGACCTGTACCTTCCAAGTTGAGACCGGGGCTGACCTGTACCTCTCGGGTTGAGACCAAGGCTGGCCTGTACTTCCCGGGTTGAGACCGGGGCTGACTTATACTTTTCAGGTTGAGATCGGGGCTGACCTGTACTTCCCAAGTTGAGACCGGGGCTGACCTGTACTTCCCAGGTTGAGACCGGGGCTGACCAGTACCTCCCGGATTGAGACAGGGGCTGACCTATACCTCCCGGATTGAGACCGGGGCTGACCTGTACCTCTCGGGTTGAGACCGGGGCTGACCTGTACTTCCCAGGTTGAGATCGGGGTTGACCTGTACTTCCCGAGTTGAGACAGGGGTTGACCTATACTTCCCGGGTTGAGACCGCAGCTGACCTGTACCTCCCGAGTTGAGACCGGGGCTGACCTGTACTTCCCAGGTTGAGACCGGAGCTAACCTATACCTCTCAAGTTGAGATCGGAGCTGACCTGTACTTCCCAGGTTGAGACTGGGACTGACCTGTACTTCCCAGGTTGAGACCGGGGCTGACCTATACCTCCCGGGTTGAGACTGGGGCAAACCTGTACCTCTCGGGTTGAGACCGGGGCTGACCTGTACCTCTCGGGTTGAGACCAGGGCTGACCTGTACTTCCCAGGTTGAGACCGGGGCTGACCTGCACTTCCCAGGTTGAGACCGGGGCTATCATGTACTTCCCAAGTTGAGACCGGAGCTGACCTGTTCTTTCCAGGTTAAGACCGGGGCTGACCTTTACCTCCCGGGTTGAGATCGGGGCTGACCTGTACCTCTCAGGTTGAGATCGGGGTTGACCTGTACTTCCCAAGTTGCGATCGGGGTTGACCTGTACTTCCCAGGTTGAGACAAGGGTTGACCTGTACTTCCTGGGTTAAGTCTGGGGCTGACCTGTACCTCCCGGGTTGAGATCGGAGCTAACTTGTACTTCCCGGGTTGAAAATGGGGCTGACCTGTACTTCCCGGGTTGAGACCGGGGCTGAGTTGACTGTTTTACCCTCCTGCAGGGTTAGTAACAAGAACACAAAATCTTTATTGTCTACAACAGAACTGAAGAAAATTTTGAGTGTCTAAAGTGCAAATGGGTCTTTAAGAGAATGATTGGAGCGGATGGCAAGGTAGAGACCTATAAGGCCAGACTGGTTGTAAAAGGTTTCAAACAAAGGCAATGAATTGACTATGATGAAGCCTTCTCGCCAGTAGCTATGTTCAAGTTTATTCGAATTTTGCTTGCGATTGCAGCTTATAATGACTACGAGATCTAGCAAATGGACGTGAAAACGGCCTTCCTCAACGGAAAACTTGAGGAGGATGTGTATATGACACAACTAGAGGGTTTTGTTTCAATGGTTGGAACAAATCAAGTTTATAAGCTACAACAATCCATTTATGAATTGAAGCAAACTTCTCGAAGGTGGAACATCCGTTTTGATGAGACAATCAAAGAGTTTGATTTTATCAAAAATGAGAATGAACCATGTGTGTAAAAGAAGGTTAGTGGGAGCGCTGTATCATTCCTTGTACTATATGTTGATGATATATTACTGATAAGGAATGATATTCCGATTTTACAGTCGATTAAAATCTAGTTATCTAAACATTTCTCCATGAAGAACTTGGGAGAAGCATATTATATTTTGGGGGTAAAGATCTATAAAGATATATCTAAAAGGATGCTTGGCTTGCTCCAAGGAAAATACATTGACACGATGCTAAAGAGGTTTAGCATGGAAGATTCCAAGAAAGGTCTAATGCCGATGACCAATGGAATACATCTCTCCAAGAAACAGGCCCCAAAGACACCTGAGGAGAGAGACCGTATGAGTAAGATAATGTATGCTTCAGCAATAGAATCTATCATGTACGGTATGATATATACTAGACTGGCTATTCGCTTATGCACTTAGTGTAACGAGCAGATATCAATCGAATCCAGGAGAAGAGCACTAGAAGGCAGTGAAAAATATCCTAAAGTACTTAAGAAGAACTACGAATGTATTTCTTGTCTACGGTGAATTTGAATTGAAACTAGAGGGCTATACAGGCTCAAGTTTCTAAACGGATCAAAATGACAGTAAATCCATTTCGGGGTATGTGTTTACCTAAACAGTGGCGCAGTGAGTTGGAAAAGTTCCAAGCAACAAACAGTTGTTGATTCAGTGACAGAGGCAGAGTACATAGCTGCTAGTGAAGCTGCAAAAAAGGTTGTTTGGATGAACAAGTTCAAACTGAACTTAGCGTGGTTCCTAGCATTAGAGGAGCAATAACTTTATTTTGTGACAACAACGGAGATGTTACACAGGCCAAGGAACCCAGGTCTCATCAGAAATCCAAACACGTGTTGCGGCGGTTTCATTTCATTAGAGAGATCATTGAAAGAGGAGATGTCACCCTAGAGCATGTGGACTCTCAAAACAACATTACAGATCCATTTACTAAAGCTTTAACAAAACAGTAGTTTGATCGTCACTTAGAGAAGATGGGTGTTAGATACCATGACGATTGGCTTTAGTGCAAGTGGGAGATTAAAAGTAGTATGCACACAAGCCAATCATGTATGATGATAAAGCATATACTTTGTAACAATCTTATTCATTTATTAATAAAAGAATTATTTATTTAAAGGCGTTTATATTATCTACATAATGATGTTATATTTAAATGTGGTAAACCTATAGTTTTAAGCAATGCTTTTAGAATCATGATAATAATCATGCTAATGAGATCTAAATTCTTAGATAGCTTAAAACTAGAATAGTTCCCATTGGATGGATTATTAAATAGGGGATTAGTGAATCTGGATAGATTGGTACATACGTTACTTGCTCTTTGGAAGAGGATGATCGATTTCATGATCATTTGTGTGGAGACACTAAAGCAAGTACATAGGTGCTTATTGGAGAATAAGTACACTGAACGTGGCTCGCTAAGGAATATTTAATGGAGTTTTACTCGTCTATCAATAGGAATTCCTTTAGTGATAGTAGTACAAGTAATCCTTAGACTTGAGATCATCATATTATCTTATGTATAATGAGTTATACTTTGACATGTCCTTTAAAACCCTGAGGGTATATCAAAGGGTATGCTTGGGTATAGTGAATTATACATGAAGATAATGAATGATCAATAAAGGATCTACCACTTATAGTAAAAGAAGTTAATGCCCTATGTGATTTCGATAAATGACAACTCAGTAGTCCTTGGCTAAGGCAGAATAAAATTAGAAAGTAGTTTCTAATTTGCATTATCAGAGTTTGTGCATTTAGGATCATAATACATATAATTAAATAAAATAAGACTTGATAGTAAATTCATATCTTATATTTAATTGGGACATTGTATAGTAGAAGGAATGAATTGTACGGTGACTATTTACTCAAAAGTTCTTTTATGATTAATATTGAAATCTATATTATCTAGAAAGTCGTTGAGCGCTAAAGGGGCTTACCCTTATTGTAAAATAAATATTTATTTAAATAAATTAATAGTTAATTTATTTATTTAAATAAAATTAGAATTATTCTAATTAATTTATTCACAACCGATTTAATATGGAGAACCTAAATGGTCACACCATAAAAGGATGAATATTTATTTAAGAAGCAAATTGCATAATCGTAATAATAAGTAAGTGTATTTAATTTAATCTATGCTGATAGAATAAATTAAATAGCATAATATTTATCATTTAATATTTTAGAAATATTAAATATAAATTATTAAGAGTAGTCTTATTATTATTATTATTATTATTATTATTAGTTTAGTTCCTAAATAAGTTTGGGAATTAATTAGTAAATGTACTCTCCCATATTCCTAATAAGATTAGGAGGTAAATTAATTAAAGGAGTTTAATTAATTGCTCCTAATAAGATAAGGAAACCCAATTAATTAAGAGAGTTTAATTAATTAATATAAATCCTAATTCTATAATGGTTAGGAGGGTTACCTAAATCTATAAATAAGAATAGTCTTATTTTGATTAAGGACTAATGCAATTCCAATGGTTGGTAGAGCACACCTTTTCTAGAGAGAGAAAAAACTAGGGTTTTGTCAATAACCCACCTTCTTAATATTTATTCATCCTTGGTGGATCACCTCTAGATGCCAAACACTTGGGTGGCTGACGTTGATCAAAGGAAGGAATCACATCCGGTAGATTCAAGTTGAACAAGGAAAGGATTGGAGTTGAACTCGTACCTGAGGAAGCACGAATCTTCAATGGTATGATTCGTTCTTCATCTCTTTAGATTGCATTAATAATTGCACATAAAGGATGATCCGGGTTCAGGGTTTATAAAATTTTAAATTCTATTTTTACACTTCCGCTACTATGTATGTAATTATTGCATACTAATTTGATCTTACAAACCAGTTGCAACTTTAAAGACCTCTTTAAGGTCATAAATGAGGTGTATACTTGAATCAACATGTATTTCTCCATCCCATTTCCAGACCTCATCTTCGGCAAATGTCATATCCCTGCTTATAATAACCTTCTTTGTCACTGGATTATACAGTTTGTAGCCACCGCGCTTGCAACCAACATAGATGATTTTCACCACTCGGTCATCAAGCTTTGTCCTTGTTTGCGCTGGAATATGAGCATAAGCAACGGATCCAAACACCTTCAGGTGTTTTACATTTGGCTTGTAACCACTCCATGCTTCTATAGGAGTAATATCTAGGACACTCCTTGTTGGAGACCTATTTAATAGATAAACCGAACACAATACAACTTTCTGCCCAGAAAGAATTAGGCATACCTTTGGCCATTAACATGCTCCTCGTCATATTCAGTATCGTTCTATTCTTTCGTTTGGCAACTCCGTTGTGCTGTGGAGTATAAGCGAACGTGACTTCTTGTTTGATTCCCTGCTCTTCACAAAACTTGTTGAATTCATTAGATACATATTCATTCCCACCATCTGTTCGCATCACCTTAATAAGCCGACCACTTTCCTTTTCGACATGGGCCTTGAATTTCTTAAAATACCCAAAAACATCAGATTTCCTTTGCAGAAAATAAACCCAGATTTTTCTGCTATAATCGTCAATGAAAGTGAGAAATACTTATTGTTCTCAATTGACAGCGTGTTCATCGGACCACATACATCGGAGTGACCGAGCTCAAGCGGTTGTACTGCACGTTGATTTTCTGCAGCAAAGGGCATCTTACTTTGCTTCACACAACTGATCATGATGTTGAATGCTTGGTAAACCAGTCACCATATTTTTCTGAGCAAGCAACTTTAAACTACGAAAACTTAAATGTCCGTAACGAAGATGCCACAACCAAGATTCATCCTTTACAATAGCATTGAGGTTGGTATAACTACCACTAGAAATATCAACTCGAAACATTCTATTCATGGTTAGAGGAGCCTTAAGAATAAGTGTACCTCTTTTGTCAATAATGGAGAGTTGTTTGTTCCGAATACTCATGGCATACCCTTTTTCCAGCAATTGGCCAATACTAAGCAGATTGCTTTTCATGCCCGGCACATAAAAAACATCAGAGATGTACTTATGATCTCCATTCTTCAATTTGATGAAAATCTTCCCTTTTCCCATTACTGGAATTGAGCTGTCATCGGAAAATTTTACCTTAGATCTCATTTATTCATCAAGGTCAGTAAACAGTTCCTTCTTGCCACACATATGATTCGTACATCCGGTGTCAAGAAACTAGGTGGGATAGCTTGGTGCTTCATCCGCTGCTGTAACCATTAAGAGAGCATGACTCTCATCATCATCACTTCCTTGTACATACTGAGCCCTTTGAACATCCTCCTTGTAGCTGCATTCACTACCGTAGTGTCCAAGTCTATGACAATAATAACATTCAACATTGGACTTGTCATACCACCCTTTACCACTTCCTCGACCTCGGCCTCTGGAGTTCGAGTTGTGTTGATGATGATGATCTGATCTCTCTGCTTTGCCATTCCATTGAGAATCATTCTGACTTCCACGTCCTCGTCCTCTGTTGTTGTTGTGACCCCTACGTTCCCGTCCTCTATCGCGAGAACTGCCTCGTCTTGAGTTGGTGTCACTGCTGCGTTCAGCTTTGGTGGAGACTTGACTTTGAAAGTCCTGCTCAATAGGCTTTTCAATTTGATTCTCATTCATACGCTGCTCATGTGCTTGTAACGTACCTGATAGCTCATCAATGGTCATGTTAGCCAAATCGTGAGCTTCTTCTATCGCCACTACAATATGCTTAAATCTGGGTGTGAGTGTTCGCAAAAATTTTCAGCTTTTAACTGCTCTGAATATTCCTCCCCGTTGGTTTTCATTTGGTTTATCAAAGCAAGGACTCGACTTACATAGTTGGAAACACTTTCAGAAGATTCCATTTGTAAGAGTTCATATTAACGTCTTAAGGTTTGGAGTCTTACTTTCTTAACTTTATCTACACCCTTAAATGACATCATCAGGGTATCCCAAGTTTCTTCGATGTTGCATCTGCAATCTTCTCAAAGACCTCATCATTCACCCCTTGATGAATGAAATACAGTGCCTTCTTGTCCTTCTTCTTCTTCTGGTAATGATGAGCATTTCGCTGTGCTTCAGTTTCCGTGTCAGCAATTTTTGAAACTCCATCCTCCACGACACTTAGCAATTCATGGTAGTCAAAAAGCACTCTCATCTAAACGCTCCATCGGTTGGAGTTTTTTCCAGTCAAAATGGGAACGGTAATGTGAGTTGAGCCGTTCATGAACCTTAGCTTTGATAGCAACACTAGTAAAATTAAATTAAAGGAAGAAGTATGGAGCAAGAGACGGATAGGAATATATGAAAGAAAGCTTTTATTAGCTGATGAGAGTACAAAACAATTTTCTTCACACCAAAAATAGATCACTACTTGACCTATTTATAATAACCAAGGACTTCTACTTTCATGCCACTACTAACTGAATACTAATTGAATAGCTTAATACTAGGACTTACTCTAACAAATTAAATCAGAACAATCTAATAAGTAGATAAAACTAAAGAATTGATCAACTAACTAACTAACTAGCACTAGTACAAAAATGACTTTTGGACACGGTTGAGAAAAATTAAATGGACACGGTGACAGCAAAACACGTGACAACAAAATTTCTTTAAGAGTAATGGACACGGGACTAGGTAGTCAAGTTTAGGTACGGTGATTCACCGTGACTAATATCGATATGTAATTTTTTAGTCACAGTGGTTTATAATTCACGTGACTTTTTATTTATGAATTTAGATACAGTTTGTTCACCGTGACTACTGAATTATTGTCACGGGGAAAGTTTGTGTCGTGACTAATTTTATATTTTTTAAGACACGGTGTTCTATGTTTAAAACCGTATCCAAAAGCTATTTTTGTACTAGTGTAACAGCGAATCAAGATTACACATCAACAGAATAAACTGAGGTGTTAGCAAAGATCCAAAATAAACCTTGTTCCATTAACTATTTTCACATTTGAGTAGTACGTAGTAGTATATTTCACCGACGTAATACAAAATGTTTATGTTATTATGTAAGATGCATTAGGCATTATTTGCATGGAATGTTTTTTTATATGTTTGTATAAAATACACAGTTATTGACAAAATGAAGAGAAAAAGAATGACTAGTGAATTGTCACCATCTCAAAATGAAATTGTATCGATTTTAATTTTACGTTTTTATAAATTAACATTAAAAATTAAAATGTAGATTTAAATTTAGAACGGATGTAGAAATTAAGGGTTAAACTTCTCTCTGTTGCACTGTTTTTTTCAATTTTATTTTAAAACATGAATACATTTCTTAACATCTTTATTTTAGTTTCACTTATGTTAATACATACTTTACGACAATGAGATTAATTCTAAGAAAAGAAATTACAATCATTAAATATATTATTATTATTATTATTAAAATTTAATTTAAAAGTAACCATTAAATTCGTTATGAAAACACTCACCTTTATCTTCTACTCCAAGACAATTGTAAAACATACTATATAGAGATGGAATAATTGCACTCTTTGAGATGGATAGTATTTGTCTCCAAATTAAGTTGTACAACCCATGCATGTGTCATAATTTAGTTTGATTTGTATTAATAGTATAAAATGACATATTTTAAACTTAATTTTTCATATTTCATTATTACTAAAAAAAGATTTTTTTCTGATGGTTCAAATCCATCACATAAATTCAAAATTTATCATAAACAATCTTTGAGGAGACTTTAGCTGTCACGGAAAGTATCTTGTATGTCCTTATTATGAAAGTCTGAACACATTTTAATTTAATTTGCTGCTATCATAAAGGATAAGATAATCACAATGGTGGCGGTGGGATTAGAGAGCAGATTATCTGTCTCTAAATTCTTTGTCTCTTTGTGTTCTATCACTTAAATGTTGACACATATCCTCTTATTTAACACCAATTAACTCTAAAATTAAAAAAAAAAGACAAGTGTCAATATTTAAGTGGTGGGGCACAAAGGAACAGGAAATTTGGGGACAGAGTATCTGCTATCTTGGGGATTAACGTTGAGTGAGACTCATAATTTAAAATAATAACCACGCACACGTATCTCTTTTAAACTTCTCTTCTAAACTATATGCACTCTACACATTTTCAGATTTAAAATTTTATTAATGAATATATGATAAATATTCTTGGATTTATTGGAACTCAGCCGTCTCTTATTAAAATTCAATAATTTTCTTTTGCAGTTATATAATAATACTCTTTTCGCATTCTTGTACACATATATATGTACAAATTAAAGACTGTTGATTTTTTTTGTTAAGGACTGTTGAGTCTCTGTTTTTTTTTTGAATATTATAATATAAGAAAATAAAAAATATGTTATAATAAAGTTCCACTAATAAAATATGAAATCATTGATTAATGATACTCCCCACGTTATTAAAATATTGTCGTTTTAGAAGAAAAAATTTGTTCCAAAATATTTGTCGTTTACAACTTCTTAGAAGAATAAATTATTTACTTTCTTATATTATCCCTATCTTCTATCATTGTCCCAATAAATTCTCTCATTTGTATTAATAGTTTTCAATTTCCCATAAAGGGGTAGTGATGAAATTTCAAACAAATTTTACTAGTATTAAATGATTTTCTTAATCTATGTACCAAAACCTTAAACGACAATCTTTTAAGAACGGAGATAGTACTCTTTTACACAAGTGGAATTTAGTGTATGATTAATTGTCATTTGATTTTTTTTGGAACTTGGGAATATATTACTTCCTCCGTTCTTTAATATAAGTCGTTTTAGAAAAATATTTTTGTTCTTTAATATAAGTCGTTTGAGAATTTCAAATAAGCATTAATTACTTAATTTTTAATATTACCCCAAATATTAAATATAACTTTTGTTCTCTCACTATTATCTGTCCAATAAATAACACCCTCTTTTTCCAATACAATGAGAACATAGATAATTGATATTATATTTAGTACTTTACAAATATTTCTTTAATACTTGTGCATAATTTTAAAACGATTTATATTAAAAAACGGAAAGAGTGTGATTTATTTAATAAATAGTTTTCGGACAACATCTAGAATAACATTGAGCTGTTAACAAAATCCTAAATAAACCATGTTCCGTTAACTGTTTTCACATTTGAGTAGTAGTATATCTCACCGACGTACTACAAAATGTTTTGTAAGATGCATCAAGCATTATCTGCATGAAATCAATTATGTTTGTATAAAATACACTTTATTGACAAAAATGAAGAGAAAAATAATGACTAGTGAATTGTCACCATCTCAAAATGACATCGTATCAATTTTAATTTTATGATTTCGTAAATTAATGTTACAAATTTAAAATATAGATTTAAGTTTAAAATGGATATTGCTACGGTTGACCCTTTTTCTAATTATCTGTTAGTAATTTTCAATTCTTTGTATTATATTTTTTTTATCGTTTATAATGGTTTACAGTTTCAATATATTTTAGTCGATTGTAGTAATTAAAGTTTGATTTCCTTCCATTACACTTATTCCAATTCTACTTGGATACACAAATATTTATCTTAACATTTTTCTTATAATGTTCCACTTATGTTGATAAGTACTCTACGATCATGAGATCAATTCTAAAAAAATTTAAATTAAAGTCATTGTTAGGATGTAATTAGTTGGGCCTAGTTAAGGTGCATTTCAATTTATTTAATAGTTCGGATCTGGTGTTGGCCTATTGAACCATCCAGTATTTTGGGCAACAAATGTGATACTCTGTTATCCACTCAACTGAGTTTCAAATATGTAGATTAGATAGTTATATGTAGTTGTAACAGATTTACACTTATCTCTTAATCTTCTTATCTTGTAGAACAACCATGTGTATATAGTAGGTGTGCATCAGGTTGTGAAAGTAATACAGTGAAAATATTTTTTGCTCTGTTCTTAATTAGTTTCTCTCTTTCTAAGTTGGTATCAGAGCTTCAAAACCGACATCATGTCGTCATCCGGATCCTCCTCCATTGGTTCCTAACAACAGCTCACGGTGAACACTCTCACGTCACCGCTCAATTTAACAAATCCAACTCAAACACTGGTGATGAAACTTCACCCAAGTAACTACCTTTCATGGAAGACTCAACTCTTACCTTTTCTACGAGGAAATAACTTGAAGCGACAATACAGTGCAAAAATAAAATCTGTTCAAACAGACTGGGGTGGGGAATTTCGTACTTTAAATAATTTTTTTGACTCAAGTGGTATTAATCATCGTTTGATTTGCCCCCACACACACGAACAAAATGGCATGGTATCGCCATATTACTAAGACTAGTCTTACCCTTTTAGCATCTTCACACCTGTCACTCAAATATTGGCAATATGCTTTTGATACATCTGTTTTCTTAATTAATCTACTTCCTTCATCTGCTTCTAATGGCAAGTCACCTTTTGAATGTGTTGTAGCCCGTCCACCCGATTATTCATTTCTAAAAAATTTCGGGTGTCTCTGTTTTCCTTATCTTCATCTTTATAATACCCACAAAATTAGTTTTTGGTCTCAACCTTGTGTTTTTTTGGGATATAGTCCCCATCATATGGGTTACAGGTGCCTTGACCTTAAAACAAATAGGTTGTATGTGGCACGTCATGTGCGGTTTAATGAAGAATTTTTTCCTTCACAGCCTGACCATTTAGTTGCTCCCTCTATAAATCATTCACATGTTTGGGTTGTACCACTTTTTCAAACCAATAGTCTTCATATGCGTTCTCCTATCAATTACCATTCTCTGTCGGTCTCTAATCCCACTTGGACTCCTACCATCCAATCTGTCTCCAATCCTAGTCCCAATTCCTCCAGTCTTCCATCCAATACAAACATTCGTTCACTCTCCTTTGAGTCTCCTCCTCCCAAAGAAAAATCCATTTCTAGCCTCTATCGGGAAACAACAGTGCTACCACCATTTTCTTCCTCTCAACCGACTACTTTTCCAGTTCATTCACTATCTAGTGATTCCCCAAGCCTCTCATCATCTCCTATATTTTCTCCTGGCTTACAACTTGCTTCTAATCTCAGTCCCTCTGTCGCGACACCAACAGGCTCTTTGCAACGCAATCCTCAACACATTGGTGTGGTGACTCGAGCAATGTTACGCAAAATAAATCCATCCACGGCAGAGGCCCTCACTATATCTATTGACCAGATTCCTGATGTTGAACCATCATGTTACTCACAGGCTGTTAAATTTAGCAAATGGCGTGATGCTATGGATTTGGAGTTTAATGCTTTAATTTCTCAAGGTACGTGGGTTCTTGTTCCACAGCCTCCTCATATGAATATTGTTGGTTGTAAATGGGTTTATCGCATTAAACGAAAACCCAATGGAGAGGTTGACAGGTATAAGGCGCGTCTCATTGCCAAAGGTTTTAATCATGAAGCTGGTATTGATTTTACAGAGACTTTTAGTCCTGTCGTTAAGCCCACAACCATAAGGGTAGTCCTCTCCCTAGCCGTCTCTCAGTCGTGGCATATTCACCAACTTGATGTCAATAATGCTTTCTTAAATAGATGGTTAAAGGAAATAGTTTATATGGCTCAACCTAGAGGTTACGAGGACAAGAATTTTCCTAATCATGTTTGTCGACTTTGTAAGTCTTTGTATGGACTCAAACAAGCCCCTCGGGCTTGGTATCAACGGCTAACTGAATTTCTCCTAGAGTTGAATTTTTGTATTTCCAGTTCGGATACATCAATGTTCTATAAGTCAACTGGCATGGACAAATTGATCTTGTTAGTTTACGTGGATGATATTATCATCACAGGAAACTCTTCGGGAGCAATTGACAGATTGATGAAGTCTCTTGGTGCTGAATTTTCATTAAAGGATCTAGGCCCTTTTAGTTTCTTCTTGGGTGTTGAGGCAATTCGCACTCCACACGATTTTTTATTATCTCAGAAAAAGTATATTAATGATGTTATCGCACGGGCCAACATGACTACTTGCAAACTAGTTCGCACACCATCTTCCACCTATCACTCCTCTTTGGTTTCTCCAACCACTTCTCACATTGATGTTTAATTTTTTTTGGCAAATCGTTGGCGCATAACAGTATATTACGTTAACTCGTCCGGATATTTCATTTGTTGTGAATAAGGCGTGTCAATCCATGCACTCTCCTACTGATTCGGACTGGGTTGCTGTAAAAAGGATACTTTGTTACCTACAATATATAGCTCATTTTGGTCTATCGGTCTTAAAATCCACAAAGCCATTTGCTTTACAAGCATTTTGTGACTCTGACTGGGCTGGTTTGTCAACAGGATCGACGCTCAACAAAAGGTTTTTCCATATTCATAGGACCAAATCTTATTTCATGGAAGTCTAGTAAACAACGTACGGTTGCTCGTTCATCCACGAAGGTAGAGTATAAGTGTTTAGCTGATATAGTAGCTGAGTTAACATGGCTTCAATCTTTTTTTTATGAGATAGGTATTTTCATGTCCGAACCACCTGTGTTGTGGTGTGATAATATAGGTGCGACTTCCTTAGCATCTAATCCAGTTTTTCATACTTGCACGAAACATGTGGAAATTAATTTTCATTTTGTTCGTGAGAAAGTTGTACAACGAGATCTTACCGTTCGTTTTATTTCCACGACTGATCAGGTTGTTGATATCTTTACAAAGCCCCTGGGTATCACACAGTTTGAGTTTTTGCGCAGCAAGATAACGGTTATTCCACCACCATCCGCTTGACGGGAAGTATTGAACCATCCGGTATTTTGGGCAACAAATTTGATACTCTGTTATCCACTCAACTGAGTTTAAAATATGTAGATTAGATAACTATATGTAGTTGTAACAGATTTACACTTATCTCTTAATCTTCTTATCTTATAGAACAACCATGAGTATATAGTAGGTGTGCATCAGGTTGTGAAAGTAATATAGTGAAAATATTTTACTCTGTTCTTAATTAGTTTCTCTCTTTCTAAGTTGGCCCATATACATTGTTTTTGACAGCTTACTCAAATAGTGGGAGAGTTCTCTTTAAAGTAAGATTGTGTTTCCTTATTTGGTGGGATAAGTAGATCTAATTTGAAAAACAATCGATCAACCATTAATTGCAGTTATAAGGTGATTCTAAAAAGGAATCTTACTCTTAATTGGATTTGGGTGGACATGACATCTATAAATTCAAAAATAAGCAAGGGTTTAGGGATAGAACATAAATTAACAATTTGTACTTTTGTTATTATTTTAGTGGATTTCTTATCTCTCCCCCGTAGTTTTTTTCCCAATTAAGTTTCCACGTAAATTCTTGTGTTCATATTTTATATCTCTTACGATAATGTGTGTATGTTTATTTGAGTGTATTTCGTGAATTTGATTTCACAACAATACAATCAACTACTCCATCAACTGTGAGCGCTATTTTGGCTTGCTGTTTTGGTGATTTCTTGAGGCGTACAAAATTTGGCGTTAACATTGGCGCTGTCTGTGGGAACGTTTTAGTGTCAAATTAAAATCACCAGATTTAATTAAGACACTGAAATTGCAAGTGTTATTTTTTACTCAGAAAACTACTTGAAATTGTTCGGTGTCTTCGTTATGCATGTTACAGTCTTTGATTCATACTGTTCAGACAACCCAACCATGTTGGTGTTGGTTTACTTCGACAGAAGGGCGGGGCTTACATATAAAGCTAACTTACTTTCTTTTTAAATTAATTTTTTTTATATGCAACATGTGCATGTGTATGTGCATGAACTTTCTGCTATTAATCCATTTGTGAAAGTTAGCATCATCATCATTAATATTACTTTACACGTATACATATTATGTAAACCAATTCATATAGGATGTACTTCATGAGAAATATTGTTGGGCCCCGTATATTTGGGTCTAGGACTTGGTTTGGGCTTTGGCTATATTGGGCCAGTTTGGGTCTGGATAAGGGAATATTTGTAGGTGTTCCTAATTCCATGGGGATTCTAATTATGGAAAGAGGAGTTGGGGTTTGGTTTAACTTCCTTATTTCTAAGAGAATTGGTGCAATCCTATTATGGAAGGATATATGGGGGAACCCTAGTCCAATTTGGAGATGGATTCTAGGGAGAAGGTGAGAATACTATAAATACATGGCTTTATCCTGATTTTAAGGTACACACATTATTATTACTCTTCAGCACTAGAGCATTACGCCTCCATTGTTAACCTTAATCAGCCTGTACTTATTCTCACACTGGAGCTATACCCCAGCGGCCCAAGCCGTCAAGCTTTTAGTGTTTACCCGTTTCTATGCAGGATTGGACGCGCTGTGGTGATTGGAGCTCGTAGATGGATCTTGGCGTTAACATTGGCGCTAGAAGGAGCACTTTCTAGTGTTGTTGGATATTCAATCACAACCATCAAATCACCGTGCCTGAAGTCATGGTGAACAGCAAAACTATTTCGTGCTTAGGACAGCCGACGACAGAAGCTTCTTCTCAGAAAAAGGGGTCTGTGAAGGATAGATTGGGGTCATCGAGGATCATCCATAAGCGACTCGACCCCCAGAGCACCTTGGTGGGATCCAAAGTAGGAGATCGCGAAGAGGTCCGGAGGAAGCTGTTCTCTACAGCCAGCAAGAAACTAAAGATCGGAGAAGGGTAGGAGGCACACCGCCTCGAACCCAACTCCGGGAGGATAAGAAGTCTGCTTTGGCCCAAAAAGCACAAGAGATAGAGGAGGCGCTGAAAGTATTGCTGCTGCAGAAAGAAGAAATTGCCAAACAGATTGTGCATATGGCCGAGCAAGAGAACGAGGCCTCCAGTCACAGCTGGGCCAAAAGGTGGGGGAGGTCTCTAGAGAGACAGTCCAGGGCACGATATACGGAGGATATGAGGTGAACCGAGAGTAGGCTTCGAAGCCGCTCTTGTGATAGAAGCAGATTTGGAGGTCACAGATCTGGGGATCGATTGAGGGTACACCGCTCTAGAATTCCCCGGTACAGCGAAAGTAGGCGCCGAAGCTATTCCAGGGCGGATAGTTCAGAAGGTAGCTATTGGAGAGACCAAGGGAAGAAAGTCCCTCCCAAGAAAGAGGCTCATCCGAAAGCAGAGCCAGCAAGTTTAAAACCAAAGGGCGATCATCAGGAAAGCCCTCGGCATAGCAAAAACAGATACCAAAGCCCATCCAGGGCTAGTAGTACAAAGGGAAAGGATAGGAGGAACCGAAGGGAAAAAGATTCTCTGAGAAAATATGCGCATTCGGCGTTCGAAAGAATAAAGTTATTAACCAAAAAGTTGGAAGAGATCCAGAAAGAATTGGCCGAAGTCAAACAAGTAAAGGTGGGTTCGAGAAAAAAAGCTTCGTCATTCTTTGCTGAGATCGTTCGGGAGAAGGCAGATCCCAGCAAGAAGCTACCTTATATGGAGAACTATGATGGGTTGGGCGACCCGTACGAGCACGGTCAGGCGTATGACAGATTGATGGACTATTATGACTACACAGATGCGGCAAAGTGTCATACCTTTATGATAACCTTGAGAAAAGATGTCAGACAGTGGATGATGACTTTAGCCCCGAATTAAGTCTCATCATGGAAAGAGCTGTGGGACAAATTTCATACTCTGTTAGGGAGCAACAAGATGAAGGGAAAATTGACTGGGTCACTAACCCATGTCAAATAACATTCCAATGAGACGTTGGGCTAGTATGTGAAAAGATTCAGAGAAGCGGTAGGTCAAGTGACCGACCTCAACGACCTTCAAGTAGTAGAACTGTAGGGATTTCGGCATATAAACGCAGCGGAATTTTAAATTTTTTGAAACCCTAAAATAGGATCCATGCGAAAACATATTAATTCAGAGGTTTAAATTTGTTTTACCGATTATCCAAGCTTGAATGGGGACGATGGAAATTCTGGAATTGCTTCAAATCTTTAACGCAATCCAACGAAACTGCGCCTCTACGGTATCCACACGAACGCCCCGCGAATCGTCACACGATCTGCAGCAAAGAGAGCTGCGGTACTAGCCGCCAAGATCTGGATTTTTGAAGTTTTTCTCTCTAGTCTCTGTCTAAGAGCGGCTAGGATTTTTGTTTATAATGATTACCCTAAAAACGGCTGTTATCATATATATAGCAGTTAAAGGAATTATTCAAGACCTAATTCAATTAGAAAAGTAAAATCCGAATTTATATATATTATATCTTAATTAAGTCTTACTTAATTAATATACATATATACAAATTATCCTATTAATTTAAATTTGTAATTTAAATACTATCAATCATATTGACATATTTAAATCCTTGCAATTTAAATTAATTCCCTTTTAATTACGTTCTAAGTGTGTGACCCTATAGGTTATTATTACGTTGACAATAATTTTAAAATCATATTATAAAATTATAAATAGTGAGCGGCATCTAGTAATGCATCACTGCTACCCAAGTAATAATAAGATCGGTGATTCGATGCAACCTTTTCGTGACCAATGTTTCAATGTAATTTAATCCTTTTAACCTTGACATCCTAGATTAAACTCGAGTCATGGAATGTGTCATACTCTTCATAATTTAATCTGAGTTTTCTTGATCAATAAGTAGACTATATGAAACAAATCACTATTTGAGCATGGCCATGCATTTCATAGTCCTACTCAATCAAGAGGCCTATGGATATCACCTCTAATATATAGGAGGGTTAAATTTCATCTAGATCACTCATATTCCTCACACTATTCATGATGTACCCAATAATCACCTTTATTATCCATCCTATTAAAGGTGACCTTTGATGATATCAAAGTACATAAATTCCCATGTAGTAATATAGTGATTTCAGGTCGGAGGATCATTACATCATTGTCACTATGAGAATTGCTTATAACACTTTGCATAATGCTCCACGTAGAATTCTCATGGTGGGTCTGTCCAGTACATTGTTCTCTAACATGTACCTATGCATTGACTCAATATCTCATATATTTATGACCAATGAGATTTGGCCATCAGTCAATCCGCATACTAGTCTCAATTTATCATTGTTGTCCCATTAACAATGATACTCGACTAGGCACATTTAAAAGCAATGATACTAATTGTAATTATATGATCTCATGTTCAAGTCACATACTTGAAGCTATATAATTTGTATCACTATTCTAAGGACTTTTATTATGCTAACATTTATATAACGCAGTAAATAAAACCATAATAAAATAATTCATTTATTTAATCAAATATAATATCAAAATGTTAAGCAATTGCATCAAAGAAATGGCCTCTAGGGCATAAACTCTGACAAGAACTCTTCTAGAACAGGGTTGGACTTGGTAAAGTCCGAAAAGTTGGTGAAGAAGTTGATGCTCAACCACCCAAAAAGTTTGGCCGAAGCATTCGAGAAAGCTGAAGGCTTTATAGTGGTGGAAGAGGCAATGGACAGCTTGAAGCAAGGATCAACTGAGAATCTGAAAGACAAAGAAAAAAGCAAAGCGGATGTGAACCAGAAAAGGTATAGGAATGACAGATCAGACGGCTATCAGAAGAGGTATAACAGCAATATCGAGGGTTCAGGAGGAGGTAACCCACCTTTCCCGAACTAGAAGGTGAACCGAGTATACACCAAGCTCAATACCGATCGAGCCACCATTCTAGAATAGTTGAAAGGGAAACCCTACTTTGAGCCACCCAAGGACAACAAAAAGCCCGGTACGGGAAACGGTAGCAGATAATGTGACTACCATTAGAAGGTAGAGCACACTACGGAGGCCTGTTGGAGTCTAATGGAGCTGATAAAGAAGAATGTGCAGAATGGGGCGTTGGTTCAGTATGTGGCTGGACAGGAAGCTCCGGGGACACATCAAGGAAATAATAACCCCGTCCAGACCAACCATCCACAACAGCAAAATCAGACTCAGGTCGTACATCAGGTGGTAGATGCTATCACTAGCGGAACTATGGGGAAGGTCGCGGGTAAAAAGCGACGTGGATACTTAGATACAGTGATGTTGGTTGGTGAATAGCACGCGATACGTGAGAGATCATACCTGGGTTTGGTTATCTTGTTCACTGATGAAGACTTCCCCACGGAGCCAATCGAACCACATGAGGGAGCATTGGTGATTACGGTACAAGTGGGTTCGGTGGATATGTAGAGAATGATGTTAGACAATGGGTCTTTGGTGGATATCTTTTATGCGCACGCCTGCCATAGGATGGACCTGGATGGGAAGAAGATGGAGATCGGGCAGGAGTCTCCATTATATAGGTTCAGCAACGAACCAGTCAGAGTTACCTGACCATCCAGCTGCCAGTAATCTTCGGTACAGCTCCACAGCAGGTGGAAATTATGTGCAGATTTTTCGTTGTACATGTGGATTCGGCGTATAACGTGATCTTAGGAAGGCTTACTCTGACAGCCCTTCAAGCAGTAACCTCGATCCCTCATTTCAAGATCAAATTTCCTACGCCACATGGAGTTGGGGAAGTAGCTGGGGACCTTAATCTGGCAAGGAAATGTTATCGAAACTCTTTAATCACTTCGAGAGTAGGGGTCAGCAAGCAGAAGCAGACCATGGCAATAGAAATTGAAAAGTTCACGAAAATCAGCACCGAACCCTTAGTTATACCAGCAGGGGAGATCGAAGAGGTAAAGCTGATACCGAGAAAAAAGGATAAGACCGTGAGAATCGGATCGGGATTACCGGAGCCTTTCCGAACCAACTTGGTAGAACTGCTTCAGGGTTATACATACATCTTCGCATGGGTTCCAAATGACATGCCAGGGGTAGATTTAAAGGTTGCGGAGCACAGGCTGCATGTGGACCTGACGAAGAAACTAGTTTGGCAAAAGAGGAGGATCTTTGCCCTGGAAAGGCAGAAGATAATCGATGAGGAGATCGTGAAGCTTCTGGAAGTAGACTTTATATTCGAGATTGACTACCCGAAATGGATGGCAAAGGTGGTATTGGTTCAGAAGCAGAACAGGAAATGGCGAGTGTGCATAGATTATACCGATCATGAACAAAGTATGATCGAAATACTTTTTACCTCTACCACACATCGATCAGCTCATCGATGCGACTTTCGGGGTATGCCCTGCTCAATTTTATGGATGCTTTCTCGGGGGACCATCAGATTCTCGATGTGTAAGGAAGACATCCTGAAGACAGCCTTCATCACGCATCGATCTGTATATGCTTATAAAAAGATGACTTTCGGCTTACTGAACGCGGGAGCCACATATCAAAGGATAATGAATTATGTGTTTATGAGACAGTTGGGGAATAACATGGAACTCTACGTGGATGACATAATCTTCAAAAGCATGTCAATTCGAGGTCATTTGGATGATTTAGAGGATTGTTTCCAAACAGTTCGGCACTATAACTTGAGGTTAAATCCGACCAAGTGCACCTTTGGGCTGGGGGCAGGAAAATTCTTGGGATATATGATCAGCCAGAGGGGAATAGAGGCAAACCCAGAGAAGATAAAAGTTATTTTGGATATAAAGTCTCTGCAGTAGTATAAAGATGTTTAGCGTTTGACTGGTCGGATAGCTGCTTTAAGGAGATTCATGTCTAAATCAGCAAAAAGATATTTGCCGTTCTTTAATAAGTTGAAAGGGTCGAAGAATGCAAAGATTTTCCAGTGGACGTCAGAGTGTGAAGATGCCTTTCAAAGGATAAAAAGGTATTTATCTTCGGTGCCTTTATTGGTGAAGCCAGCTCCCACTGAGCCGTTGTACTTGTATTTGGCAGCAAGCTCTTTGGCTGTGGGAGCAGTTCTGGTGCGGGAGATTGGGGGTAAGCAGCACCCAATTTACAACGTGAGCCATTCCCTAAGGGATGCGAAAACAAGGTATCTGAACTTGGAAAAATTTGCTTACGCTTTGGTGATAGCTAGTCGGAAGCTTCGGCAATATTTCTAAGGTCGGTTGATAGTGGTGTACACGTATCAGCCTTTGAAAAAGGTTATGGGTAGGCCAGAGGTTTTGGGAAGGCTCGCAGCATGAACCATAGAGTTATCACTGTTTATATTGGAGTACCACTCTCGAACAGCTATTAAAGGGCAGGCGTTGGCTGACTTTGTGGTGGAATGTTCATTTTTTGATGCAAACGACAGCTTGAATCAGGCTGAAGAGACCGAGCGTTCAGTTGTAGTAGTTCAGCCAGGACAAAAATCTTGGACTTTGTATACAGATAGTTTGACTACTTCAGATATCAGTGGTGTCGATATCATTCTAACCAGTCCAGAGAGGTTCAAAGTGCAGCAGGCAATCAGATTTGGGTTTAAAGCAACGAACAACAAGGCTGAGTACGAAGCAGTTTTAGCAGGGTTGCGTTTAGCAAAGAGTCTCGAGGTATATAGGTTGATCATCTTCAGTGACTCCCAGTTGGTCATCAAATAGATTTCTGGAGAATATGAAGCTCGGGGAGCAAGGATGGTGAAATATTTGGTGGAGGCAAAAGATCGATTGCAGGGGTTTGATTCATACAATTTTCAAGGAATAGATCGGTCAAATAATACAATAGTCAACTTATTGGTAAGTTTGGCCACGACGGAGGCGAGTACATTTAGTGTATCGATCTACCTGGAAGTTTTAAATCAGCCAACTGCTCAGTACACCGAGGTGATGTGTATCGAACGGTCAAATTGTTGGATGACCCCTTATATAGATTATTTGGCTAATGGCATTTTACCTTCAGACCGATTGTTAGCAAAGAAGGTCAAACATAGAAGCTCAAAATTTATGCTTATAGATGGAGATTTATATCGAAGGGGCTTACTCTTTCCCGTTGCTGAAGTGTTTGGTTCCATCCGAAGCAGAATATGCTCTTCGAGAAGTTCATGAGGGAATATATGGTGATCAAATGGCGGAATAGTTTTTAGCATATAAGGTACTTCAACAGGGATACTACTGGCCTACGATATTCAAAGAAGCAACTGAGTATGTGAAGAAGTGCCCGAAGTGCTAGCCAAATAGTCCAATCACATACCAGTTGTCAGGAGGAGTTGTACTCAATTTTATCACCAATTCCCTTCGCCGTTTGGGGGTGGATATACTGGGTCTGTTGCCAAAAGTTAAGGGGGTAAGTTAGTTTTGTTATAGTTGCAATTGACTACATGACCAAGTGGGCGGATGCCAAGCCCCTTCGGCTAATTACAGAGCAGGAGTGTTTGAAGTTTTTAAAAGAATGTGTCGTATTCCTGTTCGGCATTCCTATGGTGGTGGTTTCGGATAATGGTCGATAGTTTGTGGGCTCCAAGTTTGAGGCATTTTTAAAAGAGTTGGGTATACAACATCGGAAGACTTCGGTGGCTCATCCTCAGTCCAATGGTCAGGTAGAAGTAACCAACCGGACCCTGTTGAATGGGAATAAGAGAAGGCTTGATGAGGCAAAAGGAAGGTTGCCTGAGGAGTTGCTAAGTATTTTGTGGGCATATCGGACAGCACCTCGATCCACTACGAGAGACTCACCGTTCAGATTGGCTTATGGTACTGATGCTTTGGTTCCGGTAGAGGTTGGTTCTGCTTCTCTTCGGGTCGGACTATTTCAGGAGTTATATAATGAGGATGGACTTCGGGCTAACTTGGATTTATTAGATGAGGTCCGGCAAGTAGCCTTAGTAAAACTTACCACATATCAACGTAGGGTGGCCAAGTATTATAATAAAGGAGTAAAGCTCAAAAGGTTTGAAGTGGGGGATCTAGTTCTTCAAGAAGTAGAAGCCTCTATGCCTCAGAATCAGGGAAAGTTGATGCCAAATTGGGAGGGTCCATATGAGATTGTTGAAGTACCAAAGCCAGGTACCTATCGGCTTCGACCAATGGATGGAACAGAAATCAAAAACACTTGGCATGCGAGTAGACTGAGGAAATATTTTCAGTAGCGTAGAAGTCAATCTAGTCTGTAATTCTTTGAAAGTATCAATAAAAGAAGCATTTTTTCCATAAATAGTGTTGTTCTATGTGATTTGTAATCTATTCGGCTCCTGGGAGTGAACGAGATTTTTTGGTGTTAGGTTGGATCTGTTCGGCTCCTGGGAGCAAACAAGATCGTCTGGCGTTTGGTTGGATTTGTTCGGCTCTTGGGAGCGAACGAGATTTTTTGTGTTTTCTTGGATCTGTTCGGTTCTCGGAGCGAACTGAGATCGCCTAGTGTTTGGTTGGATTTGTTCGACTCATGGGAGCGAACGAGATTTTTGGTGTTTGGTTGGATCTGTTCGGCTCTCGGGGCGAACTGAGATCGCCTAGCTTTTGGTTAGATCTGTTCGGCTCTTAGGAGCAAATGATATTTTTTGTGTTTGGTTGGATCTGTTCGGCTCTCGGAGCTAACGAGATCTCCTGGCGTTTGGTTGGATTTGTTCGTCTTATGGAAGCGAATGAGATTTTTGGTGTTTGGTTCAATTTGTTTGGCTCTTGGGAGCGAACGAGATTTTTGGTGTTTGGTTGGATCTGTTCGGCTCTTGGGAGCGAACGAGATCGCCTGGCATTCGGTTGGATCTGTTCTACTCCTAGGAGCGAATGAGACTTTTTAAACTAGTTAAAATTCTTTATCTTTATGGATGTTATAGTGAAATTCTTTTTATTTGATATGATTGTGGCATAAATGAAGTTCAGGAAGTTATATGAAGAAAAACAGATATTTTTCATTAGAAAATAACATGTACAGGAAGTTCGAGTTTTACAAAATAGTTCTTAATCTTAAGAAGAGTCTTCATTGTTATCTTGCTCGGATTCTGAAGAGTCGAGGAGAGAAGGGTTCACCGAGACTTCGATGAGTTTAGCTTTGCCTTTACTTCGGCAAGCTTCATATCCCTCGATAAACATCTGGGTTATCTCCTCACATAGCTTAGCAGATTTATAGTATTCTTGGAGGATCCGAAGCTACATTTCGGTAGCAAGAATCGGTCCCGATACTTTGTACTTTGAAAATTACTTCTCTAGAGTAGTGCACACCTGGTGAGTCTTTTCTTCTTGTTTCTTCAAGTCAGCATTCTGCCAAAGAAGTGCAAGGTTGCTCTGTTTTAGCTTTTCGATCTCAGCTTGGTTGGCTTCGGATTCCTCCAAAAAGGTTTTGCATCGTGTTTTCATTCGGGCGACATCTTCTTTCAAGGTGGTGACCTCATTCCAAAAGCTGGTAACCTCGTTCTGGAGGATGTCGTGTGCCCGAGTGGTCTTGGTGTGCTCATTTTGTTCATGAAGGAGAGCGGCCTGAAGAGTTTCCGTCTCTTGTTTAAGTCGATCTTCTTTGGCTTCGCGCTCTCTCCATCTCCTGATGACACGACCCCAGATAGTGTCGGCCTGTAAAGGACACATGAAGGTAAGGAAAAGTAGAAACATAACTACGATAACAAGTTATTGGAATAAAGGAGATTACCCTTCCTTGTTTCATGATACCGGGGAGTACAAGGTCGCTGTATGAGATATTCTTGAACTTGGCGTCGTCAGCTGGAAGGACGAAGCTGTCAAATGTGTCGAGGGGGTAGTCTAGAAAGTCTCAAGTAAAAAAGGATGTTGGGGGTGGGGAAGGTTATCTTGAAGAGGAGGGTTGTTCGGGGTTCGACTTTTTAAGGGGAGGTTCGACTATGGGATTCTCAGCATCTTTTCATTTTTTTCTTTAGGTTGTGGTTTGGTTGGGGTCGATTTCGGTCTAAGGATTGGGGGCTTCGGAAGAATGAACCCCTAGCTCTTCGGCTGTATGGGGGTTGATTTTGGTGCGTTTCTTCTTGATACGGAGAATTTGTGTTTGTTCGACAGTCGGCAAGTCAAGTAGGCTTTCGGTAATGATAGGGAGTGGGGTTGTTTTGGGTTGCGAGGACTTTTTAGTGGCTCTCATCTTATTTCGGGTGAATGTTGTGGGTTTGAAAGAAGTGGATTCGGGGTGGATGGCTGGGGTGGTTGGTGTATTGGAAGTTTGGGCTTCGGCTTCGGCAACTGGATTTATAGCAGTTTGGGCTTCGGTAGCCTTGTCAGAAGGTTTGCCCCAAAGGAAGTCCTCCAGGTCCCTTCACTCGATTGTTGTAGGTTTGATAAGGGATACCGCAAAAGTAAAAGATGAAAGGGTGAAGCAATTGTTATGACAGTAATATTTGGTAATTAAAAGATAGAGTTCGATGACTTACGTTTGTGATCATAGAGCCAAGCCTGTTTGGTCAGGAGGACATAGCTCCATTCTTTCATGGGCAATTTTTTGATCAGTTTGGTGATCTCTACTACCCGTTTGGGAGCAGTATCGCCAATGGGGGTGTTCGATTCGCTTGAGAGAAGCCCCGTTCGGCAGTTTGTGAGTTTTTTGTCCTCGGACGAAGAACCAGTATCTGTGCCATCCTTTGTTGCTGGAACGGGCATCCATCAGAGGGAGCCTTTCTATCTTGTTGTGGGGCTTTGTGGATATTTTCTGAAGGTTTTGAAGCATGGTTCACGAGAACTTTGTAACATGAAGAGGGAAAAGAACAGGTCAATGGATGGAGACACTTCGGCGTCATGGCAGAAGGCGATGAAGGCAACGATGTTGATATAGACGTTCGGCACCAGTTGAGAGAAGTCGATGCCAATAAACTCTAGAAGGGTCAAGATGAAGGAGTGAAGTGGCATCCGAATGCCTTTTCCAGCAAAGTGAGGGGCATGGCGGTCCAGACATCAGTTCTGTGATACATACGGTCGGTGGCAGTCAGAGTTTTCAACTGACTGGGTGTCAGGGATCTGGTAGTGTTCGCGGATGATGGCCAGATCTTTCTTAGTGAGTCGGGATGGGGTGTTGGCGTGAGGGAATCAGGCTTCGTTGTAGTACTCTCGCTGCGCTTTTTGGAAATCTGTTTCAGATGGTACCGCAGGATGGAGGGGGAGCTTGGCTGGTGGTTGTCACAGTGGTAGAATCGGTGGTAATTGCACTGAGGTTGGGAGTGCGAGAGGCGGATGAGGTGGATATAGTGGTTACAGGCGGGGCTGGAATGGTGGAGAGGGGAATTGCGCTAATAGGCTCAGTAGAGGTAGGAGAAAAATTATTGGAGTTTTGGGAAGCTGTCATTATCTTTGTACCAGAGATAGAGGTGCAGAGTTATGGGCTTTTGCTGGAAAGGAAAGTTCAAGGAGGAAGAAGATTTGGAAAGACAAGAAGCTGGGGTTTTGAAAAAGGTAAGGAAGTGATTGAGATGGGGGGTTTTGTTGTTACGTCTTTTCTAGTCTGCCCAAGTATTGAGGGGTGGCTTATTAATAAGGGAAATAATGGGGCACATGGGGAGTTGAGGGGGTGCTCCAGACGTGGGCTGCTGGTCAGGAGGCGTTGGGCCTTGTGGGTAGTGGTCTGGGTGTTAATAGGTTGTTGGGCCAATAACGATGGGGTGGACCTGGAGCGGCGGTGAATGGGCTGCCGAGTGTTGGGTCGGTTTGGCCTGATGATGAATGGGTTACTGGATGATGGGGCGGTTCTGCCTGGTGATGAGTGGGTTGGTGAATTCGTATATTGGGCCATGTTTTATGTACTCTTCCCTTAAATATTTTATTTAATGAAAGACTTGGGGGGCAATGTTGGGCCCCGAATATTTGGGTCTAGGACTTGGTTTGGGCTTTTTGGCTATATTGGGCCAGTTTTGGTCCGAATAAGGGAATATTTGTAGGTGTTTCCTAATTCCATGGGGATTCTAATTATGGAAAGAGGAGTTGGGGTTTGATTCAACTTCCTTATTTCTAAGAGATTTGGTACAATCCTATTATGGAAGGATATATGGGGGAACCCTAGTCCAATTTGGAGAAGGATTCTAGGGAGAAGGTGAGAACACTATAAATACATGGCTTTATCCTGATTTTAAGGTACACACATTATTATTACTTTCCAAAACTAGAGCATTACACCTCTATTGTTAACTTTAATCAGCCTATACTTATTCTCACACCAGGAGCTATCCCCCGGTGGCCCAAGCCGTCAAGCTTTTGGTGTTTACCCATTTCTATGAAGGATTGGATGCGCTTTGGTGATTGGAGCGTGTGGACGAAACTTGGCATTAACAAATATTATAAAACTAATTCCCTTTTATGCCTATGAACTACCTATTGTGATCATACCTAGGGTCTTGCCCATTTAGTTACTTTTCAATAAAAGTGACAACCAACAGCTATGCATGATGCACGGTCTCTAATCCTCGAGTTAGCTGGGATTAACAAGGGACATGAGTGTTGGGAGAAAAACAAACCAAATAACACTAATAGCACGAGCGGAACAATATAATTCTCCCCTCTTGGGTAAACCCAATAAGAAAAATAATCCAAGCAGTTAATAATTGAGAACAAGCACACACAAGAACACAATCAAATTTTTACATGGAAAACCCCTCGATGTGAGGAGTAAAAACCACGGGACCGTAGTCCACCAAATCTTCCACTATCAATAATAACGGGCAATACAACGTTCTCTCTGGCAACAACTAGAGGCAGAAACCAGAAACAACCATCAAGAATACATATTCTTAGCATACATCTTCAACAAGAAGAATAACAAGAGAAAACTTAAAAAACTCCAACTCTCGCTAAAAATATACCAACAATGTACAGAAAAACCTGATGCTAGGAGACTCCGATGCTCAATCCCACCTTTCAGATTGAAGACCAACAAGTTACGGCGTCACCCACAAAAAATCAGCCCAATCGGACCACAAATGACCTTTATATAGCTCAGTCGAAAAATACTGCACTATTTCCTGCGAAAATCAATTTTTCCTTTTTCTCTCTTCCGTTTTGTTTCTCGTTACTTCTATTTTTCCTGAACCCTATGTTATATCATCCATATGGGCCAATAGACCATATGAGCTACTAATTGGGCCTACCCACATAGGAGGGAATAACCCAACAAATCTCCCCCTCACGACTATGTGGAGGGGTTCGCCATCCCGGCGCTTAATCTCCAATACTCAAGTTTTCCCCTTGGCAATATCTTTGTCATCATATCGAAACCATTATCGTCTGTATGAATCTTCTGAAGTTCTAGCAACTTTGCGTCAAGAACATCTCTAATCCAATGATATCTCACGTCAATATGTTTTGATTTGGAATGAAAGAACGAATTCTTAACAAGGTGAATAGCACTCTGATTATCACAAAATAATACGTACCTCTCCTGTTTGAATCCCAACTCGTTCAAAAAAAAAATTCAGCCATAGCAACTACTTACTCGCTTCAGTTGCTGCAATAAACTCTGCCTCTGTTGTAGAAAGTGCAACACACTTTTGAAGTTTAGACTTCCGTGACACAGCCCCACCAGCAAAAGAAATCATATAACCTGAAGTAGATTTTTGGGTATTGAGATCTCCAGCCATATATGCATCTGTGTAGCCAACCAACTCTATTCTTCCATTTTCGAAACAAAGTCTCAAATCGAAAGTGCCCCGAAGATACCGCAAAATCCACTTAACTACATTCCAATGTTCTTTTCCCGGATTTGACAAATAACGACTGATAACACCAACTGCAAACTGCCAAGTCTGGCCGTGTACACACCATGGCATACATTAAACTTCCTACGGCTGAGGCATATGGAACTCTATCTATATCTGTCTTCTCTTCATCAGTTGAAGGACATTGTGTTGTGCTCAACTTAAAATGGGAAGCAAGAGGAGTGCTAACCACTTTAGCTTTATCCATGTGAAATTTTTGAAGTACCTTCTCGATGTACTTCTCCCTTGACAAAAATAATTGCTTAGCATTCCTATCCCGTGTGATTCTTATGCCAAGTATCTGCTTTGCTGGACCCAAGTCTTTCATCGCAAAAGACTTGTTCAACAGTTTTATCAACAACTCAATCCGTGAAGAATTTCTACCAACAATCAACATGTCATCAACATAAAGCAGGAGGATAATAAAATCATCATCAAAATTGTTTTGCACAAATACACAATTATCCGAAGAAGTTTTCCTATAGCCATGCTCCCCCATAACTGACATAAACTTCTTGTACCACTGCCTCGATGCTTGCTTTAAGCCATAAAGACTTTTCTTCAATTTACACACATAATCTTCTTTTCCTTTCACTTCGAAGCCCTCCGGCTGTTCCATATAAATATCTTCCTCTAAATTACCGTGTAGGAAGGCAGTCTTCACATCCATCTGCTCAACGTCTAAATCAAGTGTAGCGGCTAAGCCAAGTATCACTCGAACGGATGTCATTTTCACAACTGGAGCAAAAATCTCATCGAAGTCAACACCCTTTTTCTGTGTAAATCCCTTCACAACCAATCTAGCATTGTACCGTGGACATGCGGTGTGTTCTTCTTGCTTTACCCTGTAAACCCATCAATTCTTCAAGGCCCTTTTTCCCTTTTGCAGTTTCACCAACACAAATGTATGATTCTCATATAATGAATGCAGTCTCATCTTGCATGGCATCAACGCACTCCTCTTTATGTTCATCTTCCATAGCTTCCTCATAACTGTCTGGTTCTCCTGTATCTGTCAACAATGCATAATCATTAGAAGAATAGCGTGTAGAAACTTTTCGATCTCGGTTAGACCTCCGAACATTCATTTATGGGTTTTCCAATAAGTGTGGAGACTGAGGAGCATCATCATGTATATCTTCTTGTATAGGAACATCTGCCTCGTTTAAATCCACATTCTCATCCCAAATTTCTTCCACAGACTAAGAAAATTCGGATGTCAAAGGAACTGGATCTAAGTCAACTAGATCATCAAGGTTGCTCGGTGCCATCTTCTCGGACATGTCAATATCTTCTATAGTCTGGTTTTCAATGAAAATAACATCTCGACTTCGAACAATTTTCTTCTGAACTAGGTCATACAATTTGTAACCAAATTCGTCTTGACCATACCCAATAAATACACATTGTCGAGTCTTCGCATCAACCTTTGATCTCTCATCTTTAGGAATATGCACAAATGCCTTACATCCAAACACACGCAAAGAATCATAAGAAATAACTTTACTTGTCCAAACTTTGTTCGGTACATCAAACTCCAACGGTACACATGGTGTCAAATTTAATAAGTACGCAGCTGTACTTATTGCTTCACCCCAATAAGAACTCGACAATTTTGCTTGTGAAAGAAATCTTCTAACTCTTTCAGTTAACGTCCTGTTCATTCTCTCTGCCAAACCATTCAACTGAGGAGTCTTAGGAGGTGTCTTTTGATGCCGGATACCTTGCTCTCTGCAATACTCGTCAAATGGGCCTATGTACCCACCTCCATTATCTGTTCGGATACACTTCAGCTTTTTACCCGTTTGTCTCTCAACTGATGCCTGAAATTGCTTAAATACATCAAGTACTTGATTTTTGGTCTTCAAAGTGTATACCAATATCTTCCTTGAATGATCATCAATAAATGTCACAAAGTAAAGGGAACCACCAAGTGTTTTTACCTTCATACCATATACATCAGAGTGTACCAAATCAAGTATATCTTGCTTTCGTGATGAAGAACTCGTGAATGAAACTCTGTTCTGCTTTCCAGCCAAGCAATCACTGCATTTTTCCAACTGTGTATATTTCAACCCAGATAAACTGTTATTCTTAGCCAATAGCTTCAATCCCTTTTCACTTATGTGACCAAGTCTCTTATACCACAACTCTACTTGACTATCATTCTCCACTGCATTAACAATGTCTGTAGAGAGCTTTGCCTGCAACGTATACAATGTTGAATATTTCTGACCTTTAGCCACAACTGTAGAACCTTTAGTAAGTTTCCACTGTCCATTACCAAAGACGTTGCAAAAACCATCATCATCAAGTTTACTAGCAGAAATCAGATTCAACCGAATATCAGGAACATACTTAACATTTTTGAGAACTAACCTTGTACCGTTATTAGTCTCCAAACACACAACCCCAATGCCCACAACTTTCGACACTCCATCATTACCCATCTTTACAACCCCATAATCACCAGCTGCATAGGATGTAAAGAAGTCTTTTCGCGATGTGGCATGAACTGATGCACCACTATCAATGACCCAACTCATCTCATGAGTAGCAAAATTAAGAACATCTTCATCATACATAATGAGAAAATCATCAGAAATAGTAGCAACTCGATTATCATCCTTATTATCACCACTCTTTTTTTCTTTACCATTTCCCATATTATTTTCTCTCTTGAACTGGCGGAAAAATTTTTTGATATGCTCCTTCTCATGACAATAAAAACATTCAACATTTGCAAATTTATTGGATTTACTTTTACTCTTGCCTCTATTCATCGGATACTTGCTTTTGCTCCTTCCCTTTCTCTCAATAACTAGCACATCTGACTGTGAAGAGATACCCTGCGACTTTCTTCGAACCTCTTTATTCAGAACATTGCTTTTAGCCAAATCCATAGTAATTTTACCATCTAGAGCGAAGTTAGACAATAACGTTCGAAACGTCTCCCATGAATCCGACAATGTACCAAGAAGCCATAATCCCTGTATCTCATCATCAAACTTGATACCCATTGCAGCTAACTGATTAATAATTCCCTGAAAGGAATTTAAATGATCAGTCAAAGGTTTTCCGTCATGTTACCTCAATGCCATCATCTGCTTAATCAGAAATAATTTATTATTCCCAGTCTTCTGTGCATACAACTGTTCGAGCTTACTCCACAAACTGCGTGCATGAATCTCTCCACTAATATGATTCAAAACATTATCATCAACCCATTGCCTAATGTAACCACACACTTGACGATGCAGAATTTTCCACTCGTCATCAGTCTTTTTCTCATGCTTCACATCAGAAAACACAGGCAAATAATAATCCTTCACATAAAGGAGGTCCTCAATTTTCCCTTTTCAAATATGATAGTTTGAACCATTCATAGTCACCATCCTACTCGTATTAGTTTCCATCGTTTAACACAAGGCAAACAATTCAATAACAACCACAGCTCTGATGCTACTTGTTGGGAGAAAAATAAACCAAATAACACTAATGGCACAGCGGAACAATATAATTCTCCCCTCTTGTGTAAACCCAATAAGAAAAATAATCCTAGCAATTAATAATTGAGAACAAGCACACACAAGAACACAATCAAATTTTTACATGGAAAACCCCCTCGATGTGAGGAGTAAAAACCACGGGACCGTAGTCCACCAAATCTTCCACTATCAATAATAACGGGCAATACAACGTTCTCTCTAGCAACAACTAAAGGCAGAAACCAGAAATAACCATTAAGATAATATATTCTTGGCATACATCTTCAACAAGAAGAATAACAAGAGAAAACTTAAAAAACTCCAACTCTCGCTAAAAATGTACCAACAACGTACAGAAAAACCTGATGCTACGAGACTTCGATGCTCAATCCCACCGTTTAGATTGAAGACCAACAAGTTATGGTGTCACCCCCAAAAAACAGTCCAATCGGACCACGAATGACCTTCTGATCGCTGAGTTGAAAAATACTGAACTATTTCCTGCGAAAATCAATTTTTCCTTTTTCTCTCTTTCGTTTTGTTTCTCGTTACTTCTGTTTTTCCTGAACCATATGTTATATCATCCATATGGGCCAATAGAACATATGAGTTACTAATTGGACCTACCCACATAGGAAGGAATAACCCAACAATGAGGTGAAGTGGTCGGCGATACCGGAGAGGACATAACTATAGTAATTAGCACAAGAAGTTGATGCCTTTGACTCATCAGACTCGCATCATCGGACTCGTCGTCAATATATTTATGGCCTTACTCTAATCAAATAGTAGTTAAATACCCACTGCCACTCATCGCTGCCTATTTTGAACAAATTGAGAAGGATAGGTCGAAGAAAGTAACTTCGGCCACATCAATCAATTGGGATACTCGAAAACAATAATTCTTCTAGAAATTTAAAGGACCTGATGCTAAAGGATGTCATGTCTGACTGGATACCTGAGCTTTGACCGTATCAGAGACGTGAAATTTATTGGATGGTACATCAAGAAAAAGGAGTTTTTTGATGTCAGGGAGGAAAAGAAAGAGATCAGTTTGTTTATCCACTATATATGCCTGTAAATCTAATCAACACATCTGCAATAATGTTTTACAATTCATTTAGTGGAAAAGTTTCATTGCATGTGGAGTACGGTAGGCCTTGTGTCATTGGTGGTATTCTTGCTGATTAGGACTGAGCAAAAAACGGGTATAACCGAATTACCGAACCGAACCAAAATAATTTAACCGAATTTTTTTGATAATTCAGTTATTTTTAACAATTCGGTTATACCCAAAATTATTTATGGTATTCGGTTAGTTTATACGGGTATCAATTTTGCGTTATTCGGTTTAACCGAATAACCAAATAAATTTGGGTACAAGCGGGTCACTACTCAGTACTCACTTGATGAACAACAAAGATGGGTAGTTAAGGGAAGATTTGCATCAAAAAATTTTGAAGGGATTCTGCGGCGATATGTCAGTAAGTTCCTTGACCATATTCATCTGATGGAATCCCCAGGATACTTACTTGTCTCAAATGTTCTTTTGAATTTATTTGAGTGGTTCCCTTGCTATCTTTTCTGTTTTGGTTCTCTTGGTTTTGAGAGGTTAACCATATGCCCAGATCTGAATTTGAGAGTTCATCAAATGAATAGATCTTTGTGAGAAGGTATATTTCCATCAGATGAATATGTTATTTGTAATGGCTGAAAAAGTCCAAATACAATTCTTTCCAAGGAGAATCGTCTCTTTTTTCTCAGATGTGAGAAGGTATATTTCCAATTACACTGAATTTTCCGTTTACCTCCTTCTCCCTTGTGTTCACATTTATATCAGTCTCCCTGTATGATTTCCTTGATATTTGTAGTGATATCTCGAGATTTTTTTTCTGGATTCAAACTTCTTAGAAGAATGTTGTTTTATTACTTTCAATTGAGGAGAAAACAATCAAAAAACCTCATACTTCCTAGGCCACCTCTGTGTTGGGTTTGTACGTAACGCAATTATGCAATCAAATCACATAAATAGGGCGGAAGCGCAAAAACTAGGTTTTCAAAAATTTATACAAACCCATAACCATGATCATTCTTGTGCATCAATTATCAGTGAATATAGAAGGAGAAAAAATAGAATTATACCTTTGAAGATCCAAGCTTCCTCAGGTACAAGTTCTACTCCTTTGATTCCTCTGTAGTGGCTCCTTCCCTTGATCAATGTCAGCCACCCAAATGTTTGGCCTCTAACGGTGATCCACCAAGGAAGATGAAGAACTCAAGAAGATGGGTTATTGGCTTAACCCTTGTTTCTATCTTTATAGAATATGTGTACTCCCAACTCTTGAAAAAATTCACGTACCTTATTTCTGATATAAGACTCTCTTATATAGATATTAGGTTAACCCTCCTAATCCAATTAGAATAGGGTTTTATTTAATTAATTAAATACTTTTAATTAATTTATATCCTAATCTTTATTAGGATTGAGAGAGAGTACTGATATTATATTAATTCCTAAACTCCTTTAGAATTAAAATAATAATAATATTAATAAGACTCCTCTTATTAATTTATATTTAATATTTCTAAAATATTAAATAATAAACATTAAGCTATTTAATTTATTCTATCACCATAGATTAAATTAATTATACTTAATGCATTATTACTATCATGTCATTTTCTTCTTAAATAATTCTTTTTCCTTTTATGGTGTGACCCTTTAGGTTCTCCATATTAAACCGGTTATGAATAAATCAATTAGAACAATTCTAATCTTATTTAAATAAATAAATTAAACTAATAATCTATTTAAATAAATAATATTTGTTCTACAATAGGGATAAGCCTCCCTAGCGATCAATGACTTTCTAGATAATATAGATTTCAACATTAGTCATAAAAGAACCTGTGAGGTAATAGTTACCGTACAATTCAATCCTTCCACCATACAATGTCCTAATTAAATATAAGACATGAATTTACTGTCAAGTCTTAATTTATTTAATCATATGTATTTCGATTAGAAAATGCACAACTCCAAATAATGCAAATTACAAACCTCTTTCTAATTTCATTCTACCTTGGCCAAGGATTCCTGGGTTGTCATTTAACGAATCACATAGGACATATCTCCTCTTTTACTAGAGGTGGTAGATTCTTTATTGATCATTCATTATCTCCATATGTAACTCATTATACCCAAGTATACCCTATATTTGCCTTAAAAGGCCTTAAGGAATTAGTCAAAGTATAATTTGTTACAGACAAGATACTATGATGATCTCAAGTCCAAGGATCACTTGTACTACTATCACATTAGGAATTCCTATTGACAGGCGAGTAAAACTCCATTAGGTATTCCATAGCGAGTCACGTTCAGTGAACTTATTCTCCAATAAGCACCTACATACTTGCTTTAGTGTCTACACACAAATGACCATGAGATCAGTCATCCTCATCCAATGAGCAAGCAACATATGTACCAATCTATCCGGATTTACTAATCCCCATTTTAGTAATCCCACAATTGGGAACTATTTTAGTTTTTAAGCTTTCTAAGAATTTAGATCTCATTATCATGATCTCATCATGATTCTAAAAGCATTGCTTAAAACTATAGGTTATTTACATATTATAAAAACAGTACCATGTAGATAATTATATGCCTTAAATGAATATTTTATTAATAAATAAATAAGATTGTTTACAAAGTATGTGCTTTATCATCAAACATGATTGGCTTGTATGCACACTACTATCACTCTGCTTCTGCCACTCTTTGTTGTCCATCAAGTCACCTGCTTTGTACCAAATTTCATTTTGGTTATTTACCGAATAACCGAATTATAAATTTGGTAATTCGATAATGCGGTTAGTAGCTAATTCGGGTAGTAGTTCGGATAGCAGAAACGTGATATTTTTGGTTTTCGGTTATAATCGAATAGCATGTTCGGTTCGGTTATACCCGAACTGCTCACTCCTAATGCTGATGAGATGGGGTTGGGAAAATAGTTAAAGTGCGTACTTATATATTTGAGCTTCGAAAGTCAGCATCAGAAGTTGACCATGTATCCGATGACATAATGCAAGTTTTTAGGGATCAAAAAAATAACAAAAAAGAATTACAAGATAACCAGACATCATATTACAGTAGCTTGATTACAGTACTGAGCTAGCTATGGAATCGGTGGGTTGATGATTTAATCTTCCTTAGTGTATGTGTTGGGGAAGGGAAGAGTACTTTAAAAGCTATGGATCGCGCAGACTATGTCAAGGGTTTAGTTCTATCATGTCTAGCGGAGGAGTAGTGGCAGAGACGGAGATAGGATGAGGGGCATCAGCCAGCAGAAACGGGGACATACGTGGGAGCCATGGTAAGATGAGACCCAAAAAAAGGGGAAATGGGAAGGGACAGACAGAAGTAGGAGCTTGGGAAGAGTTCACAGTCGAAGCCTATTCCGTGATCTTAGATGTCCATCATATGAATTGACTAACAAAAGTAGTGGGTCTGGGATTGCTGATCTAGCTGGTGTACAGGGTGATTGATTAATTTAGCTGGTAAAGTTGATTGTATGCTCAGTAAAGAACCATGAGTGTTTTTGGGTCTATCGAATGTTATCAAAGCTATGAAAGAGAATATGAGTAGAGACAACAATAGAGTTCAACTTTCTTGCCAAATATTGAAAGTATATTCTCGGTGGTCTTATTTTCCATTTTCAAAGCAGCATAATAGTGTTCCTATGGCTGGTGAAAATATTGGTTTGAAGCCTCAAAATCAAGTGCATGCAACAACTTCACTCTTCTTATTTCGGAGCAGGTTAGGGAATTATCGGAGGACGGAGGAATTGATAAGATACGGAGAATCGCACGGACGATGTATTTCATGATTGTGGTGGTGGTGTCGCTTTTGGTTATGTCTCTTCCATTATTAGTGGAAATAGAAGTTAAAGCTTGTGTTTTCTTTGTCAATTCCCCAAATTGAGGCAGAGGCTTCATCATCACTCTCAAAGCAGAACCTTCATTTGAAGAAGTCATGGGGGATGACTGTCTTGTTTCTCTCATTCATAACCTTTGCTCTTGGACATATTATTATGGTGTTATAAGGTCGGACAAAAGCCTCCCATAGGGGTTAGGAAGGCAATTTTGGAGTTATAAGGTCAGATGGTGTTATAAGGTCGGATCCTTAGGGAAGGCTTAGTTCTCCCGAAAGGATGCCTCCCGCAATGGTTGGGACGGCTATTATGGCGGTGTAAGGTTGGATCATTCGGGAAGGCTTAGTTCTCTCGAAAGGATGCCTCCCGCAGTGGTCGAGATAGCTATTATGGCGGTATAAGGTTGGATCTTTCGGGAAGACTTAGTTCTCCCGAAGGGATGCCTTCCGCAGGGGTCGGGACGACTATTATGGCAGTATAAGGTTGGATGGTGTTATAAGGTCGGATCCTTTGGAAATGCTTAGTTTTCCCAAAAGGATGCCTCTCGCAGAGGTCGGGACGACTATTATGGCGGTATAAGGTTGGATGGCATTATAAGGTCGGATCTTTTGGAAATGCTTAGTTCTCCCAAAAGGATGCCTCTCGTAGGGGTTGGGACGGCTATTATGGCGATATAAGGTGGATGACGTTATAAGGTCGGATCCTTTAGGGGTCGGGACGACTATTATGTTGGTATAAGGTTGGATAAACATCTTTTGGGAAGGCTAAGTTCCTGCCAAAGGATATTATGTTGGATAAGGTTGGTTATCTATATCTTTGGTTGTAATAAGGTTGTTTATCTATATCTTTCGTTGTGATAGGGTTGGTTATTTATATCTTCGGTTGTGATAAGGTTGGTTATCTATATCTTCGGTTGTGATAAGGTTGGTTATCAATATCTTCGGTTGTGATAAGGTTGATTATCTATATTTTCGGTTGTGATAAGGTTGGTTATCTATATCTTCGGTTTTGATAAGGTTGGTTATTATATCTTCGGTTGTGATAAGGTTGGTTATTTATATCTTTGGTTATGATAAGGTTAGTTATCTATATCTTCGATTGTGATAAGGTTGGTTATCTATATCTTCGGTTGTGATAAGGTTGATTATCTATATTTTCGGTTGTGATAAGGTTGGTTATCTATATCTTCGGTTGTGTTAAGGTTGGTTATCTATATCTTCAGTTGTGATAAGGTTGGTTATTTATATCTTCAGTTGTGATAAGGTTGATTATTTATATCTTTGGTTGTAATAAGGTTGGTTATCTATATCTTCGGTTATGATAAGGTTGATTATTTATATCTTCGGTTGTGATAAGGTTAGCTATCTACATCTTCGGTTGTGATAAGGTTGGTTATCTATATCTTTGGTTGTAATAAGGTTGGTTATCTATATTTTTGATTGTGATAAGGTTGGTTATCTATATCTTCGGTTGTGTTAAGGTTGGTTATCTATATCTTCGGTTGTGATAAAGTCGGTTATTTATCTATCTTCGGTAGTGATAAAGACGATTATTTATCTAACTCAGAATTGAATAGAAGAGTGGGGCGACAATATTAAGAGCCAAAAGTTTTTGCTCGACATATGGTGTTTGGGTGTGACAGTTCGTTTTCAGCAGATACGGATCTTTTGTTGGTATAAATTTGTATACTCTCTTATTTTAAGTTCCTTATAAATAAGAGACTGCGGGGCAATGTTGGGATGTAATTATTTGGGTCTAGCCAAGGTGCAACCCAATTTATTTAATGGTTCGGATATGGTGTTGACCCATATACATTTATTTTGACAGCTTGCTCAAATAGTGGGAGAGTCCTTATTAAAATAAGATTGTGTTTTTTATTTGGTGGAATAATGAGATCTAATTTGGGAAGGAATCGATCAACCATTAATTGCAGTTATAAGGTGATTCTAAAAATAACTCCTACTCCTAATTGGATTCGGGTGGACATGACATCTATAAATACAGCAATAAGCAAGGGTTTGGGGATAGAACAAAAATTAACAATTTGTACTCCTGTTATTATTTTAGTGGATTTCTTATCTCTCCCCCGTGATTTTTTTCCAATTGGGTTTCCACTTCAATTCTTGTGTTCGTATTTTATATCTCTTACAATAATGTGTGTATGTTTATTTGAGTGTATTTCGTGAGTTTGATTTCACAACAATACAATCAACTACTCCATCAACTGTTAGCGTTGTTTTGGACTACTGTTTTGGTGATTTCGTCAATTACAAAATTTGGCGTTGACAATCATTAAATATATTTTTACTGTTGAAATTTAATTATAAAATAATCATTAAAATACTATGAAAAATGCTTACGCTTTTTTTTTAATAGTCCAGAAGGACAAAGAATTTTATATATTGATTATAAGCATTCGAAATAATAAGAGAATTAATACAGAAAGTATCTTCTCCACCCAATAAATTGGAATATAATTTTTTTAGAGATGGTCAAACTAAGTAAGTCACGAGCCACCTTATTACCCTCTCTCTTATTATGATCTACTCGTGAAAAAGTGTAACATTACGTTTATTTTTGGAGCAATGATACAACTCCATTTTATAAATTAAATGATCTGTGTTAATACAACTACTAATTAATTGGTCGAGAGAGGGCATTGCTGCTGAGTCATTATGATGTACTAATTGTTTTGTACCACTAAAGACATGTTAGCATGTAGTTCAATCGAAATTATATGGTTCATTCTCTCTCCTATCTTCTACTCCAAGACAATCGTAAAGCATACTTATATTATATTTGTTTCCAAATAAAGTTGTACAACCCATCCGTGTCTCACAATATAATTTGATTTGTAATAATAAGTGTACATGATTATAAATAGACTAATCCATAGTTAACTTAATATTATCCTCACAACATATGTGACTGTTCAATTGTAAATTTAATGGTGAAAATTATCACTCACCCGCACTTTAAACTGAGGGAGTTTGCAAAACTAAAATGCGAACTCAAAAGTGACCAAAATGTCCTCAAGGATCCGCACTTTAATAGTGTGAATGATGAGTTTAAATATATTTTTTATAATATTATTTGTATAATTACTCTCGTCTGCAATTTAATACTGCGGACGCTGCTAAATGTGGTAAAGATTCCTTATCTGCATTCCCTCCCAAGACTATGCAATTGAAAAAGCTATACATATATTTACACACATAAAGATATACTTCTCTCTTGATTTCACCTTTTACTCCCTCTCTATACATATACACACAAAGATATACTTCTATCTCTATACATATATATCATGTCTTGATAAAACTAATCTTTTCGTAAGGATTATTATCAAGATATGCAACAGATATCAAAAAACATAGGAACTACAAATCTCTTTATACATATATGAAAGTCTAATAATAATGTAGAAATGGGTTTAAATAAATTATTACAAATTAAAAATTATCTTAAGTCTTTTGAATTAATTTGTAATGTTAAAAATTAATATGCAAGACAGTAAAAAATTCAATTACACAATGCACAAAGATTTATCTAGTTGACAACATACATCACGGGCACTACAAGAAAAAGACCCAACAATGACCGGATTTATCTGCGACAACATGATTCAGTTGCTAATTATGGTAATAGTGACCGCTACTAGCGACCGCTACTAGCGACCACAATCCAAACCAATTGCTAGTTTCAGTAGCGACTGTCATATAGTCGCTAATCGATCGTTATTATATTTTAAGTTGGCGCCATAAATTTGGAGCAGATGTTGGTGAGGGAGACTTATTACGATCGAGTACTAACAACGACTGCTATCGATTGTAATACTTCCACGTCAATTAAAAACAGAGACCGCATGCGGTGGCAGAAAGCGGTCGTTGATCCTTTTTTTAAATTCACCAACAGACGATCAGTTGACCAGAAGCAGAAGTAAGAAAAACAAAAGAAGGGGAAGAGCGAGCGAGAGGGAGAAGGAGCTTCTGGTGGTTTGGGTGGTTTTGAGCTACCGGCTAGTGATATCTTTCTGATAAACTTCTCTCTAAGTCTCTCTGTCTCTCTATATATGTACAATTATATATATATATATATATATATATATATATATATATATTATTGGTCGATTTAGCAATCAATGAATACGTGCAAGTGTACACGGTTAACAAGTAATAAAGTATACGTAGAGTATTGTTTCCACGATGAATTATTTAATAAACATACAAGGTACTAACTTGTAACTAAATTAATTTTATTTAAACGAATGATTTAATATTATGAGTTAAAATATTTAATAAAACTAATACTAAATACCATTATAATGGAACCAGATAATAAAGACTTAAGATTATAATTTCACTTATTGTTTTACTTAAATTAATACACTTCTAGTAAAATTACGTTAACTATTCTGAATTGTTAATTATGAACTCATCAATATTTATTACCATCTTCCGATTTATCATAAACAAATCAACTTAAATCCACAATTGATAGAATTAAGATGAACATCCTAGTTCACTAATTCACTATATTCCTATGTGAATTATAATTAGAGAGGATTTACAACAGAGGTTCTCTTTCAGATTACATGCGGCATAAAGGTATATCCCTATCCTAAACACAAATCATGAATTCTATCGCCATGTAGAAGACACAATCACTTACTATTATGATCAGATCTAAATTTATACTTCATCTCCCGAATTCATATAGATTAATTACCATGGTAATTGTTGATAAGTCAATTAAGCAATTAATCACAAATCATAATAGACAATCCCATAATAGCTAACAATAATTAATACAAAAGTATAGTAATAAAAGTTACGCAATAAGATTCATTGTGATCTTAAATAAAAATTAACTCATAATTGAGGTAAAATCCATGATCCACAATTGATAAAGCATTCAAAATACAAAAAAAAAAAAGATAAGGAAGAGAGTAGAATCTGAAGACAAAATCCTTGAGTCTGTCCTTCAGCTCCTGCTTTGAATCCTTCTTGCCTTCACAATTGCTTCAAGCCTCCAAGTCTGAATCTCAAACTAGGGTTTTGTCCTAAAGTTGAATGAATTCATAAATCTAATGAAGTCTCTAAACTAATGGAAACCCCGTATTATATGCCTCACATCATGTATTTATAGGTTACAAGTCCAATTTCGAAGTTTAGGAGGAAAAACAATCCAATTTGGAGTAAAAAAAAGTATCCAAATTCGACAGAAAATGTGTCCCAACTTGATCTGGCCCGACCCCAGCGCTCCGGCGCTGTTCACGACCCTGGTTTTCTGACACTGGGAGCCTCGGCGCTGGAAATAGCCTAGGATTGGGCACCCTGGCCATAGGCACTTTATTAGAATTTTTTGCTCTGACATTCTTTGGGAAATTGGCCATAAATTCTTCGTCTGAACTCTGATTTAGATGATTCAAGATGTTCTGGAACGAGGAGAAGTAGATCTAAAACTTTCTTTCTTTGAGTTTTTTGAAATACATGCTAGAGAAATGTCGAAATTAGACCTGAAGTAGCTGCTATGTAAATGGCAAGCCGAAAATACGAATCTAGCAACCCCAAACGTCGATCTAAGTAACTTTTGTCCTAATTCCTACAAAATAAAGTAAAACACACATGAATAGACATAAACAATTAAAAACTACCAATAGATTAAGCTCAAACTGTGACGCCCCCAAAATAAGTCCACACAACCTATTTTGGGTCGCTAAAAACAACACTACAAACACAAATTCTATTACTTAAAATTATTACCATGTCGTATATAGTACGACAATATCCACACTAAAATTATTATAATGCCATATAAAATAAGGCAACAAATATTTCAAGTCCTCAAAGGAACACGAGAAGATTTATGTGCTCATTTTAATGGGGTACATTTTTGACGCTTCCAAATTCGGTTTCGCATCACCATATTTGGTTCACGAAAATCAATTATTAAATTACGTATAAAATACGACACACACATTATAAGTTCTCAGTACAATTAATATGCCACACTGTTCTATAACTTGGTGAGGAAAACCACTAGTTTGGAACACCACTCTATACCCCGGTTCTCTCTGCTAGCCCCCAGCTACACTCTTATTTCCTGAAATGAATTGTGAAGCAAAAGGGTGAGCACAAATAGTCCAGTAAAGAATATTGTGATTAAGATAATTAAATTATCAAAAGCCTTCATAAGTAATAAATAAGATATTTAGAACATATATTAGTTGATAAAAGTTTTTAACCATAATTGCAGCGGAATCAACAATCTATTAAAAAAGTCAAGTAGAACATAATGTCTAATATTTTCTACAAATAAAAAATTCATCATCAATATTTTATTCATGTAACACAAATCAACAGTTCTTCGTTGTACCCAAGACAACTTCTTTACCTAAAACACCAAAGATCTTGGTTATACTAATTCACAGTTCCTGTTCATAATTATGCTAATCAATTCATCTTTGCACTTAGGCCAAAGATATTCATTTGTAACATCAATGGTCATGATCATACTAGTCTACAACCTGTAATCATAATCATGCCAGTCAATTCATCTTTGCACTGCAGGCCAACGATATTTATTTGTAACACCAATGGTCATGATTATACTAGTCTACAAACTTTAGTCATAATCATGCCAGTCAATTCATCTTTGCAATACATGCCAAAGATATTTATTTTTCACACCAATGGTTATGATCATACCAGTCTACAGCCTTTGGACATAATCATGACAGTCAACAATTCTTCTTTGCACTCAGGCCAAAAAGAAATTTCACCACAATAACTATAATAATGATATTAAGGATGTACAGAAGTTGTATGAATAACGAGATAAAAAAAAACATTCGAGATTTAACATTTATGTTGTTAAGAGTCCAATAATGTCCAAATCGTCAACATAATGACCAAAACGTGGATTGAAATTCAAGAATGATATTCAAGATTTACATTTCAAAGATAATGATTAAAATTTATTAAAAATTCAGGTAAATGAAATGATACTAGATGAAGCGCAAACCTCCAAGGTATTTCTAATCATTTCAAGAATTATAGAATCAATATTTACCATAGTAAGTTTAGATTTAGGATTATGAAAGAAAGTAATATCCCTTTAGAAATATCAAAGAAAATGATATCCCTTTACGAACATGAAAGAAAATAACATCACTTACCTTAGCATTGGACTAGATCCTGCTTTCTATGAACTTGATCAACTTGAACAATGCTTACATTCCTTATCAACACTTGGAGTAACATTACACTCAAAAGAAATACTCACAATATTATAATCACAATATCATAGTAGAGAATTTTATATTTTTGGTGTAGTCATGTTGTGTGTTTAGTTGCTTAACCGAGCAACCTATTTATACTGAAAATTGAGGAAAATAATTAGCATACATGCTTTGACAAAATAACCAAATGAGCTATATAAAATATTGGTAGTGGAATTTGTGGTCCCATGAAGAAAATTAAACCAACTTGTACACGTTTTAACAAAAAAAATTTAATAATAGAGTTGTGGTCCATACTACTTTAAGAAAAGTAGAGTGTCGGCAAGTCCTGCCAAACTTACTTTTATAAAATAAAAAAAATTGAACAAACATCTGTATATCATACCTATCTTTAATCAACATCTTTTATTCATAAATTATTTACATCTTTTCAATCTTTCAATAATTATTCACAATTATTAACATAGACTCACAATATTGCCAACTTGTCTAACTATATCATATCAAATAATATGAGTTACTGTGTCGTGATAATTATTGATTTAATAATATAAAATACAGTGTAGTTGTTACTGTGACAATTATTGAGTCAATAATATGAGGTACTGTGCAATACCGTGTGATATAATAGAGTATCGCGTGCTACTATGGAATAGCGCATATTACTGTACTTTTATCACCGGGTATTTCAAAAGTTAACGATATAAGTTTTGCCGTCAATTTTTTAAAAAGGTTATTTCTGTTGCTTTCACTTTCTGATAGTTATCCTGTTATAAGGCCCACCAATGATTGGTTATTTCGGCGCCGTCATACGAATATTTCTCGACAAAAGGAATATTCTCCGACAAAACGAATATTTCCTGACAAACTGTTCACTTCATATAATTTGCACATAACACCCATAACTATAACATTTATTAAATCAACATCTTAATATAAAACATTTAAATTCTATTAAAAGCAGGGGTCACCAAAACATATTCACCTCGAATAAAATATAAATAAACTAATAATTTATAATTCATTCAAGGTGCCTTTATTTATCGCATAAAATCATTATTCATATTCCAAAACTTAGAAGTGGATAATAAAACTTAAGAAATCTAAAACTCATATATGATAATTTATTCTTAAAACGTCAATCCACTATTACGGTATTATCACCATTTTACTTTAACAAAAATATTGTTTTGGTTTTTATCATAACTCATTCGTTACTTATGCGTTTACATCCCAACACCTCATGAGCTTACTAACACTTCTAAAATATTTAAAATATTATTCTGAACTTTCCAAATAATTTTCACATTTTTTGGATTATTCGACAATTTTCTATAATTATTTCTATTTATAAAAAGTATCATTTAATAGGTTCAAAATAGAAATATTAACTCCATGTACTTTTATATCTTTAAAACATCATCAATATTAATCTTATATTATTATAATATTTTTCATTAAATTTCATAATTTTTCACTATTCATAGAATTTTTTTTATGAATTTCCTCTATTTTAAAACTAACTTTAAATAGCTTAAAAATATAGTAAATACTTCTGATTTTCAATTGTTCTTCAAAAATTTACAGTAATTCATAAATAGTATTATAGATTATAGTAAATTTATTTCAGCCCAAAAATTATTTTTAGTAATTTATTTAAAATTTATAATATGCTGAAATTTCAAATATTCATAATAATTAGCCCTTTTATAAGAAAAATACTAATATTATGTCCATTCCATGTAAAATTTAATTCTCTACAACTTTGTAGAAGAAAGTTTTTTGAAATTCGGAACAAAAAATGGCTCAAATGGGCTCTGCTAGAAAATTCACCGGCGGTGACTTTTCGGTCATCTTCTTTGGCGATCCAAAAGTTTTCCGGCAAGTTTTTTAGCATTTTTCTACCCAGATCAGATCTAATATATTTTAGGAGTCCAACCATATTTTTAGTTTAAAAATTCGTAAGAGATTTCATGTTGAAACAATTTTCGAAAATTATTTTCTGACGAAGATTTCTTTCCTTTGATTTCTTGTTTTCTCTTGTGTAATCCTTGTTTATACAAGTTTAAATCGTCCAATACATACATAAATATGTACTCTTTACATGAAATCCATAAAAACTTGAATTGAAAATAAATCAAAGGTTTTTAAAATTACCTCAACTAGTTTTCTTTTTCTTTTCATTCTTTTCCTTTTCTTCTTTTTTCCTTCTTCCTCTTCATTTCTCTTACTCCAGCCATGCTCTCTCTTCTCTCCACTCTCGGTTATCAGTAGAGTGAGGGAATGAGATGGAGTGGAGGAAGTCTCCTCCTTTATTTCCTTTTTCTTTTCCTTATTTTCCTCCTTTTCTCTTCCTTTATTTTTCTTCCTTTCCTACCTTTTTGTCTTTTCTTTTTAGAAAAAGATCAACACCTTCCCTCCTTCTTAGCCTTCCATGTGGCCCAATATTCCTCCAAAAATTTAATTCCTCCTCTTTTATTAACTCATTTATTCGTTTAATTGTCTGTTTGACCATCTATCAATTTAACATTTTATAGTTTTAGAATAATATTCATAAATTAAATTAGACTTTTATTTCATAAAAGTCGGAAACCGAGCAACCTATTTATACTGAAAATTGAGGAAATAATTAGCACACATGCTTTGACAAAATAACCAAATGAGCTATATAAAATATTGGTAGTGGAATTTGTGGTCCCATGAAGAAAATTAAACCAACTTGTACACGTTTTAACAAAAAAAATTTAATAATAGAGTTGTGGTCCATACTACTTTAAGAAAAGTAGAGTGTCGGCAAGTCCTGCCAAACTTACTTTTGTAAAATAAAAAAAATTGAACAAACATCTGTATATCATACCTATCTTTAATCAACATCTTTTATTCATAAATTATTTACATCTTTTCAATCTTTCAATAATTATTCACAATTATTGACATAGACTCACAATATTGCCAACTTGTCTAACTATATCATATCAAATAATATGAGTTACTGTGTCGTGATAATTATTGATTTAATAATATAAAATACAGTGTAGTTGTTACTGTGACAATTATTGAGTCAATAATATGAGGTACTGTGCAATACCGTGTGATATAATAGAGTATCGCGTGCTACTATGGAATAGCGCATATTACTGTACTTTTATCACCGGGTATTTCAAAAGTTAACGATATAAGTTTTGCCGTCAATTTTTTAAAAAGGTTATTTCTGTTGCTTTCACTTTCTGATAGTTATCCTGTTATAAGGCCCACCAATGATTGGTTATTTCGGCGCCGTCATACGAATATTTCTCGACAAAAGGAATATTCTCCGACAAAACGAATATTTCCTGACAAACTGTTCACTTCATATAATTTGCACATTACGCCCATAACTATAACATTTATTAAATCAACATCTTAATATAAAACATTTAAATTCTATTAAAAGCAAGGGTCACCAAAACATATTCACCTCGAATAAAATATAAATAAACTAATAATTTATAATTCATTCAAGGTGCCTTTATTTATCGCATAAAATCATTATTCATATTCCAAAACTTAGAAGTGGATAATAAAACTTAAGAAATCTAAAACTCATATATGATAATTTATTCTTAAAACGTCAATCCACTATTATGGTATTATCACCATTTTACTTTAACAAAAATATTGTTTTGGTTTTTATCATAACTCATTCGTTACTTATGCGTTTACATCCCAACACCTCATGAGCTTACTAACACTTCTAAAATATTTAAAATATTATTCTGAACTTTCCAAATAATTTTCACATTTTTTGGATTATTCGACAATTTTCTATAATTATTTCTATTTATAAAAAGTATCATTTAATAGGTTCAAAATAGAAATATTAACTCCATGTACTTTTATATCTTTAAAACATCATCAATATTAATCTTATATTATTATAATATTTTTCATTAAATTTCATAATTTTTCACTATTCATAGAATTTTTTTTATGAATTTCCTCTATTTTAAAACTAACTTTAAATAGCTTAAAAATATAGTAAATACTTCTGATTTTCAATTGTTCTTCAAAAATTTACAGTAATTCATAAATAGTATTATAGATTATAGTAAATTTACTTCAGCCCAAAAATTATTTTTAGTAATTTATTTAAAATTTATAATATGCTGAAATTTCAAATATTCATAATAATTAGCCCTTTTATAAGAAAAATACTAATATTATGTCCATTCCATGTAAAATTTAATTCTCTACAACTTTGTAGAAGAAAGTTTTTTGAAATTCGGAACAAAAAATGGCTCAAATGGGCTCTGCTAGAAAATTCACCGGCGGTGACTTTTCGGTCATCTTCTTTGGCGATCCAAAAGTTTTCCGGCAAGTTTTTTAGCGTTTTTCTACCCAGATCAGATCTAATATATTTTAGGAGTCCAACCATATTTTTAGTTTAAAAATTCGTAAGAGATTTCATGTTGAAACAATTTTCGAAAATTATTTTCTGACGAAGATTTCTTTCCTTTGATTTCTTGTTTTCCCTTGTGTAATCCTTGTTTATACAAGTTTAAATCGTCCAATACATACATAAATATGTACTCTTTACATGAAATCCATAAAAACTTGAATTGAAAATAAATCAAAGGTTTTTAAAATTACTTCAACTAGTTTTCTTTTTCTTTTCATTCTTTTCCTTTTCTTCTTTTTTCCTTCTTCCTCTTCATTTCTCTTACTCCAGCCATGCTCTCTCTTCTCTCCACTCTCGGTTATCAGTAGAGTGAGGGAATGAGATGGAGTGGAGGAAGTCTCCTCCTTTATTTCCTTTTTCTTTTCCTTATTTTCCTCCTTTTCTCTTCCTTTATTTTTCTTCCTTTCCTACCTTTTTGTCTTTTCTTTTTAGAAAAAGATCAACACCTTCCCTCCTTCTTAGCCTTCCATGTGGCCCAATATTCCTCCAAAAATTTAATTCCTCCTCTTTTATTAACTCATTTATTCGTTTAATTGTCTGTTTGACCATCTATCAATTTAACATTTTATAGTTTTAGAATAATATTCATAAATTAAATTAGACTTTTATTTCATAAAAGTCGGAAACCGAGCAACCTATTTATACTGAAAATTGAGGAAATAATTAGCACACATGCTTTGACAAAATAACCAAATGAGCTATATAAAATATTGGTAGTGGAATTTGTGGTCCCATGAAGAAAATTAAACCAACTTGTACACGTTTTAACAAAAAAAATTTAATAATAGAGTTGTGGTCCATACTACTTTAAGAAAAGTAGAGTGTCGGCAAGTCCTGCCAAACTTACTTTTGTAAAATAAAAAAAATTGAACAAACATCTGTATATCATACCTATCTTTAATCAACATCTTTTATTCATAAATTATTTACATCTTTTCAATCTTTCAATAATTATTCACAATTATTAACATAGACTCACAATATTGCCAACTTGTCTAACTATATCATATCAAATAATATGAGTTACTGTGTCGTGATAATTATTGATTTAATAATATAAAATACAGTGTAGTTGTTACTGTGACAATTATTGAGTCAATAATATGAGGTACTGTGCAATACCGTGTGATATAATAGAGTATCGCGTGCTACTATGGAATAGCGCATATTACTGTACTTTTATCACCGGGTATTTCAAAAGTTAACGATATAAGTTTTGCCGTCAATTTTTTAAAAAGGTTATTTCTGTTGCTTTCACTTTCTGATAGTTATCCTGTTATAAGGCCCACCAATGATTGGTTATTTCGGCGCCGTCATACGAATATTTCTCGACAAAAGGAATATTCTCCGACAAAACGAATATTTCCTGACAAACTGTTCACTTCATATAATTTGCACATAACACCCATAACTATAACATTTATTAAATCAACATCTTAATATAAAACATTTAAATTCTATTAAAAGCAGGGGTCACCAAAACATATTCACCTCGAATAAAATATAAATAAACTAATAATTTATAATTCATTCAAGGTGCCTTTATTTATCGCATAAAATCATTATTCATATTCCAAAACTTAGAAGTGGATAATAAAACTTAAGAAATCTAAAACTCATATATGATAATTTATTCTTAAAACGTCAATCCACTATTATGGTATTATCACCATTTTACTTTAACAAAAATATTGTTTTGGTTTTTATCATAACTCATTCGTTACTTATGCGTTTACATCCCAACACCTCATGAGCTTACTAACACTTCTAAAATATTTAAAATATTATTCTGAACTTTCCAAATAATTTTCACATTTTTTGGATTATTCGACAATTTTCTATAATTATTTCTATTTATAAAAAGTATCATTTAATAGGTTCAAAATAGAAATATTAACTCCATGTACTTTTATATCTTTAAGACATCATCAATATTAATCTTATATTATTATAATATTTTTCATTAAATTTCATAATTTTTCACTATTCATAGAATTTTTTTTATGAATTTCCTCTATTTTAAAACTAACTTTAAATAGCTTTAAAATATAGTAAATACTTCTGATTTTCAATTGTTCTTCAAAAATTTACAGTAATTCATAAATAGTATTATAGATTATAGTAAATTTATTTCAGCCCAAAAATTATTTTTAGTAATTTATTTAAAATTTATAATATGCTGAAATTTCAAATATTCATAATAATTAGCCCTTTTATAAGAAAAATACTAATATTATGTCCATTCCATGTAAAATTTAATTCTCTACAACTTTGTAGAAGAAAGTTTTTTGAAATTCGGAACAAAAAATGGCTCAAATGGGCTCTGCTAGAAAATTCACCGGCGGTGACTTTTCGGTCATCTTCTTTGGCGATCCAAAAGTTTTCCGGCAAGTTTTTTAGCGTTTTTCTACCCAGATCAGATCTAATATATTTTAGGAGTCCAACCATATTTTTAGTTTAAAAATTCGTAAGAGATTTCATGTTGAAACAATTTTCGAAAATTATTTTCTGACGAAGATTTCTTTCCTTTGATTTCTTGTTTTCCCTTGTGTAATCCTTGTTTATACAAGTTTAAATCGTCCAATACATACATAAATATGTACTCTTTACATGAAATCCATAAAAACTTGAATTGAAAATAAATCAAAGGTTTTTAAAATTACCTCAACTAGTTTTCTTTTTCTTTTCATTCTTTTCCTTTTCTTCTTTTTTCCTTCTTCCTCTTCATTTCTCTTACTCCAGCCATGCTCTCTCTTCTCTCCACTCTCGGTTATCAGTAGAGTGAGGGAATGAGATGGAGTGGAGGAAGTCTCCTCCTTTATTTCCTTTTTCTTTTCCTTATTTTCCTCCTTTTCTCTTCCTTTATTTTTCTTCCTTTCCTACCTTTTTGTCTTTTCTTTTTAGAAAAAGATCAACACCTTCCCTCCTTCTTAGCCTTCCATGTGGCCCAATATTCCTCCAAAAATTTAATTCCTCCTCTTTTATTAACTCATTTATTCGTTTAATTGTCTGTTTGACCATCTATCAATTTAACATTTTATAGTTTTAGAATAATATTCATAAATTAAATTAGACTTTTATTTCATAAAAGTCGGAAACCGAGCAACCTATTTATACTGAAAATTGAGGAAATAATTAGCACACATGCTTTGACAAAATAACCAAATGAGCTATATAAAATATTGGTAGTGGAATTTGTGGTCCCATGAAGAAAATTAAACCAACTTGTACACGTTTTAACAAAAAAAATTTAATAATAGAGTTGTGGTCCATACTACTTTAAGAAAAGTAGAGTGTCGGCAAGTCCTGCCAAACTTACTTTTGTAAAATAAAAAAAATTGAACAAACATCTGTATATCATACCTATCTTTAATCAACATCTTTTATTCATAAATTATTTACATCTTTTCAATCTTTCAATAATTATTCACAATTATTAACATAGACTCACAATATTGCCAACTTGTCTAACTATATCATATCAAATAATATGAGTTACTGTGTCGTGATAATTATTGATTTAATAATATAAAATACAGTGTAGTTGTTACTGTGACAATTATTGAGTCAATAATATGAGGTACTGTGCAATACCGTGTGATATAATAGAGTATCGCGTGCTACTATGGAATAGCGCATATTACTGTACTTTTATCACCGGGTATTTCAAAAGTTAACGATATAAGTTTTGCCGTCAATTTTTTAAAAAGGTTATTTCTGTTGCTTTCACTTTCTGATAGTTATCCTGTTATAAGGCCCACCAATGATTGGTTATTTCGGCGCCGTCATACGAATATTTCTCGACAAAAGGAATATTCTCCGACAAAACGAATATTTCCTGACAAACTGTTCACTTCATATAATTTGCACATAACACCCATAACTATAACATTTATTAAATCAACATCTTAATATAAAACATTTAAATTCTATTAAAAGCAGGGGTCACCAAAACATATTCACCTCGAATAAAATATAAATAAACTAATAATTTATAATTCATTCAAGGTGCCTTTATTTATCGCATAAAATCATTATTCATATTCCAAAACTTAGAAGTGGATAATAAAACTTAAGAAATCTAAAACTCATATATGATAATTTATTCTTAAAACGTCAATCCACTATTATGGTATTATCACCATTTTACTTTAACAAAAATATTGTTTTGGTTTTTATCATAACTCATTCGTTACTTATGCGTTTACATCCCAACACCTCATGAGCTTACTAACACTTCTAAAATATTTAAAATATTATTCTGAACTTTCCAAATAATTTTCACATTTTTTGGATTATTCGACAATTTTCTATAATTATTTCTATTTATAAAAAGTATCATTTAATAGGTTCAAAATAGAAATATTAACTCCATGTACTTTTATATCTTTAAGACATCATCAATATTAATCTTATATTATTATAATATTTTTCATTAAATTTCATAATTTTTCACTATTCATAGAATTTTTTTTATGAATTTCCTCTATTTTAAAACTAACTTTAAATAGCTTTAAAATATAGTAAATACTTCTGATTTTCAATTGTTCTTCAAAAATTTACAGTAATTCATAAATAGTATTATAGATTATAGTAAATTTATTTCAGCCCAAAAATTATTTTTAGTAATTTATTTAAAATTTATAATATGCTGAAATTTCAAATATTCATAATAATTAGCCCTTTTATAAGAAAAATACTAATATTATGTCCATTCCATGTAAAATTTAATTCTCTACAACTTTGTAGAAGAAAGTTTTTTGAAATTCGGAACAAAAAATGGCTCAAATGGGCTCTGCTAGAAAATTCACCGGCGGTGACTTTTCGGTCATCTTCTTTGGCGATCCAAAAGTTTTCCGGCAAGTTTTTTAGCGTTTTTCTACCCAGATCAGATCTAATATATTTTAGGAGTCCAACCATATTTTTAGTTTAAAAATTCGTAAGAGATTTCATGTTGAAACAATTTTCGAAAATTATTTTCTGACGAAGATTTCTTTCCTTTGATTTCTTGTTTTCCCTTGTGTAATCCTTGTTTATACAAGTTTAAATCGTCCAATACATACATAAATATGTACTCTTTACATGAAATCCATAAAAACTTGAATTGAAAATAAATCAAAGGTTTTTAAAATTACCTCAACTAGTTTTCTTTTTCTTTTCATTCTTTTCCTTTTCTTCTTTTTTCCTTCTTCCTCTTCATTTCTCTTACTCCAGCCATGCTCTCTCTTCTCTCCACTCTCGGTTATCAGTAGAGTGAGGGAATGAGATGGAGTGGAGGAAGTCTCCTCCTTTATTTCCTTTTTCTTTTCCTTATTTTCCTCCTTTTCTCTTCCTTTATTTTTCTTCCTTTCCTACCTTTTTGTCTTTTCTTTTTAGAAAAAGATCAACACCTTCCCTCCTTCTTAGCCTTCCATGTGGCCCAATATTCCTCCAAAAATTTAATTCCTCCTCTTTTATTAACTCATTTATTCGTTTAATTGTCTGTTTGACCATCTATCAATTTAACATTTTATAGTTTTAGAATAATATTCATAAATTAAATTAGACTTTTATTTCATAAAAGTCGGAAACCGAGCAACCTATTTATACTGAAAATTGAGGAAATAATTAGCACACATGCTTTGACAAAATAACCAAATGAGCTATATAAAATATTGGTAGTGGAATTTGTGGTCCCATGAATAAAATTAAACCAACTTGTACACGTTTTAACAAAAAAAAATTAATAATAGAGTTGTGGTCCATACTACTTTAAGAAAAGTAGAGTGTCGGCAAGTCCTGCCAAACTTACTTTTGTAAAATAAAAAAAATTGAACAAACATCTGTATATCATACCTATCTTTAATCAACATCTTTTATTCATAAATTATTTACATCTTTTCAATCTTTCAATAATTATTCACAATTATTGACATAGACTCACAATATTGCCAACTTGTCTAACTATATCATATCAAATAATATGAGTTACTGTGTCGTGATAATTATTGATTTAATAATATAAAATACAGTGTAGTTGTTACTGTGACAATTATTGAGTCAATAATATGAGGTACTGTGCAATACCGTGTGATATAATAGAGTATCGCGTGCTACTATGGAATAGCGCATATTACTGTACTTTTATCACCGGGTATTTCAAAAGTTAACGATATAAGTTTTGCCGTCAATTTTTTAAAAAGGTTATTTCTGTTGCTTTCACTTTCTGATAGTTATCCTGTTATAAGGCCCACCAATGATTGGTTATTTCGGCGCCGTCATACGAATATTTCTCGACAAAAGGAATATTCTCCGACAAAACGAATATTTCCTAACAAACTGTTCACTTCATATAATTTGCACATAACACCCATAACTATAACATTTATTAAATCAACATCTTAATATAAAACATTTAAATTCTATTAAAAGCAGGGGTCACCAAAACATATTCACCTCGAATAAAATATAAATAAACTAATAATTTATAATTCATTCAAGGTGCCTTTATTTATCGCATAAAATCATTATTCATATTCCAAAACTTAGAAGTGGATAATAAAACTTAAGAAATCTAAAACTCATATATGATAATTTATTCTTAAAACGTCAATCCACTATTATGGTATTATCACCATTTTACTTTAACAAAAATATTGTTTTGGTTTTTATCATAACTCATTCGTTACTTATGCGTTTACATCCCAACACCTCATGAGCTTACTAACACTTCTAAAATATTTAAAATATTATTCTGAACTTTCCAAATAATTTTCACATTTTTTGGATTATTCGACAATTTTCTATAATTATTTCTATTTATAAAAAGTATCATTTAATAGGTTCAAAATAGAAATATTAACTCCATGTACTTTTATATCTTTAAAACATCATCAATATTAATCTTATATTATTATAATATTTTTCATTAAATTTCATAATTTTTCACTATTCATAGAATTTTTTTTATGAATTTCCTCTATTTTAAAACTAACTTTAAATAGCTTAAAAATATAGTAAATACTTCTGATTTTCAATTGTTCTTCAAAAATTTACAGTAATTCATAAATAGTATTATAGATTATAGTAAATTTATTTCAGCCCAAAAATTATTTTTAGTAATTTATTTAAAATTTATAATATGCTGAAATTTCAAATATTCATAATAATTAGCCCTTTTATAAGAAAAATACTAATATTATGTCCATTCCATGTAAAATTTAATTCTCTACAACTTTGTAGAAGAAAGTTTTTTGAAATTCGGAACAAAAAATGGCTCAAATGGGCTCTGCTAGAAAATTCACCGGCGGTGACTTTTCGGTCATCTTCTTTGGCGATCCAAAAGTTTTTCCGGCAAGTTTTTTAGCGTTTTTCTACCCAGATCAGATCTAATATATTTTAGGAGTCCAACCATATTTTTAGTTTAAAAATTCGTAAGAGATTTCATGTTGAAACAATTTTCGAAAATTATTTTCTGACGAAGATTTCTTTCCTTTGATTTCTTGTTTTCCCTTGTGTAATCCTTGTTTATACAAGTTTAAATCGTCCAATACATACATAAATATGTACTCTTTACATGAAATCCATAAAAACTTGAATTGAAAATAAATCAAAGGTTTTTAAAATTACCTCAACTAGTTTTCTTTTTCTTTTCATTCTTTTCCTTTTCTTCTTTTTTCCTTCTTCCTCTTCATTTCTCTTACTCCAGCCATGCTCTCTCTTCTCTCCACTCTCGGTTATTAGTAGAGTGAGGGAATGAGATGGAGTGGAGGAAGTCTCCTCCTTTATTTCCTTTTTCTTTTCCTTATTTTCCTCCTTTTCTCTTCCTTTATTTTTCTTTCTTTCCTACCTTATTGTCTTTTCTTTTTAGAAAAAGATCAACACCTTCCCTCCTTCTTAGCTTTCCATGTGGCCCAATATTCCTCCAAAAATTTAATTCCTCCTCTTTTATTAACTCATTTATTCGTTTAATTGTCTGTTTGACCATCTATCAATTTAACATTTTATAGTTTTAGAATAATATTCATAAATTAAATTAGACTTTTATTTCATAAAAGTCGGGATCTTTCAATCACCCCACCTTATGAAATTCGTCCCCAAAATTTACGTATGTACCAGAAATTTCGAAGAGATAAGGATTTCAAATTCTAGCTCCCAGGTCACATCCTATATCTCATAGTTCATCCATTACCCATCTCTTGATTTTTAGATACCCTTCTTAAATACGGCTACAAAACAAAGGTTAATATCATCCAAATCAAATAACAAAAATCAACTTAGGTAGGACATACACTAGAGAAGATTTTACTCGTCTCTTCCCTCCTATTTTTAATCCCAGATCGCCATAGATCATATCCCTAAGCTCTGATACCAAATGTGATGCCCCAAAATAGGTCCACACAATCCATTTTGGGTCGCCAAAAATAACACTACAAACACAAATTCTCTTACTAAAATTATTAACATGTCGTATATAGTACGACAATATCCACACTCAAATTATTATAATGCCGTATAAAATAAGGCAAAAAATATTTCAAGTCCTCAAAGGAACACGAGAAGATTTATGTCCTCATTTTAATTGGGGGTGATGCTTCCAAATTTGGTTTCACATCACCCTTATTTGGTTCACCAAAATCAATTATTAAATGACGTATAAAATACGACACACACATTCTAAGTTCTCTGTACAATTATTATGCCACACTGTTCTCTAACTAGATGAGGACAACCATTAGTTCGAAACACCATTCTATACCCCGGTTCTCTCTGCTAGCCCCAGCTACACTCTTTTTTCCTGAAAGCAATTGTGAAGCAAAACGGTGAGCGAAAATAGCCCAGTAAAGAATATTATGACTAAGATAATTAAATTATCAATAGCCTTCATCAGTAATAAATCAGATATTTAGAACATATAGTAGATGATAAAAGTTTTCAATCATAATTACAACAGAATCAACAATCCATTAGAAGAATCAAGTAGAACATAATGTCTACTATCTTCTATAAATAAAAAATTCATTATCAATATTTTATTTATGTAACACCAATCAACAGTTCTTCGTTGTACCCAAGACAAAAGAACTTTCACCTCATGTCTTTACTTGAAACACCAAAGAACATGGTTATACAAATTTACAGTTCATGTTCATAATCATGCTAATCAATTATATTTTCACCCAGGCCAAGATATTTGTTTGTAACATCAATGGTCATGATCATACTAGTCTACAGCCTTTAGTCATAATCATGCCAGTCAATTTATCTTTGCACTGCAAGCCAAATATATTTATTTGTCACACCAATGGTCATGATCATACTAGTGCACAGTCTTTAGTCATAATCATGTCAGTCAATTCATCTTTGCACTACAGGCCAAAGATATTTATTTGTAACACCTATGGTCATGATCATTCCAGTTGTCGACGCCGGGAAAAAAATTCTTTTTTGATTGTGGGGTGTGTCCGTCTTTCCTAAGTTTGTGTTGTTTTGTTTTTATCCTTTTCCGTTTGCTATGTCTTTGGATTTTATTAAAGGGTGAGGATTTAGGAAAGCGATATCGACATAAGCGTCGTCGACTTTGAAATTTTTTTTTGAATTTATTAATTTATGATTGGACCGAATGAGACAGAGTCGCTAGTTGGTATGGTTTAAATGGATGTACAAACTCATCCGAGTTTTAATAGTTTTCGCAATATGGTCCAATATGTGACTCCGAAAGATTGGTCTAAAACCCGAGATTCGTGGGATTCGGGGGCTAGGTTAAGCGGGGGGAAGGTGTTAGGCACCCCCCAACTCCTGTGAAAATACGGTAATGCATCATATTGATTTCCTATGCATGAAGTGTGTGTGTGTGTGTGTGTGTGTGTTTTATTTGAAAAGGATTTTTTCTAAGACTCATTGTGAGTTATTTGAAAATAGTGTCGTTCCTCTTTTGCACATATGTACGAAAGGGTTTTATTTAGCACAAGTTAATTTTTAGACAAAATATACATATCGTACGATATTTTTGGAAAACACAAGGTTTTCAAATACTTTGCCCGAATAGTAATCGAGGATCTTTGATACTTCCATTATTGATTTTTTTTAGTATATGTAATTATTACGGAAGTAGTGTTGTACCTTTTTAACCCTATGCACAAAGGATTTGATTTATATAAAAGTTCATTTTTAGAACACAATATATATCAATAATGTTTCGAAAAATAAAGTTTTCAAATCCTTCGTCAAATTGGAATCGAGGTCCATTGATACTTCCATTTATGATCTAATATCTATCCCCAACCGCTTTATTGTCATTTAAAGCTCTTTGTGATTTTATTAGAAATCATTTTGATGATATGCATGTAAAAAGTGCCAAAAAGGGTCGGATCATCATCGAGCATGTAAGCCATCTCGATGAAACCAAGCACCCACAATTAAAGTTTTCACTATCACGAGATCTTGAATCCGACTTTTCAGGACTAACCGCTTGAGTTCGTCTTCAAGATCCAAATATTACATATACATTGATATTTGCATTATTTAAACATTACATCATAAAAATCGGTCCATCGTGGTAATCAAGTCGGGATCCAATCGGAGATCTCAACACCAGGATTCCTAGGCTCACATTATTTATGAGAGAATACATATATACAATGTCCTAGGCTTTGATAATAGATGATTTCATCGGTTGAAATCACCGTTTCAAGCCATTTCGGACCCCTTTCGCCTCTAGATATAAATCTAGGGCTATACGGGGTAACCGAGACCGTTTAAAAGCAATAAATTCTTAGATCTACCATGGATCTATATCGATCTAGCATACGGGTTAAAGCTTCATGCTTAATAACCACTCAAAAGGCTAGATTCGGCTTAGATCTAGGTATATCTAGCCTCCTGGACTTGATTTACAACAAGATATGCACAATATAACCGGTAAAAACGTAATATCTACCAACTATTACACAATATACTTATAAAACAACAAGTTTAACTAGATTTAAACAATATATATCATCAATCTAGTATATTGAACAAAATTTACAAAGAACGTAGCTAAAAAAAGTATTTTTTCACCTTGGGGTATGCTTGAACAAGTGTTTTATCACCCGGGATCAACTTAGAACACTCTTGAGACTCCAAGTAAATGATAAACAAGATAAAATGGCTCAAAGTTGGTGTATATAAGTCCAACCCGAGGGGTTCTCTCTCTAGAAATGATTTTTCTCTCTCTAAAACTGTATCTTTTTTTCTTCTAAATGAGCTGAATTTGCTCTTTTAATTTGCCGAAGCTAGCCACATATATACATGCGGCTAGCCAGATGTATGGATACGGCTAGGCCCCATGGGTCCTGCCATTTTGAAGTGTGTTCCATTGGTCCCGGTTCGAAGGATGTTGACTTTCGCAGACCGAACTTTCGAAAAGTTTTTGTGGAATGCGGCGGAGTAAGATTAAGTCTGACTGAATTAGGGTTCGGTAAGATGATGCTGGTAGCTAAGATATATCTTTCGGTTCCAGACGGCAGTTAGCTAGTTTATCTTCGATGACAATCAGTTCGAGGTTTGATGAGGTGGTTTCCGGCGGACACTGTCTCATCTTGGCGATCCTTGTTCGGTTTGCGACATGTTCGAACATCATTGGTCCCATGAATCATTCATGGGGTTGTCTCTGAGATGACCTGATTCTTTTACCTTACCTCGGGGTTATCTCCGAAGTAAAATTACGCTTTTGCCTTTCTGCAAGGTTGTATAAAGGAAGTGAAATTTCGAGTGTCTATAGATGCCCCTCTTTGTCATGTTTATGCAATGTAATGGAATGAACATGACAAAGATTACTAGACACGGAGAATATATGATAAGGTATATCTGATAATGCAATGTCACGTGTAAAATATGATATGTGAGATTATAAGAAAGTCATGAGGATTACGTCGTCGAGGTTAAGCCGATGCCCACATTGGGTTGTAGCCAACGAATTACTTTATCGGGGCTGAGCCAACCTGGGTTTGAGTTGTAGTCAATGGATTACCTCATCAGGGTTATGCCTCCATTGGTGTTGGATTGTTGCCAACGAATTACACTATCGGGGTTGTGTCGATGCCTTCACTGGTTTGTTGCCAACGGATTACACCATCAAAGTTATGTCGATGCCTTCACTGGTTCGTTGCCCGTTGATTACATCATCGGGGTTCGAGTCGACGCATTCACTGGTTCGTTACCGGTGGATTACATCATCGGGGTCTAGCCGACGCCTTCACTGGTTCGTTGTCGGTGGATTACATCATCGGGGGTCGAGTTGACATTTTTACTGGTTCGTTGCCGGTGGATTACATCTCGGGGGTTGAGCCAACACCTTCACTGGTTCGTTGTCGGTGGATTACATCATCGAAGGTCGAGCCGACTCCTTCACTGGTTTGTTGCATGTGGATTACATCATCGGGGGTCGAGCCGACGCCTTCACTGGTTTGTTGTCGGTGGATTACATTATCGGGGGTCGAGTCGACACCTTCAATGGTTCATTGTCGGTGGATTACATCATCGCGGGTCGAGCCGACGCCTTCACTAGTTTGTTACCGGTGGATTACATCATCGGGGTCGAGCCGACGCCTTCACTGGTTCGTTGTCGGTGGATTCTAAGATATAATATTGATATTAACTGACTTTCTGGTCTTCCAGCCTTCAACATCGTGATTTCTGATCTTTACCATATTTCTGCTTTTTCAGAGGGTTTTTAGGGTTTTCAGGATCTAAAACTGACCCGAAAAGGTACCATTTTACATAATGTGACCATTCTGAACCCAAAATAACACGTTTTGGACTTCACTCTACCAATCGGGAAGTCGCGGGACCCATTTAGGGCAGCCGCATCCATACATGCGGCTGGAGCATGTATGGTTGAGGCTGTTTGTGATCGGGCTTATACCCTTGGGATGGCTCATTTTCATTCATTCGACTTGAGTTTTCTTATGTTATCTCTAAAAAATTCGAGCCCCATCTCAGATCTACTCTATATCGGATTGATTTGGAGCGATCCGTCACTGTACATCTCTTCTACGTACTACGAGTAATGTATAGACTCCATTTTTTCTTATTTTCATTGGTGAAAAACTGTATTTCTTTCCTTAAACGCATTCTATCTAACATGTATGCATAGATAGATTGATAGACATGTCTATAATGCAATGCATGCTTACGTATCATCTTATGGACCGTATGGATGCGATGTATTATCATTTATCAATTAATCTAGACATGCATTATAACTATTTGTTAGACCAACAATTTAAATTGCTATTTAATTGTTTGGTTGTGATGGTATACCCCCATAGGGTGATTTAATGCATGCTTTAGGCATGTGGATAGTCCATTTTATAGGGGAGACTGGCGAAATTTTTTTATGAGTCAGACGTCAGGGTCCTAGATATATGTATAGATATGCTAGGATGAAAGTTAAAATGATGTACACATATAATGGCACATGTAGGACATGCATGATGTGATGACCTAAATTATATTTCAGGGATTGAATTTAAAATTTGAAAAGGGCAAGAATATACCTGACTTTGCTTTGATTCCTACGAACTCATTGTTCAAATATGGATTCTGTGGGACCTAGTCGTTCTTCATCCCAGCGAGTTTCAGCTGGAGTTAGCCGACGGAGACCTCCCTCTGATGTTCCTATTCCACTGATTAGTAGGCAGGTTCAGGGATTGACGGAGCCAGTTTTGCGTCCTCTTGGTGAGGACCACTCTCATTTGGACGAGGAGGATATCCTTGAGCCTGAGGTTCTGCCTCAGCCCACTACTGTTCCACGATTTCTTCCTGGCATTCAGGTAGCTGTCCCTAATTTGCTGGGTACGGATCTGAGCCGCCATCCCTCTGTTCACTTGCAGGCGAATGAGGTACATGATCTTTACAATGTATTCATTTCTCTTCTCTGTTAACAATCAATTTTCTTAACCTTAATGCCATACAGGTTTCGGAGTTTACCCAGCCCAGGGATAACTGGTTCATTATATACTCTTTGTATCATTTGCTACATCCGGAGTACCGGGCGGTAGTGGATTCTTAGGGATTCAAGGCTTTCTTCATCATTGCTCCCCGTCGCTGCCCTTGGGGCTATTTACGAGCTATATCAGAGCTATGGTTTCATCAGAGTCAGTCCCTCCATCTGCTGGATTGTGAGGTTGTGATGACACTCATGGATTGGAAGTCTATCACAAACCTGGAGTTTACTGGGGACAGAGTTCCCTTGGAGACGGGTATCACTTCGACCGCTATGCGCCCTTTTAGGGTTTTCTTCTCAGGAGCGGGCCTTCAAGGTTCGTAGTATTCGGTCGGGATGCCTGAGCGTCGATGCTGCTCGAGGCACTCTACAACAGCCGTTACCTACAGATTTGATAAATAGAGATCGCATCTTACGACGTCTATCCCTGACCATTATGAGGGGTTTTTTCATTGTGAACAACTCCTCCACCATTCCCTTTAGCTTAGTAGGGGCTGTTTGAGACGTAGACCGCATTGGGGACTACGACTAGGGATCTTTTACATTCTTTCTCTTTCTTCACAGGATGCGACTGTGATATGAGGGAGTCACCGATGCCTAGGTCGGATTCTAACCGTTTCTCCTGGTGAGTTCTTTTGACTGAATTTCACTTGTCTGAATTTTGATTGGATTATCTTTTCCCATGATTAATGTTGGGTTCTTTTCATTAACTATTCTGGGCTTACGAGAGGCTTCACTGTCTTCACTCTATCTCTATCCTGGGCTTGGACACTTATCCTCGGGGACATTAATGGCATCAGTCTACTTTATCGGAGGTCCTAGTTGCAGAGGGCTTCACCCATGCCCGTCTTTAGCTAGAGACATTGACGGCCTCTGACGTAGTGTGGGTCCCTTATTCTACAGAGCACTTGTCTGAGGGATTTGAGGATGGTCTACCGGTAGGGCCTGAGTATTATCTGTCTACTCTCCGGATTCCCTTCCTGTTTGATGGAGGTTGGGAGCTCTACCTTGGGGAATGTGCTTTTAGATGTATCACTAGGGAGATTCACCTTCCTTTTCTTCCTCTAACTCAACGATTCTGGCTTTTATCTCAGCTAGACACAGCGATTCCTACCGCTGGGTATGAGGGATTTCATTTGTCAGATGGTCCTATCACTTCTGAGGACTTTTCCATTTGGTGGGGCCCACTCACAAAAGGATCTTAGACCCGGGCTGCCAAGTTCCTTGGAGATATGGTTTTGGAGTCTCTTATGATGAAGGACTGGGTATTATGTGTAAGACCCCAACTATTATGAATAAAGATTTAATTTTCTTTATATATTATTTCGAAATAGTAAGGTGTTGATTTGATAAATATGGAAGTTATGGGTGAAATGTGCAAACATTTTTAAAATGAGCAAGTGGTTATAAAATATTCTTGTTGTCGGGGAATATTCGTTTGGTCGTGGAATATTCTTGTTGTCGGGGAATATTCGTACGACGGCGCAGCTATTTGTGGGCCCCCACAACGGAATAACTGTCGGATATAGAAAGCGACAGAAATAACTTTTTTACAAAATAACGGCGTGGTTGTTACCGTTAGTACTGTTGAAATACCCGATGGTTAAAATACAGTGATACACGGTGTTGCATAGTAGCACACGGTATTGCACAGTATTTCGAATTATTGAGTCTTACGTGAGAAGCCATTACTCAATTATTGTTACAGTAATTACTGTTCAATATTTTATATTATTGACTCAATAATTGCTACGTTGATATTTTATATTATTGACTCAATAATTGCTACGTTGCCATTTTATATGATTGATTCAATAATGGCTACAGTTGATATTTTGTAGTATTGATTCAATAATTGTCGTTGCACAGTATTTTACGTTATCAACTCAATAATTCATATTATTTGAATAATATTATTAGATAGCATTATTGACAATGTCTAAGGAAGTTCTGTCTAGGAGGGGTTATTTAATTGCGCGCCAGTAAGGAGAAGTCCTTATCGGAAGGCCCCCTCTGTCCTGGGAACGACCTGGTTGTTAATATTGTAGTTCTATAATATTATTTGTGAATAATTAATTATTGATTTATATGATAAGGAAATATTTATTTTGTGGATATTAAAGAAGGAATTGGCGCTGGTGAGTTTTTATCAATATTTTGGTGTGAGAAATCATCTAGTTGTGGATTTCGGATAATTTATGTTTGGAATTTGGAAAAACTTTATTCTGCAAAGTTGTAGAGAATTAAATTTCCTATGGAAGGACATAGAATTTGTATTTTTCTGACAAAGGGGCTATTTGTTATGAATTATTGAAGTTTCGGAAAATATATATATTATAAAATGGTGGGCCCCACTTTTGTTGTTGAAAAATCTGAAATTTTTAGCCTCCAGGCGGCGGAAATTTTGAAAAAAATAATATTATTTTAGTCTCCTTTGGCATCCTAAGCTTTTCCTATAAATAGGGTGCTTAGGTTAGAATTGAAAATCACACCAGAATCAGAAGTTTTCTCTCTCTATAATATCGAGCGTATTTTTGTGAGTATTTCAATACTTTGAGTATTAGTATTCAGCGCAAGTTTTCTTCGATATTATATCCGATATTCCAGTCAGAGGTACTATCTTTTTGAGGTAAGGGATGTTATTTTTTTCATAAATGATGTTATTCTTTTCAATATCATTATACAGAAATATTGTCATGGATTTTATGTTGAAATTCTTACTTTTTCCATCGGGGTTACTATTCACGTATACGGCACTATTCACAAAAAAATTAAATTTTCTTTTATTTGTCCAAATTGTTTGTTAAGGTTACTATCTTTGATTGTATCCAAGTTTTGAGCTCTATTCTTGAATTTTGCTCCATAATTGATTATTACGAGGTATTTTTGAATTGGATATACTAAAATACGAATCCTTAGTCTTTGTCTTTTATCTCACTGGATTCGTTTGTTTAAATATTTTTCATCATTCTCAGTCCTAAAAGGTGACGCAAATGAATATCTTTGGCCTGTAGAGCAAAGATGAATGATTACTTGATGAATATCTTTGGCCTGTAGAGCAAAGATGAATGATTACCTGATGAATATCTTTGGCCTGTAGTGCAAAGATGACAGGTGTTGAGATGAATATGACCACTAATGATACAAATGAATATCTTTGGCCTGTAGTGCAAAGATGAATATTTGATTCGAGATGTATATTGATTGATGTTACAGGGATAAAATATTGATGATGGACTTTTAAATCATAGAAGATAGTAGACTTCATTCTCTGCTTAACTCTTCTAATGATTTGTTATTTCCGCTGCGAATATTGATCTAAGATTGGTTGTCCATTATATTTTATCTGATTTGTTGAAGGCTAACGATAATTTATTTTCCATTATCTTAGTCATAATATTCTTTACTGAGCTAGTTGAGCTCACCCTTTTCATCTGTTGTCCTCTTCAGGAAATGAGAATGTTGCGGGAACTAGTCGGGGGACAGAGTGATGGTCCGAGTTAGAGCAGTAGTAGTCCTCACTATTTCTGATAAATAGTGTGATAATAATTGTAATGAGGACTTAGTTTGAATCTTAATATTTTCTATTGAGACTCACAGTTGTGTGGTCGTATTTTGCACGACCGTATGATATAAAGTTTGTATTTGAATTCTGTACCATGTATTTGGCGACTCAGAATGGGTTGGGTTGAATGGACCTATTCTGGGGGCGTCACATTATGCTTCCAAGAACCCTCTCATTAGACTCAGATAGATGATTTGAGACGTCAGTTGGAGAAGCTATCAACGTACTGTCATCATAAGAGTGTGGACCCTTCCTTAGCAAGTACTTTTGCTGCTCAGGATCACGAGGCTGGACCATCAGGTACTGGTGGTTCTCATGGGGATGGACCCTCAGGAACTAGTGGTTCTCAGGATGGAGGTGATCCATTTACTTATCACTCGGATGTGCAGTAGACACTTTATCGCCCCGATCTGTAGGGTATGCCTTATCGTCCTTCTACGTAGGACATTCCTACTCATAAGGACTTGGCGAAGTTGGATCAGTTCGACGACAGTATCACCTTTGTAGACAACATCATGATGACTCCATAGGTCTTTTGTTAGTCCTTGTGCATTTGTGCCCCAATATCCTGTACATTTTATTTCATAGTTTTCACATGTATCATAGGTATGACAGTGATGTAAAACTTAAGTATTTGGCAGATATCTAAGTATGATGTTTTTTATTTATTCATCGCACATGCTATATTATCACTTGTTATGATGCATGCTTCATATATATTTAAAGGATTGGATAAAGATTGACCCCTATATGGTCTTATTAACACAGTTTTATAGATGGCCTCTTTGCTGTGGCTCCCTTGGATCACCTTCAGCGTAGTCAGATAGCTACCAGTTTGAGAGTTTGGCATAACCATTTGCCGGATTCTGACCATGTTGCATTCGGTCGCATAATGGGACATTCCTTATCCCTGTTATCCTTTTAGGTTCTAGAGGGGTTTGGTGATGGGATGCTCAGCTACTGGATTCCAGAGTGCCATATTTTCCAGTTTGTCTCTGATGAGTTGCCTCCCACTCTGGAGGAATACGGTCGCATCTCTGGATTATCAATGGAGGGGCTATGTGCTCGGATGGCGTTAGACCATATGTGCCGCCAGTTCATGACGGTTACCGGACTGAGGAGGGTAGTCGTACTGGAAGAGGTGGGTGGAAGCCACACTATTTATATGGACTTCATGATAGGCCACTTTGCATCTGCTGACAGCTTCGCCGTTTATCATGAAGATTTTTCCATTTCAGAGGAGAGATGACACACTGCCCGAGTGGACGCCTTGGTCATGTGCCTCGTAGCATATCTATACATGCCATTCTATGCTGACCATCTAGATGTGGGGATGTCGATGGCTATCAAGGCTCTTACAGATGACTTCACCATACTTCCTCTTATCTTGGCAGAGCCATTGATATCAGCATCTTTTTGTCGGACTGTTGGGGATCAGGGGTTCAGAGGTAGCCCCGTGCTCCTATATATTTGGTTCATGACTCACCTCAGACCGATCGATCGGCTTCATCATCATGGGTTCTACTTTGGACATGGCCTGTCCCATATCTACTCATACCGCCCGATTTCCTGCATCGATTAGGCGTCCTGGGCTTCATTTCTGGGTGCCATGGAGGATCCTTTTACGATAGTTATGTATTCTGGTTACTGCTCCTTTTTGAGTTTCACCACCCATGTAGCTTACCTGGATTTCCTTCGGTTGGCCGGTTTGAGGCGTGTGACGACCTATCATCCTCTAGCGGTGATGGGCCAGTTTGATCAGTATCAAAAGGTCCATTTATTTGAGGGGACTGAGGATTCTCGCTTCCCTGTCTGCTCAGTTACCAAGGCTGATCAAGCTTGGGTTTATGGATTTTGGTCTCATCGGCAGATAGCGGAGTTCAGAGACTGCCGTCTGGGCCGATCTGCAGAGTATTCAGCTTGGCTAGAGTCGGATTTGGCACCAGACGCAGTGGACCAGATTGAGATAGGATCTTTTTCTGAGGATGATGATGGGTTTACTGACATTGAGGAGCCCATGGAGGATCATATATCTCCGACTGAGGATGCTTTGTTTGCGGAGTTGACCGCTTCTCTAGTCAGTATTGTCCTGAGTTCATCCTCTATTTCCATGGAGGCGATGGATAGACAGCTTCACTTGGTGACTTGATGTGTACCACCATAGCTGGTCAGGACGACGCTGCTATCGCTGAGAAAGACGCAACCTTTGTTTCCAGAGATCAGGCCCTTGTTGATAGAGATGTGGCCTAAACTTTCGCAGATGGACTCATTAGTCACGTACAGGGTGTAGTGCAGGGTTAGGAGGGCATTTATTGCATGGTAGTAGAGATGCTGAGACGTGTCGAGGTACTGGAGCATGAGCTCAGGGATGCTCCTCAGACTGCAGAGACGGCTGGATACTTGGCTATGTTAACTCAGTCTTACTGCCGATTTATAGCCCTATTTTATTTTCATGTACAAACTTTGTTATTATCTTTTGTCACAGGTTAGAATCAACTTTTGTATTATAAACAGTTGTATATATATAAAGAAACAAGTTCAGTTCACTTCCCTTGTTTGAGCATGTCTAGCCTTGTATACTGTTACCATTCTCGCTTCATGATTTATTATGTCGACGTAGAACTAGTCTTGTCATACTTGTGCCAGAGTCGGCAGGGTGATGCTGAGATGTCGTTAGGTCCTCTCCGTATGAGCCGTTGATTGGGTGGGTTTGTGTTATATTTTGGTTTCTGTATAGGTTAATATTTTGGTTTTAAGAAGATAAGGTGAAAGTGTTTGGATTCTTTCGAAGGTTAGACCGCACCATATATGGTTGCCTACGTACTCCCCTAGCGGACAGATCAGGTCTTTCGTAATTCAGGCTTGGCCTGAATAGTTAAAAAGGGTTTATTTGGGTTGGAGCTTAGTTTGATGGGGTTTTGATTTTTTTTTTGTTTGATGTGGTTTTAATTTTTTTTGTTTGATTTGACCGCACCATAAATGGCTGCCTACGTACTTCCGCAGATGGGAGATCACGTCTTTCGTAGTTCAGGGCTCAGACCTGAAAACCAGACTTGATATTTTTTTCCTTTTTTTCCTTTTTTTTTTTTTTTTCTTTTTCTTTTTGTTTCTTTTTCTTTTTATCGAGACAAAGTATTCCAGTTTGAAATGAAAGGGGTCTCAGACATAATACCGTTTCATCGAATTGGAATTGAACAATTGTGAGAATTCCTCACCATCCATCTCCTCCAATTTCAAGGCTCCGCCCGATAGGATTACTTTGACAACAAAGAATCCTTCCCAATTTGGGGAAAACTTTCCTTTAGCTGCATCCTAGCCTAGAATGATCTTCTTTAGTACCAAATCAAGCTACTTAAATTCTCGAGGTCACACCTTCTTGTTATAAGATCGGGACATTCGCTGCTGATATAGTTGGCTGTGGAAGATAGCAGCATCCCTTCTTTCATCTATCAAGGATAACTGATCGTATCGATCTTGTATCCATTGGCTATCCTCTATCTAGGAGTCTAGCATCACTCTTAGTGATTCCATCTCCACTTCGACAGGAAGTATGACCTCCATACCATAGACTAATGAGTAAGGTATTGCCCCAGTCGAGGTTCGAGTAGACGTTCGCTATGCAAGTAGGGTTAACGACAATAGATCAGGCCAACCCCGGTGATTTTTCGACATCTTCGTCATTATCTTCTTGATATTCTTATTAGCAACTTCCACCGCGCCGTTCATTTTTGGACGATAAATAACTGAATTGAGGTGTTTGATATTGAACTTACTGCGCAGTTCCCTTATCATCTCGTTATTCAGATTCTTTGCATTGTCCGATATGATAACCTCGGGTTGTCCATACCGACAGATGACGTTGTTTCTAATAAAACCAACGATGACCTCCTTGGTGACCATGGGGAAGGAAGCTGCTTCAACCCACTTGGTAAAGTAGTAGATCATAGTGAAGATGAATCGGTGACCGTTACTGGCTTTAGGCTCAACAGGTCCTATCACGCCCATTCCCCAAATCGAAAAAGGCCATGGTGATATCATGCAATGCAGTTGATTCGGGGGTGCATGAATAATGTTGGCATGGATCTGGCATTGATAACAACGCTTGGCATGATCGTCGCAATCCGCTTTGAGGGATATCCAGTAATGTCCCATCCTTAGAATTTTCTTGGCAAGTAGGGGTCCACTCATATGTGCTCCGCACACCCCACTATGTACTTCATTCATAAGTCTCTGGACCTGATCTCTGTCTAGACATCTCAGAAGGCCTACACTTAGGTATCTCTTATAGAGAGCATCGCCACTTAGGTAGAAATTCATGGCCATCTTCTATATTTGCTTCTTTACGGCTTGATTCATTCCTTCAGGGGTTGATTGATATCGCAAATATTCTTTAATGTGGTGGTACTAAGGTAGTCCAGTAGGTGCTATCTCACCTGATATCTCCCCTACACTGTTTCCATATGACGGTGCATTCTGTACAGTAAAAGTGATGACAGGCATTCCCTTCCTTGCTGACAGGTTCACCAATGAAGCTAATGTAGCCAATGCATCGGCGAAATCATTTCGATTCCGGGGAATATGCATGAAGGAAATGTCTTCAAACTCTCCTGCCAATCTGAGAATATGCTGATGGTAAGGCAGTAGATGCAATTCCTTGGTGGTGTAGGCCCCGGTGGACTGTCTGATAACTAGTTCCAAATCTCCGAACACAGCTAATCGTTTAACTCCTATGGATTGAGCCAGTCTTAACCCCACAATGCATCCTTCGTATTCTGCGGTATTGTTGGAATTGTTAAAATACAACTTGGTTGCCATAGGGTATTCATCTCCTGTGATGGATACCAGAACTGCCTCGGCTCCCGCGCCTTCAGTATTTGATGCGCCGTTAAAATACATTTTCCAGAATTGACCTTTATCCTTTTTACCGGTTAGTTGAACAGTCATCACTTCCTCCTCTGGGAAATATATTTCTAGAGGTTCATAACCTCCTGCTGGTGCGGCCGACAGGTGATCTGCAATTCTTTGCCCTTTAATGGATTTTTGGGTCACATAGATGATGTCGAACTGTTGGAGGATCAACTGCCACTTGGATAATCGGCAGTTCAACATTGGCTTGCTGAAGATGTATTTCAAACGATCCATCCTATAGATGAGATAAGTTGTATGGCTGTGTAGGTAATGCTGTAACCTCGTGGCTGCCTAAGCTAATGCACAGCAGGTCCTTTCTATCAGGGTGTATTTTTACTCTCTGCAGCTGAAACATTTACTGAGATAATAAATCTCCCTCTCTTTCCCCATATCGTCTTTTTGCCACAGTAAGCAACCCATAGCGTTGGAATTGACTGAGATATACACGAATAACAGAATTCCATCCCTTGGGGGTACCAATACAGGTGCTTCAATCAACTTCTTGTGGATGGTACGGAAAGCTTTTCGGCAGTCTTCATTCCTTTTTACCTAAGAGTTCTTTCTTAACAATTTGAAAAAGTTTATTCTTCCCAGGACCCCTCAAATTTCCTTCTCGGTCTTTAGTTCGGGCATCTCAGAAATGGCTTTGATCTTGGCAGGATCCAACTCAATGCCCCGGTTGCTCACAAGAAATCCTACCAAATTATCGAATTTCACACCAAAAGCACACTTCACTGGATTTAACTTCAAATTGAATTTGCAGAGTCGTTTAAACAACTTCCGAAGATGAGTGCAATGGTCATCAGCCTCTCTGGACTTCACGATGATATCATCCACATACACTTTGATCTCTTTATGCATCATATCTTGAAATAAGGTCATCATAGCCCTCTGGTAAGTAACACCGGCATTGGTAAGGCCAAAAGCTAGTCTTCGATAACAGAATGTTCCCCAAGGGGTAATGAAGGAGGTCTTTTCCCTGTCTTCTTTAGCAACCATAATCTGATGATATCCGGTAAAGCAATCGACGAAAGAATACATTTCGAACTATACCGTATTGTCAATTAACACGTGAATGAACGACACTGAGAAGTCATCTTTAAGGTTGGCCTTATTAAGATCTCGATAATCTACACATACTCGCACCTTCCCACCAGATTTTGGCACTGGACTACGTTTGACAACCATTAAGGGTATGTTGATACCATAATGATTCCTGCTTTGAACTATTTGATGATTTCTTATTTGATCTTCAGGCTCTATTCTGGTTTCAACTGTCTTAATTTTTGCTTAACTGGTTTGGAACCTTCTTGAATTGGTAGTCGATGGACAATTATATCGGTGGATAGACCTATCATGTCTTCATGAGACCAGGCAAAAATATCCTTGAATTGGGTTAGGAGTTTGATTAGTTCTTTTTCTTAGTTAGAAGGAAGGTTGGTTCCTATCTGTATCTCTTGGGGATTGTCAGGGGTTCCAATATTTATGGTGGTGGTTTGATCAAGGTTGCGTTTAGGTTTATCTTCGATCCATGCTTTGTTTTCCTCGGGCACCTCGCCATTATCCACTTCCTCTTGCTCTATCCCCATCAAGTCAAAGTCCAATTCTATATTAAAATCGTAATCATTACTCAAATTTGGCAAGTCATGGACGTGGCTAGAAATACTCAAATTTGGAAACCTGAGACAAAAACTTGATTGCTAAATATATACAAACGGTTGTCAATTACAAAAGGATTTAGCAGTTGATATGAGAACAGGCAATAACAAGTTGCAGATAAAATAAAAACAAACATAAATATATAAAGGTAAAGCTCCCTATCAACGGATCACTTTCTGGTTACCCTTTTCGGACGATCTGAGGGGTGGTCGTCCAATTACTGGTAGTTAGATCCTGGGGGATAGCTGAGATAGACGTGTTGCTGGAGTTATCAGTGTCTTCCAAGATGACCATAATTGGTTTGGAACCGGTCCCTGGATCCTCATTCGCGATGTTCACACTTTCCCAATCAAGGACCGGGAGGATGGGTTGATAATTCGACAGGTCTTCCCCATTGGATTTCTTCATGTCATCTTTAGGAAGGCAAAAGCTGCTCACAAATTGTAACTGAATCTCATCCAGAAACTTCTTATCTTTGGCCATCCTGGCAGTATCCTTAATAGTCTCTTCGTCACCAATATCCTTATATCCGTTTTGATTGACTTTAGGGAATAGGAGGTTTGAGATAATAACGGGGACCTTCTTCAACGGCTGCTTAAATCCGGCTTCACTGAGGTCTGGCTTGAGATGAATCAGATGGTTAACTGGCATGTGCTAGTGAGGATTTGATGTTTGGATCCACCAAAGTATCCTAATCCAACCCTTCCCAACTGTGTGGATATGTGGATCGGGTTCTTGATTCCCTGGCCATTTTTCCCCAATCCTTGGCCTAGTCGATGGCCTCTGGAAAGCATCTCTTGGACAGCTGCCATCACTTCTAGAGATATCCAGGGAGTTAATACTGGCGCACCCACAGAGTGGTAACGTGGATTGCTTACTTCAAAGGCTTGAAAACTGGCGGGCTCAATACCCTCATTCACGCTGATCAGGGGAATATCTCGCAGATTATGGATAGGTTAATCAGGTTCTGCACTGACAGTGACCAGATTGCCGTTGACGATGTATTTCAATTGCTGATGAAGAGTTGAAGGAAAAGCCCCATCCATGTGGATCCATGGTCGTCCCAACAACAGATTATATCCGGTAATGATTTTCAAGGATTTGGAAAGGTATATTGAAGGTGAACGGGTCAATCTCTACAGGAAGTTCAATTTCCCTAACTATATCCCTTCTTGATCTGTCTAATGCTCGTACCACTACATAGCTTTCCCAAATCCGATTCGGGTTGATCTTCATTCTATCTAGAGTATCCTGTGGACAAATATTCAAGGACGATCCGCCATCAATTAGCACGCCTCCAATCCACGTATCCAGATGATACGACGGCGATATGCAATGGTCTACGATGCCCAGTTCCCTCGGTCGGTATAACGTCATTGGTAAATGATATCACATTACTATCCAATACATGGCTGATCAGGTGCTGAAATTTCTCAATATCAATGGTTTTGGGCAGGTGTGCCCCCTCCAATACTTGGATTAAAATTTAAAGATGGTTGTCAGAAGTCAATACTAAATCCAGAATGTAGACTTGATGTGGTTCCGCCTTTAACTGCTTCACCGTTCTTGCTTCATTGTGCCCCATCTTAAAGAGGAATTCTGCGATCTTTCCCGTTGATACCTTTCCCAACATCTTGGCCTGCTGGTTTCAATAAACGCCCCTGGAGGTAAAGTGGATTCTCCTTAGGTATGATAGATGTATAATCGGGTGTTAATTTTATGCCTTCTCCATAATTCCATGGTACCATTTTTAGGCAATAAATTGGGAGTTGAGGCCAAGGAGCCAACATCAGGTGGTGTCGGTATCTCGAGAGTAGTCTTGTTTCCCTTCCCAGATAATCCTTTTATGGTTATGGGTCTGCCAGACATTCCTTCTAGGCAAAAGATAACCGCTACCATTCCCTCCGAATTCATTGCCCGTCGAGGGTATATTATCTCTTCTTCTGAGAAGATCTCAGTTTTACTCATTAGTTCTAGCTCTCCTGACTCGATCAGATTCTGAATTAAGTGTCGCAAGGCCCAACATTCCTTAGTGGCATGTCCAGGGGCATTCGTAAGATAGAGGCAGAACCTAGAAGGATCGAAACACTTTGACTGCAGATTCGGGGGTGGCAGAAATTCTATGATCTTTCCTTCCTCGATCAAGGTGCACATAATTTCCTCCCAGGACTGCCCCCAAGGGGGCGAATTTCTGTTTGGCTGCAAATTCTCGTCGGTGCTGAATTCTAGCTTCCCTAGCCATATTTTCTGTCCATTTGTTCTACTCTTTATAGCGAATTCGATCCCTTATTGAGATTGGGACATCTTGGACAGATTTAGTGTTGGTTGGCCTTGGTAGGACTTGGTCTATTAGATTTCGGGTCAGCTGGTGTTGGTATACAACCAGATCTTCTAACTGATCAACTCGTGCTTTAATTGAGGCCAAGTCTTGCTCCACCCCATACTTCTCTTTGGGGTATCACCATATTGCAGGGTTATTTGCAGAGGGTGCTTCTGTGACGCCCCCAAATTTGGACCGCCACTTGGTCACTTGAATTCGGTTCGTCACGTGCTTATGGTAATACGATAATAACTAAAATCACACAATCACTGCGGAAAATCAAATCTAGAATAATTTACAATAATTTATTATAATTATTCCCCCAAGTCTCGCAACCCACAGTACTTAATAGATTACATAATAATATCCAATACAGACTTATTACATAATCTAACTTAAGTTTAAACATAGTCAACTCCAATCTTACTACATCAACTTAATACAACATTATAATATTTAAAACATAAAAAGACACAAGCTAGTCGGTAGCCTTGCCCTTGCCCTTATCAACGCCCGAAGGTCCACCCTACTCTGCCTTAACTGAAATGTTTTTAGGGAAAACAAGAATGAGCAACAAGTTTGCTCAGCAAGTAATATAACAACAAGGGTGAGTAATATAATTCTCAAATCTTTAAAAAGATATGGCAAGGTGTGATAGTTCAAGGATAACAAGAATATCAACAGTTCTCAATAACAGTCGCTAAGGACAGAATAATATCAATATGATTCGATACTAAATCAATTTAAGATTTCAAGATAACTGAATACTAAGCAGTCACTAAGGACTATGAACTCTTACTAGAATTAACAGTAATATACTGAAAATCTAATAAAACAAGTACAACAGGTGATCAGCCTAAAGTACCCTATATTATGCATAACATTTAATCATACTCAAGTGCGCGCGTCGGTCTCCAGACAAATATATGTTCCTTTAAAGAAGGTTGTTCAACTCAGTTAACACAAGAATTCCGTACAAATCAATTGGTTTGGATAGCTTTCTAATCATGTTATAAGTCTAGCCTAATCAATTGGCATAGACGGCTCTTTAAATGAATAAGCTAACAATTATAAGTTCAATACTCGAATCAAAGTTCAAGAATAAACAACTCTATTCTATTTATGAAGCATTATGTCATAGGATAAGAATCATGCTTTCAATTATTTACTTGTATAATCAATAATAGTACAAGCTCCAGTAATGCTCAATAAAGAGTAGGGTTCAAGTACTTGCACTTTAAAAGAGTGTAAGTTAGGGAACTTGCTTACAATGTTCCTCGAATAACGCAAACACCAAGATAGGATACTTGCCTTATGCGTAGTTTATCCACAAAAAGCAAATCAACACTTTTGAATCCCTATTGTAATATAGTTACATATATATATGATATCCATTAGTCATATATTATAGCTTCATATTTTATCTTGGACATACGATCAACACACAAGCTAAGTCTTAGCCTAGCTATACAGTTATATCATATATAGTATCATACTAGTATAACTTTTATCCTTAACGTTCCTCTTTTCGAGTTTAACATATTCTTATATCATTAATATCACATAAGACCACAATTAATACTAAATATATTTTATTTTAGTAAGTTATGGCATTTCCATAAGTTCACCGTCAAAATCGAATTCAAGTGTCAACACATGATATCACATAGCATGTAAGTCATATTAAAGGATACTTTTATGCTTATTCAACCTTTTCACGTTCAATTTACATGATATAGGTTCTAGATCTATATTTTGAACAAATTAAGGCTTTACAACATCATGAAATCATGTAAGCTATCATGCTTGTTATTTTAAGCATACGAGGTGATCACGTAGTTTGGTTTAGGCATGCTCACAAGTATCTTTACCACATACATATTACTATCCTAAGTTCACCTTTACATGTTAGGGTCTTAGTTTAGGATTTCTAAGAATTTAAGGCCAAATACGGTCATGCAGTCAGAATGCATACAATTTAATCATAGGTACATGCGAGAAGATTATATAAATTGTAATATACATGCTCGCAATTGTCCACATCATTTATTCATAATTAGCATTGTTTATTACTTTAAAAACATGCTTAAACTCATGCTTGGTTAACCTTTTATTGAATTTAACAAGTGAGTACACATGTATGGTATACTAGTGATGTTACACTCATTATTAAACATGTTAAAAATATCAGAATACGAATCTTAATACAAAATGTCAAGTCCATGTTCAAAGTTCATGTTTCGTTAGTAAGTTCCATTAACAAAGTCTAACATGTTCATGCTATCTTAAGATATATACACAAGTCATCACATCCTTCATGAATTTCTAAACTATAATAACATGTATCAAAGTCAGAATATAAATATAACATATCCAAGTCCCTCTTTATAACTTTAAGTTCCTTTTGAACCCATACGTCGTTTCGTCAAAAAGGTATACCATCTTGGTTTAAACATGCTTACGTTAGGCCTATGTACTCATATATATGTTCTAATCAAGCTAGCATGCTCATCAAAGTTATATAACAAACTATCACTTAGCAGAATTTAAGCAGAAATTCAAAAACTGCAGCAGGGTTCCGGTGCAGCTGCGCAGCATGCCAAGGTTAAACCGGCGCAGCTGCGCCACCACTGGTTCTGGCCGGACTGCAGTCTGCTTCGGCAGTTAACAGCCCAATTCACAAAATTACTTCACGAATTTGATTTTTTAAACATGCTACATTATATACTAACATGTTACTAAGTCTATATAACAACTAATAATCATTCTATAATTCAATTAACATGCATTGCAACCAAAATCAAGAAATGAGAATTTGACAGAGAATGAAAATGACGAACAAGAAATGTAGTTATGCCTTTGTAATGTGATTGTTGTTAATTGAATTCTCAACTCTTGGAATACTTAACACTGATATATGTATATGCTCTCACTCTCAACACTTAAGAAATCTCAGCAAATTGCAAATGGAGAAGGAGAGTTCGTATTTATAGAAAAACCAATATACAGACAATGCATATATACATCAAATTAAACCAATAGGAATGTTGGATTGCATGGTGGCTAATAGAGGGTTGGTAAATGGTTGTTAGATTCATCATGAATCCCACATCCTTGATCATCATGAGCTATGAAATGTTTGCTGAGTTTGTGGAATATAGGCCTTAGACTTCATAATGCTATTCACGTATACAAGGTTTGTGTCTATCAATATGGGACAAGGAATGGTATCTCAGCATTTGTAACACTCCACACTTAAACTATTATACATACATAACATATACTTATGTTATAATTTGAATCACAATGCATTTTTAATAGGTAACAAATATTACAATGTAGTAAGTAGGGATATATATATATATTTAACATATAATTCATGTACATTTTGTTAATATCAGATATAATTTTATCAAATATTACCACATTACATTGTCTCATTAATTATTAAATTCTATTATTCAATTATATTTTGAAGTAATCATCAACTATAATTGTTTACTATATATATTCATAATGTACTATTTTAATGTATACTCACATACCTATTGTCACATAAGCATTATGTAGCTTATATACTTTAATCAATCTTAATACATGGTCCATATATATATATATATATATATATATATATATAGTATAGTCACATAAATGTTGCACCACACTATATAATATAGTTGTATTCCATATACTTTATATTGTTAATTATTGCATGCTCGTACATAACAATCAATATAATCTTATTATATTAATAACTTACTTATTTTTTTTATTATTCCTAATGTCAAATAAGTAAATAAATTATTCATCTCATCGATTAATTAACATTAATGTTAATTAATCCATTCCTCGTCAATTAATGTAATTATTAATTTTCACAACAATTTATTATTTATCACAGTAAATAAGTGTAAATCTTATTATATTTATAGGCACGTCGCTTATTATTATTATATTTATCATCACTGTGCCACACAAGACACTTAACGAGTTTATCCGCAAACTCCATAATTTCTCAATTATAAATATTCAATTTAATATAATTGAGTTAACTCATCTCGTAACACAAAATCATTTATTTTCAAATAAATACTCATTCCCATTAATATATTCATTTAATAATATTCGAAAATTCTCGGGTATTACATCCTCCTCCAGCTTCCTTAGGTACTTGAGATTTTCCCTGCGTCCTGCACCGATCATGTTGATTCCATCCGCATTATGCTGAGGCAAGGGGTCGTTGTTGACATTTGGCTTCTCTAACTCTTTGACTATGATCTCCCCATTGTCAATCAAGTTCTGAATCTTGTGTTTTAAAGTCCAACATTCTTGAGTATCATGCCCTGGTGAGTTGGAATGGTAAGCGCATTTTTTGCTGGGATCAAATTGCCTTCTATTTGGATCAGAAGGTGGAGCTAGCTCAACGATCTTCTTCTGGGCGATCAACAGTGCCAATATATTCTCCAAATAGTCCCCAAAAGACGTGAATATCCTTCTTCGCTTGTTCTCCCCAACCTTCAATGCTGTAGGATTTTGGGAATTCACAGGATGAGAGTTCTGCTTCTAGATAGGCGAATTAGGGCTCTTATTGGTAGCTTGTCCTTGCAATATCAAAGAGACGTCTTCTTCCTTCCTTTTAGATACTCTTTAGGGGCGCTCACATAGTTTCCCTGCTATATGTGCTCTGCTACGACTTCCAAGGCAGTGAAATCTTTAATTTTGCCAGACTTCAAACCCATTTTCGCCATTTCTCCATGTTTGATCATTTCGAAGAAGGATTTTCCTAACCCAGTTGAGGACTCTCTCATAGAAAGGGGCTTCTTATATTTCAATGAATGTTGTCACCATCTCACTAGTCATCCATTGGTGGGTTAACTTGGGCCGTCATTTGCCTCCACTGCTGTGCATATTCTTTAAACGACTCAGTACTCAGTTTCTTGACTTTGGTAACTTGGTAGCGATCAGGTGCCATTTGGGATTGGAAACTATACTAGTTGAGGAACGCAAGGGCCAAATCTTCCCAACCTCGGACTTTGGAATTATCTATTCGAGCGTACCAAGTTCAGGCTTCACCAGTAAGGCTTTTTTGGAATAATTGCATTCTGAGGTTCTCATCCTAGACGTAGGTTCCCAGTTCACCTATATAGACTTTTAAGTGAGTAGGGATCCCCCAATCCATTGTATTTCTCAAACTCTGGGATTTGAAACTTATCCGGGTATCTCGCTTTTGGGAAAATACACAGATTCGAATAATTCACGCTCCCATGGGATCCTGTCCCTTTCATATACCGGATGGCATCCTCCATCTGCCTAACCTTCCTCCTGATATCCCCAGTTTCTTTGTCTTTTTGGAGGTCTATAATTTCCCGTGTAGTCTTCTGGATCGGAGCCTCCTTGGATACTTCAACATTGAGGGGAAAGATAGGTGTGGACATCTAGGTATCACCGTCTTTTTCTGGTATTTTCATATCTGCCTTGAACAGAGGGTTCAGTCTGACTCTTATGCTTAGGTTCCTGAGATACTTTGCACTGTTCTCTCAACAGGATCGTCATCTCGGCAATCTATTTCTTAAATTCCTTGAATTCCTCTCGAGATATAGTGATGGGTTCAGATGAGCTTCCTTCAGCCATCTTGACTGGTGGTGAACGGGCCTTCTTGGCTCAAAATCGAATTCTAGGACCAATCTGCACAAAACTGATATCTAGTTTCGACTGGATATTGGTGGACAGAGATGCATCAGTTTAATGGTTTTTTAATCTTTTGCCTGCGAAATAAAGGGTTAGTCGACTTGATCACATGATATGAAAGATGTATAGATGACAGTTTCAAAATGATTGTCATTTATATATACGAAGATTAAATAGGGCATCAAGAGGCCTACCCCGCGTTGGGTTTATCAGAGGCTGGCCTATCTTAGGGTTACTCTCACGGGCTTGTTTGAAATTGGTTCCCAGATCTTTCACAATTTACTTGATGAAAACATCCATTTTTCAATTGGAGCGGATCTGAGTGGTGCCTTTCCTGAGCCTCACAATGGAAACACCTAGAGGAGTCCAGTAATAAACAACCGATGGGATTGCCTCCTAATGGAGGTACCACACAACATACATTTACATACATTCACGTCCTCACCGTATACAATTATGATGACATTGTGCGAAGCACTAATATATTGTGTGAGGCACTAATACAAAAAAAATGCTTAAAGATTGAGACAATTATCACACACAAAGATCATTCACACAAGATGCACATGCAAAATGAAAATAAAAAAGATTGAACGTGACTTAAGCCCTTTTTAATCCCCAGCAGAGTCGCCATATGTCGACGCCGGGAAAAATTTCTTTTGATTTGTGGGGTGTTTCCGTCTTTCCTAAGTTTGTGTTATTTTGTTTTTACCCTTTTTCGTTCTCTATGTCTTTGGATTTTATTAAAGGGTGAAATTTTAGGAAAGCGGTACTGATATAAGTGTCGACGACTTTGAAAAGAAGATTGAATTTTTTTTTATGATTGGACAGAATGAGACAGAGTCGCCAGTTGGTATGGTTTAAATGGATGTACCAACTCATTCGAGTTTTAATAGTTTTTGCAATATGGTCCAATATGTGACTCCAAAAAATTGGTCTGAAAGTCGAGATTCATAGAATTCGGGGGCTAGGTTAAGTGGGGGGAAGGTGTTAGGCATCCCCCGACTCCCGTGAAAACACGGTACCGCATCTTATTGATTTGCTATGCATGAAGTGTGTGTGTGTGTGTGTGTGAGTGTGTATGTGTGTGTGTGTGTTTTATTTGAAAAGGTTTATTCTAAGCCTCATTGTGAGTTATTTGGAAGTAGTGCCGTTCCTCTTTTGCACCTATGTACGAAGGGTTTGATTAAGCAAAAGTTCATTTTGAGAGAAAATATACATTTCGTATGATATTTTGGGAAAACACAAGGTTTTCAAATCCTTCGCCCGAATAGTAATCGAGGATCTTTGATACTTCCATTATTGATTTTTTTAGTATATGTAATTATTACGAAAGTAGTGTTGTACCTCTTTAACCCTATGCACAATGGATTTGATTTATATAAATGTTCATTTTTAGAACACAATATATATCAATGATGTTTTGAAAACAAAGTTTTTAATCCCTTCGTCAAATAGGAATCGAGGTCCTTTGATACTTCCATTTATGATCTAATATCTATCCCCAACCGTTTTATTGTCATTTAAAACTCTTTGTGGTTTTATTAGAAATCATTTTAATGATATGCATGTAAAAAGTGCCAAAAAGGGTCGGATCATCATCGGGCATGTAAGCCATCTCGATGAAACCAAGCATCCACAATTAAAATTTTCACTATCACAGGATCTTGAATTCGACTTTTTGGGACTAACCCATCAATTTCGTCTTCGAGATCCAAATATTACATATACAATGATATTGGCATTATTTAAACATTACGTCATAAAAACCACTCCATCGTGGGAATCAAGTCGGGATCCAATCGGAGATCTCAACACCGGGATTCCTAAGCTCACATTATTTATGCGGGAATACATATATACAATGTCCTAGGCTTTGATATTAGATGATTTCATCAGTTGAAATCACCATTTCAAGCCATTCGGACCCCTTTCGCCTCTAGATATAAATTTAGGGCTATACGTGGTAACCGGGACCGTTTAAAAGAAATAAATGCGTAGATCTACCATGGATCTAAACTGATCTAGCATACGGGTTAAAGCTTCATGCTTAATAACCACTCAAAAGGCTAGATTTAACTTATATCTAGGTAGATCTAGCATCTAGACTTGATTTACAACAAGATATGCACAATATAACCGGTAGAAACGTAATATCTACCAACTATCACACAATATACTTAGAAAACAACAAGTTTAACTAGATTTAAACAATATATATCATCAATCTAGTATATTGAACAAAATTTACAAAGAACGTAGCTAAAAAGAGTATTTTTTCACCTTGGGGGACACGTGAACAAGTGTTTTATCACCCGGGATCAACTTAGAATACTCTCGGGACTCCAAGTAGATACTAAACAAGATAAAATGGCTCAAAGTTGGTGTATATAAGTCCAACCCGAGGGGTTCTCTCTCTAGAAATGATTTTTCTATCTCTAAAACTATTTTTTTTCTTCTAAATGAGCTGAATTTGCTCTTTTAATCTGCCAAAGCCAACCGCATATATACATGCGGCTAGCCATATGTATGGATGCGGTTGGGCCTCGCTGTCTCAAAGTGTGTTCCTTTGGTCTCGGTTCGGAGGAAATTGACCTTTGCAGACCGAACTTTCGGAAAGTCTTTGCGAAATGCGGCGGAGAAAAATTGAGTTTGACTGAATCAAGGTCCAGGAAGATGAGGCTGGTAGCTGAGATATATCTTCCTGTTCCAGGCGGCAGTTAGCTAGTTTATCTTTGATGGCACGCAGTTTGAGATTTGCTGAGTTGGTATCCAGCTGACACTGTCTTAGCTTGGCGATCTTCGTTCAGTTCGCGACATGTTCGGACGTTATTGGACCCTTAAATCATTCACGAGGTTGTCTTCGGGATGACTAGATTCTTTTGCCTTACCTCGGGGTATCTTCGAAGTAAAATTATATTTTTGCCTTTCTGTATGGTTAGTATAAAGAAAGCAAAATTTCGAGTGTCTACACCAGTCTACAGCCTTTGGACATAATCATGACAGTCAACAATTCTTCTTTGCACTCAGGCCAAAGAAAAATTTCACCACAATGACTATAATAATAATAATATAAAAGATGTACAGAAGTTGTATAAATAACGAGATAAAAAAAATAAACATTCGAGATTTAACATTTAATTTGTTAAGAGTACAATAATGTCCAAATCGTCAACATAATGACCAAGACGTGGATTTAAATTTAAGATTTATATTTCAAAGATAACGATTAAAACTCAAGAAAAATTAAGGTAAATCAAATGATACTAGCTGAAGCGGAAACCTCCAATGTATTTCTAATCATTTTAGGAATTATAGAAGCAATACTTACCATAGTAAGTTCAGATTTAGGAGTATGAAATAAAGTGATATCCCTTTACAAATATGAAAAAAATGATATCCCTTTACGAACATGAAAGAAAATAATATCCCTTACCTTAGCATGTGACTAAATTCTTCTTTCTATGAAATTGATCAACTTGAAAAATGCTTGCACTCCTTATCAACACTTCGAGTAACCTTACACTCAAAACAAATACTCACAATATTGTAGTAGAAGAATTTTATATTTTTGGTGTAGTAATGGTGTGTGTTTAGTTGCTTAACCGAGCAACCAATTTATACTAAAACTTGAGGAACAATTAGCACACACGCTTTGACAAAATAACCAAATGAGCTATATAAAATAATGGTAGTGGAATTTGTGGTCCCATAGAGGAAATTAAAATAACTTGTACATGTTTTAACAAAATTTATTTAATAATAGAGTTGTGATCCATATTACTTTAGAAAAAGTAGAGTGTCGGCTAGTCCTGTCAAACTTACTTTTGTAAAAAGAAAATAATTGAACAAACATCTACATATCATACTTATCTTTAATCAACACCTTTTATTCATTAATTATTTAAACCTTTTCAATATATCAACAATTATTCACAATTATTAACATAGACTCACAATATTGCCAACTTGTCTAATTATATCATATTAAATAATATGAGTTATTGTGTCGTGACAATTATTGATTTAATAATATAAAATATCGTGTATTTGCTACTGTGACAATTATTGAGTCAATAATATGAGGTATTGTGCAATACCGTGTGATACTTAGAGTACCGTGTGCTACTGTAGAATAGCGCGTCATACTGTACTTTTATCACCGGGTATTTCAACAATTAACGGTAAAAGTTTTGTTGTCAATTTTTAAAAAGGTTATTTCTATCGCTTTCCCTATCCGACAGTTATCCTGTTATAGGGCCCACAATGATTGGTTATTTCGGCGCCGTCATACGAATATTCACTGATAAAAGGAATATTCCCCTACAAAACGAAAATTTCCTGACAAACTGTTCACTTCATATAATTTACACATAACGCCCATAACTATAACATTTATTAAATCAACACCTTAATATAAACAATTTAAATTCTATTAAAAGTCGGGGTCACCAAAACATATTCACCTTGAATAAAATATAAACCAACTAATAATTCATAATTCATTCAAGGTGTCTTTATTTATCTCATAAAATCATTATTTATATTCCAAAACTTAGAAGTGCATAATAAAACTTAAGAAATATAAAAACTCATATATGATAATTTATTTTTAAAACGTCAATCCACTATTCTGGTATTATCACCATTTTACTTTAATAAAAACATTATATTTTTTTTATCATAACTCATTAGTTACTTATGCGTTTACATCCCGACACCTCATGAGCTTACTAACACTTCTAAAATATTATTCTAAACTTTCCAAAAAAAATAATCACATTTTTCGGATTATCCTACAATTTTTTATAATTATTTTTATTTATAAAAACTATCATTTAATAGCTTCAAAATAGAAATACTAACTCCACGTACTTTTATAACTTTAAAACATCATCAATATTAATCTTATATTATTATAAGATTTTTCAGTAAATTTCATAATTTTTCACCATTCATAGAATTTTCTATTAATTTTCTCTATTTTTAAACTAACTTTAAATAGCTTAAAAATATAATAAATACTTTTGATTTTCAATTATTCTGCAAAAATTTACAGTAATTCAAAGATAGTATTATAAGATTACAGTAAATTTATTTCAGCACAAAAAATATTTTCAGTAATTTATTTAAAATTTTTAATATGCTGAAACTTTAAATATTCATAATAATTAACCCTTTTATCAGAAAAATACGAATCTTATGTCCATACTATGTGAAATTTAATTCTGTACAACTTTGTAAAGAATTTTTTTCCAAATTCCGAACGAAAAATGACTCAAATGGGCTCTGCCAGAAAGTTCGCCGGCGTTGACTTTTCGGTCATCCTCTCATGCGATCAAAAAGTTTTTCGGCACTCCCCTCATTTGAAAAAAAAAGATTCAAACCTCTGCCCGTTTGGTTTTCTGTCCAATTTCTTGTCTTCCAAACCCAAATTTTTTCACTCTAACACGTAGATATACCCACATACATATCAAACAATAACCGGTAGATTCAGACGTTTAAAGCCTACGATTTGGCGAAAAGCCCATGTAGCAGTCCATTGTGAGTATTTTTATGATCAGCAAGTCCATACTACTACTTTGCACTTTTATACACTTGCACGTTAAGTTTCGTTTTCTAAATATGCCCTGAACTCAGTTCCGTGGTCCTTTCGTCAACTTTTGGTACATTTTTGTACATAAACGCATTTTCTGACATTTCTACAACTTGGATTGACGATCCGTCGCTTCAAGCAGCCACGGCATACTTGCATCTTCGTTTTAAGCAACTTTGTCGGACTGGGTTATTTTCCCAGTCCAGGTTTAGCATTTTTTGTATATATTTAACTGTATATATATACTAACTTTCCAATTCTATCAAGCATGGATGTCAAATCCGAGGTAGTTTATTGCTTTTATATATATTTATGCATATATGAGCAACTTTCACCACCACTGAGTTCTCTTCCCAGTCCTGGTTGACTACGTTTCTGTCTCTATATATATATATATTTATATTTTAGTTCGGCCTGGATTATTCTGTGGCCTATTTACTGCTGTTATATATATTTATGCATATATAAGCAGCCTTCACCACACTAGGTTCTCTTCTCAGTCTTGGTTGACTACATTTCTATACATTTACATTCCAGTCCGGACTCGCTTTTATTAAACTGTTACTTTAAATATTCATTTTATATGAATCAACACTTACATATCTGCGGGCGAACTAGATTTGTTTAAATCTCGCCAACTATAGTTTTCAAACGGTTCAAAATCGGTACAGACAGAACCGAGAAGCTAGAATGGCTGAGACTTATTTAAATCTAGCATTTTTCTAGTTTTAGTTATAAAAGCTACCTCGCGGCACTTAGATCTCTATCTAGTGGGAACGAGATGCTTCAGCCATGTGCGAACTAGGATTTACTGAATGAATCCTCGATTCTGACGATATTTGGGATATATTTCTTTTTCTGTACAAATTTGAGCTGTGCAGGTTTATTGGCTACTCATATGTGAGCCTAGGAATCGTGGGATTCAAGATCAAACTGATCAGAATCTGATTCCCACGATGGACAAACTCCACTTTACAAATGTAGCCTGCTGGTTTTTCTATAAAATGTTCATACAAAAGACCTTAAAACGGTTATCCGAATTTAAGGTCTCAACATAATGAGAATCATGGATTGTCGTGCCAGAGTCCCTCCGATGGCTATCATGCCTATGAGGAGACCATTATTTGTATATATGTTGTGGTCGAGGATGCTTCGCAGCCCGACAATCACCAGTTAAATTGAGCCTTAAGGCTGAAAAGATAAAATTAAAGTATCAATATGCTTCAATTCCTATGTTAGCGTAAGGGTTTGATAACCTTCTTTCAAAACATCACTTCAATAATCTTTTTGAAAGGAGAAGATTTTGCAAATCAAATCAAACACTTTTTTAAATCAAATCAAAGACTTTTTGCAAATCAAATCAAACCTTTCGTATATAGGTTCAACGATGCATAGACATGCTTTCCAATCAAACATAGGCCCAATTTTCAAACAACATTCACACACACATATTAGTTTTTTAAGGAAAATATTGAAAAGATGCGGTACCGTGTTTACAAGGGAGTTGTGGGGTGCCTAACACCTTCCCTACACTTAACCAAGCCCCCAAACTCAAACTTTGTTTTCAAAGATTAAGTTTCGACAATGTCTAGCAATTGGGCCTCTTTCAAACGAAACTCGATTGAGTTGGTACAACTATTTCAAATCTACCAACTGGCGACTTTGTAAATGTTGGGTTTGTACGTAACGCAATCATGCAATCAAATCAGATAAATAGGGCGGAAGCGCGAAACATAGGTTTTCAAAAATTTATACAAACCCACAACCATGATCATGCTTTGTGCTAGTTATCAATAACAGAAAAGAGAGAACATGGAATTATACCTTTGAAGATCCAAGCTTCCTCAGGTACAAGTTCTACTTCTTCGATTCCTTTGATTCCTCTGTAGTGGCTCCTTCCCTTGATCAATGTCAGCCACCCAAATGTTTGGCCTCTAACGGTGATCCACCAAGGAAGATGAAGAACTCAGGAAGATGGGTTATTGGCTTAACCCTTGTTTCTATCTCTATGGAATATGTGTACTCCAAACCTTTGGAAAAATTCACGTACCTTATTTCTGATATAAGACTCTCTTATATAGATATTAGGTTAACTCTCCTAAACCAATTAGAATAGGGTTTTTTTTTTAATTAATTAATTAAACTCTTTTAATTAATTTATATCCTAATCTTATTAGGATTGAAAGAGAGTACTGATATTATATTAATTCCTAAACTCCTTTAGAATTAAAATAATAATAATAATATTAATAAGACTCATCTTATTAATTTATATTTAATATTTCTAAATTATTAAATAATAAATATTAAGCTATTTAATTTATTCTATCACCATAGATTAAATTAATTATACTTAATGCATTATTACTATCATGCCATTTTCTTCTTAAAGTATTCTTCTTCCTTTTATGGTGTGACCCTTTAGGTTCTCCATATTAAACCGGTTGTAAATAAATCAATTACAACAATTCTAATCTTATTTAAATAAATAAATTAAACTAATAATCTATTTAAATAAATAATATTTATTCTACAATAGGAATAAGCCTCCCTAGCGATCAACGACTTTTTAGATAATATAGATTTCAACATTAATCATAAAAGAACTTGTGAGTTAATAGTTACCATACAATTCAATCCTTCCACTATACAATGTCCCAATTAAATATAAGACATGGATTTATTGTCAAGTCTTAATTTATTTAATCATCTGTATTTCAATTAGAAAACGCACAACTCCAAATAATGCAAATTAGAAACCACTTTCTAATTTCATTTTACCTTGGCCAAGGATTCCTGGGTTGTCATTTAACGAATCACATAGGACATATCTCCTCTTTTACTAGAGGTGGTAGATTTTTTATTGATCATACATTATCTCCATATGCAACTCATTATACCCAAGCATACCCTATATATGCCTTAAAAGGCCTAAAGAAATAAGTCAAAGTATAATTTGTTACATACAAGATACTATGATGATCTCAAGTCCAAGGATCACTTGTACTACTATCACATTAAGAATTCCTATTGACAGGCGAGTAAAACTCCATTAGATATTCCATAGCGAGTCACGTTCAGTGAACTTATTCTCCAATAAACACCTACATACTTGCTTTAGTGTCTCCACACAAATGACCATGAGATCAGTCATCCTCATCCAATGAGCAAGCAACATATGTACCAATATATCCGAATTTACTAATCCCCATTTTAGTAATCCCAAAATTGGGAACTATTTTAGTTTTTAAGCTTTCTAAGAATTTAGATCTCATTAGCATGATCTCATCATGATTCTAAAATCATTGCTTAAAACTATGGGTTATTTACATATTATTAAAAACAGCACCATGTAGATAATTAAATGCCTTAAATGAAAATTTTATTAATAAATAAATAAGATTGTTTACAAAGTATGTGTTTTATCATCATACATAATTGGCTTGTATGCACACTACTATCAATCTCCCACTTGCACTAAAGCCAATCGCCATGGTATCTCATACCCATCTTCTTTAAGTGACGATCAAACTGCTGTTATGTTAGAGCTTTAGTAAATGGATCTACAATGTTGTCTTGAGAGTCCACACGCTCCAAGGTGACGTCTCCTCTTTCAATGATCTCCTTGATCAAGTGAAATCGCCGCAACACGTGTTTGGATTTCTGATGAGACCTGGGTTCCTTAACCTGTGCAACCGCTCCGGTGTTCTCACAGTATACGGGAACTGCTTCTCCAATGCTAGGAACCACACCAAGTTCAGTTATGAACTTCTTCATCCAAACAGCTTCCTTTGCAGCTTCACTTGCAACTATATACTCTGCCTCTGTCAATGAATCAGCAACTGTTTGCTGCTTGGAACTCTTCCAACTCACTATGCCTCCGTTCAAGGTAAACACATACCCTGAAACAGATTTACTGTCATCTTGGTCTATTTGAAAACTTGAGTCTGTGAATCCCTTGAGTTTTAATTTAGACCCACCGTAGACAAGAAAAATATCTTTAGTCCTTCTCAAGTACTTTAGGATATTCTTCACTGCCTTCCAGTGCTCTTCTCCTGGATTCGACTGGTATCTGCTCATTACACTAAGTACGTGAGCAACATTCGGTCTAGTACATATCATACTGTACATGATAGATCCTATTGCAGAAGCAAAAGGGATCTTACTCATACGGTCTCTCTCCTCAGGTGTCTTTGGGGCCTGTTTCTTGGAGAGATGTATTCCATGGCTCATCGGCATGAGACCTCTTTTGGAATCTTCTATGCTAAACCTCTTTAGCCTCTTATCAATGTACGTTCCTTGGGATAAACAGAGCATCCTTTTAGATCTATCTCTATAGATTTTTATCTCCAAAATATAGGATGCTTCACCCAAGTCCTTCATGGAGAAGTTTTTAGATAACCAGATTTTAATTGATTGTAACATAGGAATGTCATTCCCTATCAGTAATATATCATCAACATATAATACAAGGAATAATACTGCGCTCCCACTAACCTTCTTGTATACACATGGTTCGTCCTCGTTTTTGATAAAATCAAACTTTTTGATTGTCTCATCAAAACGAATGTTCCGTCTACGAGAAGCTTGCTTCAACCCATAAATGGATCGTTGTAGCTTACAGACTTGATTTGTTCTAACTTTTGAAATAAATCCCTCAGGCTGTGTTATATACACATCCTCCTCAAGTTTCCTATTGAGGAAGGCCATTTTCACGTCCATCTACCAGATCTCATAGTCATTATAAGCTGCAATCGCAAGCAAAATCCGAATGGACTTGAGCATAGGCTACTGGTGAGAAGGTTCCATCATAGTCAACTCCTTGTCTTTGTTTGAAACCTTTTGCAACCAGTCGGGCGTTATAGGTCTCTACCTTCCCGTCTGCTCCAGTCTTTCTCTTAAAAACCCATTTACACCCAATAGGCTTAATGCCTTCAGGTGGTGAAACCAAAGTTCATACTTTGTTCTCATATATGAAGTCCATTTCGGATTTCATGGCTTCAAGCCATTTTTCTGAGTCTTTATTACTCATAGCCTGTTCGTAATTCAATGGATCATCATCATTCTTGATGTGTACCTCATCGTCATCCTCTATAACGAATCCATACCTCTCAGGTATCTTCGGTACTCTTCTAGATTTACGAACAGGGTGTGGTATAGTAGGTTCTTCTACTTGGTTAGGTACCTGACTTTGATCCGTGGTAATTTGTGGTTCTAAACTTCTTCAAGATATATCTTACTCCCACTGACCCCTTCATGGATAAACTCTTTCTGCAAGAAGGCAGCATGTTTCGCAACAAACACCTTTTGATCAATTAGATGATAGAAATAATACCCTACGATTTCTTTAGGGTATCCCACAAATCTACACTTATCGGATTTAGTCTGTAGCTTATCATTTTCAAACTTTTTGACATAAGCTGGACAATCCCAAGTCTTAACATGCTTAAGATTTGGTTTCCTCCCTTTCCACATCTCATATGGAGTCTTTGGGGTGGATTTTGTAGGTACCTTGTTAAGTAGGTATGCAGTCGTTTCTAGAGCATAACCCCAGAAGGAAATTGGAAGGTCGGTAAAACTCATCATGGATCGAACCATGTACAACAGTGTTTGATTTCTCCTTTCAAATACTCCATTTAACTGTGGTGTACCTGGAGGAGTCCATTGTGAGATTATACCATTTTCTTTGAGACAATTGAGAAACTCACCGCTTAAGTATTCTCCACCTCGATCTTATTGAAGTATCTTAATACTCTTGCCCGTTTGTTTCTCTACTTCACTTCTGAACTCTTTGAACTTTTCAAATGATTCTGATTTGTATTTCATTAAATACATATATCCAAATCTTGAGTGATCATCAGTGAAAGTAATAAAATAAGAATACCCACCCCGTGCACTTGTTGTCATAGGTCCACAAACGTCTGTGTGAATCAATGCCAACAACTCTGTAACTCTTTCTCCTTTTCCACTAAAAGGAGATTTAGTCATTTTATCCATGAGACAAGATTCACAAGTTGGATATGATTCATAATCGGATAGCTCTAGGAGTCCATCCTTATGCAATTTGGATAATCTATTTTCATTGATATGACCAAGTCTACAGTGCCACATGTAGGTATAATTAATATCATCTCTTTTCTTTTTCTTAGTTTGTTCAATTTGAAATATATTTTCTTGCAAGTCAAGTATATAAAGCCCATTTCGCAAATTTCCAATACCATATAAAACATCGTCTTTATAAATTGAACAACCATTGTTCTTTATAATAACGTCAAAACCTTCCATATCCAATACAGAAATTGAAATAATGTTTTTAATAATATTTGGAACATAATAACAGTTATTAAGATAAATGGACTTGCCCGAAGGCACTGCTAAACAATAAGTTCCTACAGCTCATACAGCAACCTTTGCTCCATTCCCCACTCGTAGGATCACCTCTTCATTGTTCAGCTTTCTACTTCTGACCAGTCCCTGCACAGTGTTACATATGTGAGACCCACAGTCGGTATCCAATACCCAAGTAGAATTATGACTTTCAGAAAAATTAATTTCAATCATAAACAAACCTTGATTGGAAGTCTAAGCTTCTCTAAGCTTCTTCTCTGCTAGAAACTTCTTGCAGTTCCACTTCCAATGTCCCAGCTCGTTGCAATGAAAGCACATTCCTTTAGCTGGTTCAAGTTTCTTTTGTTCCTTTTCTTTCCCCTTTCCCTTAGCCTACTTGGATTTCGTCTTTTTAGAAGACACCTTGGGCCTCTTCCTTTTATTGGAAGAGTCCACCATCAAGACATGGTTCTTCTTAGATGAGAAGTGATCTTCTGTAGTTTTCAGCATGTTAAGCAGCTCAGGCAAGCTAACATCTTGCTAATTCATGTAAAAATTAACCACAAACTTCGAGAAGGTCTCAGGGAGTGACTGCAAGACTATGCTTTAACTCAACTCCCCATCCATGACGAACCCAAGCTGTCCAAGGCGTTCAATCAAATTGATTACCTTCAGAACATGAGTCTCGACGGCAGTGCCCTTGGTCATCTGAGATCAGAAGATCTCCTTAGAAATCTCATATCTAGCAGTCCTACTCTGTTCACCATACAACTCCTTAAGGTGAAGCAGCATAGCAGGACCATCCATATTTACGTGCTGACGCTGAAGCTCGTTATTCATGGATGCGAGCATGATGCATTGAGCCACAGATGCATCATCTTGCCATTTATTGAAAGTGGCAATCTCTTCCTCAGAGGCTGTTTCCGAAACAGATTCAGGGATAGTTGAATTTAGGACATAAGAAATCTTTTCAGCAGTGAGAACAATTCTCAGATTTCTTAGCCAGTCCTCATAGTTCGGCCCGGTAAGCTTATTTGCATCAAGTATGCTTCGTAGTGAGATTAATGATTTTGACATTTTTAAAATTCTGCATGTGAAAAGACAACATGTTTAGCAAACATTCATTTTATTAACTTTGCATACCAAAATAAATTTAGATCTTTATTTTAAATTGGTATCTCCCACTATTTTCTTCAAACTATATTATCCTCACTTATATAGTTCGGCGACATCTAATTAAAGATTTGCTAGTGAGATTAAGGATCCTATTTCAAATGTATATAACCTTGTGGATAGCACAACAAGCGATATACAAATAAATAGGTAGACAACTCTTGTCAATTATATCACCATGTAACTCCTTTTATTTTGCCTCTTAAATCATAATGGTCATGTGTGTGCACATCCGAACTAAAATAATTTAAGTTAAGTCCAGCCTTGCACTTCCATAAATTCAAAAAAGAAAAATGTTCGTCCTTGTGGATAGCACAACAAGACTAGATCGTTCAAATTTCTTGATAAGTATCAAATGTGATTAATTAACATCTTAAATACTCAATACTCGCCTTGTGGATAGAAAAACAAACTCATATTAAATATTTAATACTCTATTAATTAATCATGTTAGAAGGCGACGTTCGATATTCCAAATATCATTTGAACGCTTCGAACTTAATATTATTTCTTTGAGAGATTTGTTATTATTTGTCTCATTTTGTTTAGCGCGCATGCACATATATATATATAAAATACGCGTCATTTTATTAAACACGCGAAGCATGTTTGCATAAAATATAATATATATAATATTTAGCATGCAATATAGAATACTATATTCTACCTAGATTGATTATGGACTTTTATTCTAGTTTGGTTCACTAGAGCCACCAAGTGAACCAAAAGGTCAAACCTAGGAGTGCAAGAATTTAAATTTAAATATAACTATTACATTTAAACCCGAGTTCTATACAAATGGGTCTTCACGCGTTCCTTGCTCCTTGGTCTCCAATTTCTTCAAGATAATTCTAACTATTTCTATTAGATAAACTATAATTAAATAGAAACCTTGATCAGCAGTCAAGGGAAAGTACATAGGAAGGAGATAGAATTTACATCGAGAATAAAACTAGAGAAGACGAGGTACGCAGACCCCATTTTATAAAACCCATTCATTCAAGCATTCATCCAAAATAAAAACCAATCACATTGGTCATAGTCCATAATTAACCCCATTTATTATCATACACATCACCATATGCATCAATAAATTTCCATTCATCTCATGAATTATAAAGCTATTCCATGTATAGATCGATGTCATTTAATGGACAAGTTTTGCTACATTTTATTTTTTGAAACAAAATAAACTCTTTTATTTTAATCAAAAATAAATCCAAATTAAACTCCTTTAATTTTAGCAATCTGAAATCATATTTCAGATAAAATAAACATCATTATTTTAAAACTTCAATAATTAAATAAACAGTTCACTTCATTAAAAAAAATTATTTTTCAGGGTCTGTCCAGGTACCGGCGCAGCTGCGCCAAGAATGTACTGGGCTTCTGCGCAGCTGCGCAGGAAGCCTGGAACACCGGATTTTGCAGATCGGTGCAGTTGCGCCTGGAATAAACTGGGCAGCAGCGCCGTTCATCGGCAGAATCACCAAAAATCGGTTTTTGTCCAGAAAATCTGATCCCATCATACATCAATTCATACATGGAATTATATAATTGATAATTAGCACAAAGTTAGGCTCTGATACCACTGTTGGGTTTGTACGTAACGCAATCATGCAATCAAATCACATAAATAGGGCGAAAACGCGAAACATAGGTTTTCAAAAATTTATACAAACCCATAACCATGATCATGCTTTGTGCTAGTTATCAATAACAGAAAAGAGAGAACATGAAATTATACCTTTGAAGATCCAAGCTTTCTCAGGTACAAGTTCTACTCCTTCGATTCCTTTGATTCCTCTGTAGTGGCTCCTTCCCTTGATCAATGTCAGCCACCCAAATGTTTGGCCTCTAACGGTGATCCACCAAGGAAGATGAAGAACTCAAGAAGATAGGTTATTGGCTTAACCATTGTTTCTATCTCTATAGAATATGTGTACTCCCAACCTTTGGAAAAATTCACGTACCTTATTTTTGATATAAGACTCTCTTATATAGATATTAGGTTAACCTTCCTAATCCAATCAGAATAGGATTTTATTTAATTAATTAATTAAACCCTTTTAATTAATTTATATCCTAATCTTATTAGGATTGAGAGAGAGTACTGATATTATATTAATTCCTAAACTCCTTTAGAATTAAAATAATAATAATAATAATAATAATAATAATAAGACTCCTCTTATTAATTTATATTTAATATTTCTAAAATATTATATAATAAACATTAAGCTATTTAATTTATTCTATCACCATAGATTAAATTAATTATACTTAATGCATTATTACTATCATGCCATTTTTTTCTTAAATAATTCTTCTTCCTTTTATGGTGTGACCCTTTAGGTTCTCCATATTAAACCGGTTGTGAATAAATCAATTACAACAATTCTAATCTTATTTAAATAAATAAATTAAACTAATAATCTATTTAAATAAATAACATTTATTCTACAATACAGATAAGCCTCCCTAGCGATCAACGACTTTCTAGATAATATAGATTTCAGCATTAATCATAAAAGAACCTGTGAGTTAATAGTTACCATACACTTCAATCCTTCCACCATACAATGTCCCAATTAAATATAAGACATGAATTTATTGTCAAGTCTTAATTTATTTAATCATATGTATTTCGATTAGAAAACGCACAACTCCAAATAATGCAAATTAGAAACCTCTTTCTAATTTCATTCTACCTTGGCCAAGGATTCCTGGGTTGTCATTTAACGAATCACATAGGACATATCTCCTCTTTTACTAGAGGTGGTGGATTCTTTATTGATCATACATTATCTCCGCATACAACTCATTATACCCAAGTATACCCTATATATGCCTTAAAAGGCCTTAAGAAATAAGTCAAAGTATAATTTGTTACATACAAGATACTATGATGATCTCAAGTCCAAGGATCACTTGTACTACTATCACATTAGGAATTCCTATTGACAGGCGAGTAAAACTCCATTAAGTATTCCATAGCGAGTCGCGTTCAGTAAACTTATTATCCAATAAACACCTACATACTTGCTTTAGTGTCTCCACACAAATGACCATGAGATCAGTCATCCTCATCCAATGAGCAAGCAACATATATACCAATCTATCCGGATTTACTAATCCCCATTTTAGTAATCCCACAATTGGGAACTATTTTAGTTTTTAAGCTTTCTAAGAATTTAGATCTCATTAGCATGATCTCATCATGATTCTAAAATCATTGCTTAAAACTATGGGTTATTTACATATTATTAAAAACAGCACCATGTAGATAATTAAATACCTTAAATGAATATTTTATTAATAAATAAATAAGATTGTTTACAAAGTATGTGTTTTATCATCATACATGATTGGCTTGTATGCACACTACTATCAGTAAAACGTTCAAATCGTTGATATGATACATGTTGGCCTTTTCATAAAAAAACCCGTCAAAACCTTTTTCATAAATAAAAAGAGTAAGGGTAGAGATAACTTAGGAAGAGAGCCGACCCGCAAATTTTTCCCCGACGTCGACAGGTGGCGACTCTGCTGGGGATAGTAGAGGTCTTAGGCCACGTTATAATCTTTTCAAACATTTCCCTTTCAAAACTACGTAGGTGTGAATGCTGCGTCTTTACATTGAATGAATGCGTGAATGCTGCGTCTTTTCATTGAATGAATGTGAATGAATGCTTTCATGCTTTTTAGTGCTTCACACCCATATTTAGTGCTTCACACCCATCTCATCATACGCATAACGGTGAGGCACAATGTATGTGAATGTATGTTGTGCGATTCCTCTTTTAAGGAGGTAAAACCCGTCAGTGATAAGTAATGTCTCTGGGGACGGCTTAGTCTCGGGGGCTCATGAAAATGCACCACCCAGATTCGCTCGAGTTGAAAGATCGGATTAATTTCCCCTCTAGTAGATTGCGATGATCTGGGGACCTTCATGCCAAAAAGCTGCGAGAGTAGCCTAAGATAGGTCAGCCTCTAATTAACCAAATCTGAAGGGAAGCTTCTTTTTGCCTTCCTCTTTCAATTCAATGTCAAGTTTTCAATTCCAAATGTAAAGGAGCACAATGTAAATAGCGAAAGATTTACATTCCTTGTCATATATATCCTGTCATGTTATCCTGTCATCAAAACAACTGACCTCTATTTTGCAGGATAAGATTAAAAAACTACAAAAACACATAATCGCATGCATCTTATTCCTATCTACCTCAGGAAATTGACACGCTTACGTTTTGTTGTAGGTGAAAAATTGGTCCTGTCACTAGATCTAAGTCTAAGAAGGCACTAAGTCCATCCACGGACATGACTTCTAGTGCTCTACCAGAATCTACCCCTATATCTAGGGAAGAGTTTGAAGGACTGAAGAATCAGATAGCCGAATTGGCTAATTTTCTGAGGGAACAAAGCAAGTCCCTTAAAAGGAAACAAGCCCAAGCTTACACAGAACCGAGAGCACCTGGTGGTAGTGGTGGTGGTAAAGAGATTGAAAAAGCCGAAACTCAGATTCTTGGGCCACAAAACCAGGACACAACTAACAAAACTCCTGAAATCACCATCCTCAACAAAGAACAGGAAGCTGGTGACATTTTGAAGAAAATGTAGCAGATGGAAGAAACTCTCCGGGCTATCAAAGGGACTGGGGCATTCGGCAGTGTTAATTACTCCGACCTCTGTATTTTCCCGGGGTTCGTTTTCTCGAAAAATTTAGAACTCCTGATTTTGAGAAGTACGATGGATTGGGAGACCCCTACACCCACCTGAAAGTATTCATTGGAGAACTCAGATCCTATGAGAGGACGAGAAACTTCGAATATAATTTATTATAGAAGAGCCTGACTGGTGAGGTCAGAGCCTGGTATTCCCATCTGGACAGCTCTAAAATTCACAGTTGGGAAGAGTTGGCCCATGCCTTCCTTAGTCAGTACAGCTTCCCATCTCAGCTGGCTCCAGATAGATACCAGATAACCAAGATCAAGAAAAAGAACACTGAATCATTCAGAGAGTATGCCCAATGTTGGAGGTGGGTTGCAGCATAAGTCACCCAGCCATGACTGAGTCGTTGGTAGTCATGACCTTCATCGATATCCAAGAAGCTCCATATTATGAGAGGGTCCTAGCAGGCATAGGAAAACCATTCTCTAAAATGAATAAACATGGCGAAATGGCATAAATGAGGCTCAAATCCGGGAAGATAAAAGATCTAACCGCCCTCGAAGCTGTCGCTGAGCATATCCATTCCAGAAATTATGAGAGTAATCCCCAGAGGGTACACAAAAAGAAACATGAAGAAGTGTCCTTAGTATTGCAAGGACAAAATCAAAGAGGCGAGTCAAACAGTATGCCTATTCAAAGAAGGAACTATACTCCTTTTTAAGCTCCAGCACAGCCTTCAAACCCTCCATTCTAGAAAAATATGGAGGTCACACGTCGAAGAACTTTCACCCCGTTAAGGGATTCACTCGAGAATGTGCTAAAGCTATTGACGGCACATTAAAAGATAGTGCAACTCCTTCCACCAACCAACACTGGTGGATGGAACTTCGACCCAAACAAGAAGTGCGCTTACCATTCTAGATCTCCAAGCCATGACACTCAAGACTGTTGGTCTCTCAAGCACAAAATTCAAGACTTGATTGATAATGGAGAGATTTTTGTAACAAAACCCGAACAACCGCATGTGCAGGACAATCCTCTCCCATAACATAAAGAGGAGAATATCAACATGATCAGCACCACAAGTGGAGAAGGATCTAAGTACCTCTGTTATATGGGAGAATCAACTCCATCCAACAACAACAGCCCAGACAATTGGGAAATCTCAGAAAGGAGATTCTTGATAGAGCAAGAGATAAAGTCTATCAAGGAACAAATCGAGCAATTAGCAGAACTGGTCATCTACCAACATCAAATCACCAGACAGATGTTGAAGCAGGCCAACCAGTCTGATGCCAATCATCCTCCCACACCGGAGATCAATCCCATCTCCATAAAGGATCACTACCAGCCTTATGAGCATGAACTCTTGGCCGACTAAGTGGCCGAAGAGGAAAATGTTCAAACAGGTAAAAATTCTTGTTTCAAAGGAACTTCACCAACCTGAACCAGTCAATGGAGGAAATCCTCTAGATGTTAATCAACGAGGGATGGTTGCAGACTTATTAACAATCCAGAAAATTTAAACCTGACCAAATTTGTCACTGAAGATTACTGGGCACTTCGTAACCTGATTCAGAACATTATTGAAAGCGGTGAATTGATAAGGGGAAATCAAGTTCTTGACCTCCTAGATGAAGATACTCTTTGGATCCCCACTGCATGAAATCAGGATACAGTGGCTAATGTATCTTGTGACAAAGAGCCATCCCTCACACCCTTAGTACTGTCAAGAAAAGGGTTCAAAGAAACACAAAATCCTGTTAAGGTGGTCGCACCAGAGCCTCTAATCTTGCCCTTCAGACATCAGTATCCAATTATTAGTCTGAAGAGGTTCCCATGGAACTATGGGAATGACGAAGTTTCCACATAAAACAACATTGCCATAGTACCAAAGGATAATCATTATACCTACCTCAGCGGGTGATTAAATCAATTGTCAAAGCCAAAGAAAAGGTGGCTGCAGAGAAAATCAAAGAGTTCCTTAACAAAATGGGACACAATGAAATCAAGGTAGTGCAGAGTCTGAAGGATGCACCCAAGAAAATGTCCATCCTATATTTGGTCTTATCCTCGATGGATCATCGCAACATTCTAGTGAAAGTACTAGAAGAAGCCCATCTGCCACATACCGTGGATGCCGAGAAATTCAGTCATGTGGTAGAACAAATGTTCAACAGCAATGTGATATCTTTCACTAACGATGATATCCTTGCAGAAGGAACGGGCCATCATATGTCCCTTCATATAGCTATGATATCTTTCGGGTATGTGATCGGAGGTGTGCTTATAGATAGAGGATCGTCCCTCAACATCTGTCCCTACGACACCTTGGAAAGAATGAAGATCAACCCGAATCGGATCAAAACCAGTCATGTGGTAGTCCGGGCTTTCGATGGATCTCGCCAACAAGCTATGGGAGAAATAGAGCTTCCATTAGAGATTGGCCCACACACTTTCTATGTGTCCTTTCAGGTGCTCAACATCACAACTGGATACAACTTGTTGTTGGGTAGGCCATGGATCCACATGGCAGGGGCAGTGCCATCCACCCTCCACCAATAGCTCAAATACATTATCAATGGCAACCTCATTATAGTCAATGCCAAACCAGAATACCCTATCTGTATACAGGGAGACATGTCAGTGATTAGCCTAGATGCAGGGATTGAACCTGCAAGTTTTCAAGCTCTGGAGGTGAGTGATACTCAGTATCTACGTATTGGAGCTCCAACATTAAAACCTAATGTCTCCCCTGAAGTGATGACAGTGGCCCAAGAGATGATATCTTTGGGTTTTTAACCTAGATAAGGGTTAGGAAAAAATCAACAAGGTATCAAAAGTCTAGTACAAATCCTGAGCCAGACTGGGAGAGCCGAATTGGGTTATTCATCCAGGTCAAGCCACCGGAACCCACATAAGCATCCCAAGGCTCATGCCTCCACAATTCTGCTGCCAAACCTCACCAGTGTTGGATGGGTGAAACCCATGAGGAAGATCCCAGCTAGGGTATTGACCATGTTATTTCCTCCAATCATACCCGTAAGTGAGAGAAAAGCCCTCAAGCCTAAGGCAGATAACGAAAAGGGAAAAAAAAATATCCTGTACGAAGGACGAGACCCATTTGCTAACATGCGGGTCATTATAAATTACGAGGGTATGAATGATGAGATCCCAGACAGCTACGACGAGGATCAGATTCAAATTCCTCGCATCAAGAAGGGAAAAGGGGCAGCTCAAAGAAAAACTCCGGCCCTATTATAAAGGATGTCTCAGTCGTTATCCAAGACGAGACAGATGATCACAAATCCTCGATCCTCCCTGCTCATGAGGATTCAACTTGGGATAACTGGAGTAGTGTCCCTTACCTCAGTCGAAAAGGGTAAAGGGGCAGAGAGTCCGTCTGCCCTTTAAGCATGCTTTCATTCACTACTTACTTTTGATTGCACAGCTACAGCAGTAACTTTTGTCATGCTTTGCCAAATACTTTGTATATTTAAGCAGTTGTATATATTAAAATGAAAGCATTTTTTGTTTTCAGGACTCAAGCATTGGATATGTTTGCCTCTGCTGATGAGATGCCAACCTGTCAAAGTGACTTCAACTTTGATGTAGAACGAAACTAAGACTTGATGGATATTGATCAAGAGGAGGAAGATGACTATAAAGTGCCCGAGGACATCAAAAAATGGGTCGAAGGACAAACCCAATCCAAACCTCGACCAAACCATAACTATCAATATAGGAACGTCCGAAAACATCAAAAAAATCCAGATAGGCGTAGACCTCACCCAAGACCTAAAAAGCCGACCTGATCGAACTCCTAATGCAGTTCCAGGATGTGTTTGCATGGTCACATGAAGACATGATTGGACTATCTACTGATATTGTCATTCATCGAATGCCCATTAAAGATGGATTTAAGCCAGTCAAGCAAAAGCTCAGGCGATTGAAACCTGAATGGAGTCTGAAAGTCCAAGAAGAAATCGTTAAACAATTCAAAGCCGGTATCATCATGGTATCAACATACCCAGTGTTGCTTTCGAACATAGTCCCCGTGCCAAAACCCGGGGGGAATGTACAAGTATGTGTGGATTACTGTGATTTTAACAAAGCCTGCCTCAAGGATAATTTCCCAGTACCTTTTATCCACATCCTGATAGATAATACGGCGTAGTACGACATATATTCCTTCATAGATTGATTTGCTGGTTACCATCAGATCATGGTTGCTAAAGAGGATAGGAGAGAAAACAACTTTCATCACTCCTTGGGGAACCTTCTGCTACAGACGACTATCATTCGGCCTCATCAATGCTGGAGCTACGTATCAGAAAGCCATGATGGCCCTGTTTCATGACATGATGCACAAGGAGATAGAAGTCTATGTGGATGACATCATCATTAAATCTCGGAGGGAGGATGATTACCTAGTACCATCTCAGGAAGCTATTCAACAGGTTGCGTAAGTACAACCTCAAGCTAAATCCTTGCCAAATGTGCTTTTAGCTTCAAATCAGGCAAGTTACTGGGATTCTTGGTGAGTAATCGAGGCATCGAGCTAGACCCTGCCAAGATCAAAGCCATCACCGAGATGCCAGTACCTAGAACAGAAAAGGAGATACGTGTTGCGCCGTGTGTCAAAGTGTTCTTTAAATAACTAGACTGGTTTTAAAAATAAACTTAACTAATTAACAAGTAAAGGGCTCAAATTAGAAAAATATGGGATCCTAACTTCATCTATCGCATCGTCTAGGTTAACAACACCTCAAATCATGTATGAATTACACATAGGAATGCTAGCCGGGAGCACAAGTGTGAGACAGGTCTATCTTTCAATAAACCCAATCCATATCATATAATATCCACAAAAGAGATAAAAATCACATGAACATTGATAAAACATAAATTGCTATATGTCTATGCAATTTACAAGCTAAACCGATTTAAGTGCAAGCTCCCTATTGACTACACACGGTAATACGATATATTTCTATCCGGATTACGAATCACAAAACTCATCAAACGCAAGTTTCACAAACACATGCTAGCATGGCAAAATCTAAGTTTACACTTCCTCTTTCGATTCCATATAAACTATTACAGTAGATATTGATCAAGCATCTAAACATAAAACACAACCATGTTAGGCAAACCATACATTCTCATCCATACATCTCAAAGAGGCATAAAACCCTAGATTAAGCAAATAGAATCCATTAGAATCCCATAATGGAAGTTAGTTCATCACTGAACCACCAACCATTATGAGATTTAAGCCAAGCATTGAACAACTATGAAAGTAGAGAAAAGAGAGATAGAGAGTGAAAATCTTGTGGTTCCCCTTTTCAATAGAAGCTAGCAAGCTTGAGTTTAGACCACAAATAAGCTCCAAGATGAGCCCTAGAAATGAAACCTACTTAGAACTAGAAGAGGAAAAGAGTGAAGCTCTCCAACTCTCTAGCACTCTACAAACCCTAGAAATTTAAGACAATAAAAAAATTAAAGTCTGAGTTCTGATAAGTGATATCTCATTCAATACAAATCACCAGCCTTATAAGCATACACACAGCCAAAATAAAAAATAGTCAACATTCTGGACCGGCGCGGACCGCGAGGCTTGGCCTTGTTTCCCTGGTGCGGGAGCGCGCATCCTCAGGTCAAGTCTCTGGCTTTGCTAGCCGGCGCGAGCGAGCGGCGGTCCTTTGATTTCCTGGAGTGGCCGCGCGTGCCATTTGCTGCTGCTGATGTAATTTTTGGTGCTGGCTTTCTTTGCTTCTTTTCTTCTTTCTTTCTTGCTTCCTTTTCCTTCTCATTTACTGAATTGAGGCCATCTCATCATGCCTTTTGCCAACTTCATGTCATTGGGTCCCTTTTCATGCCATTCTATGCCTTAATCATGCCATTTCCTGCTCTTTTGAGTTTCCTGACTAAGAAATGCAAAACAAAGATAAAATGCATTAAAAGACAATAAAACGCTTGAGTTTAAGCCATAATCCTTGCAAGTTGATATCCAATAAGTAAGTATAAAACCTACTTATCAAATACCCCCAAACTTGACCTATTGCTTGCCCTCAAGCAAAAATATAAATGCAACTACATGATATGCAACTAACTACATGAAAATGAATCCCCCAGTAATAGCCTTAATGTGAACTCCAATAAGAATCGCCTCAGAGAGATAACAAGAACCATGAATAAAGTATCGGCTCAAGCTGCAGTTATATAGACAGACAATCTGTAAATCACAACCTGTTACTCAGATGTAGTGTGTGTGTGCAATGTCATAAACAAGCTTGACAGAGGTAAAGATTCCATATGCTATACTTCTAAGGAAGAAAAATTGAAGGTTTAAAATCAAGAATTTTTCATTAATACCAAACAATGACCAAACCAATATATAGATACAAGTTGAAGCGCAACAAATGCTTATTATGCTTTTATTCTCACACGGGGGCGATATTCGCACTTTTTTCGCGGATACACCTGACTGTGCAATGCTAAGCCCTCTTAGGCTTTTCAATGATACCCATTTAACGAGCTTTCGACCAACGACTCCCAAACCATAAAGGCCTTAAGGTGCTGGTTGTAGAGACAATCCCCTAGGGCGTACTTGCTTGAGTATCAAAGGCTACAAGACTTCGCTAGCCAAGGTGTTTATTCTATTTTTTTTCTTTTTCACAGCTTATTTTCTTTTTTTTCTTTTATTAGCATGCATACCCAAAGTTTTCCCTCAAACTTGTGTTCCAGTGTTGTTAAAGTCATTATAGTTTTTATTACACAATTCTTAGCAATTAAAAACAAAATTTCCCCCCTCAGAAGACAAGCATGCAATAATCTAGCCAATAAGCAAGTAAAGACAAACTGTGCTATCCGGTGACATCAAAGCAACAGGTCTAGATTACATCATGTATAAAAATATAACTGAGCTTAAGCTACTAACAGAGTTCAACATCTATCATATCTCAATGTCATCATCGACCAGACTGAAACTTAACAGGCTAAACAAACTGGATTATGCAATGCAATGTAATTAAACACATACTAACTCAACAAAATGAAATAAAACTAAAAAAAATTTATGCAAAATTTTAAACTAACACAAACTAGAATACTAACATAAATTAAAATACAATTACTATATACAACCTAACATGCAATTAAAACTAGATGCAAACATTTAAAAATTAAAACTAAATGCAATAACTACTAAATACACCCAATACCCCCAAGCTTAAGATATTCAATGTCCCCATTAAAGGTAAAGGGCTAGGAAACTCCCCTACTGATCGACATGGCCACCATCTCGGGTGGTGTATCTGGCGGCGGGTATGGCAAGTCAGAACTGAAAACAGGCCACTCTAGCATTGTGCCCTGCTGTGCAAACTGCCTCAGCTAGTGCACGAGTCAATCCATCAGCAAATACGATGAAGCTCTCATACAGCGCGTCGATCCTCCTCTCTAAACGACGAAATTGGCGACCTTGCTATATGTCACCTGCTAGGAGGAGGAGCAGCGGCCTCAGTCTGGCTGTGGCTGCGGCGGCGGAACTAGCAGAGGAGCTGTCACAATAAAACCTTTGCCCCTCTGGTCCGCTTTTCCTCCATCCCAATCCATAAAATTCTTAATCGTGACATATGTAATGTCTTTGGTCGTCATTTGAACCTGCTCATCATCCCAGTCGATGCCTGCCGCAGCACATAAATGAGCCTCCACGGAAGCATGTGGTATCGAGCTGGTAGTACTGTCACGCATGAATTGTAACATGTTCTGATTGATCAAATGTCCAACATCGACATACTTTCCAGTGATAATTCCCCATAATATAATAGCTTGCTCAACTGTAATTTCGTGCTGGTGCTAGGATGGCATCAAATTCGCGCATATGAAAAAATTCCAGGCTTTGGCATAACGGTTCATGGCGGAGGCAGGGAAAGTGGTGTACTCATCCGTAGTGACTTTCTTAATCTTCCAAAATGTGCTTGGAGCACACAAATCACGGATCAACTGATCCAAGTCAGTCACAAACCTATCTGCTTTTACCCAATTCACTTGCCTAGCCTGGAGTGGAGGCAAATTGAACACCTCTCGAATCGCCGTCTGGCGATAATCAATGGTTTGACCCCAAAAAAAAGACCGATCGCTCTGTGTTATTTTGGCATTGGCGTAAAATTCACGGACAATAACCAACGCCACCGGTGGCGGTGTCGCACAAATACCCTACCAACGCATCTCTCGGATCATGTCCCGCAACTTCCCATCCTCTTTCATGGGCGTAAAACCCCTCTCTTTCAACACCGTCTTTATTGTGATCTGATAATACTCGATTTGGGCCTCGATGCTAATAAATTTTGTAAAATCCAACACGATGTCGTTGGCCTGATCATCGCGATCACTGCGAGCAGGTGAAGCGGATGCGGAAGCCCGTGAGCGTTTAGGACCCATGAGAATTGTTAAAAAAATTCCTTGCACAAACCCTAGATGATGACTTCAGAACAAAACCCCCAAACTTGTCTCTGAAAACTGGATCCACTAACCCGAATTGCCAAATCCGAACAACCTTCAAACATTAATCTGAATAGTTCTAAAATTTGTATATGCCCAAACCCTAACTTCGAAATAGTGACTCTAAAATCCCTTTTCAACCCCGAATTTGTTTGTGGAAGTGAATTGATATGGAGTATGGATAGTGGCTATGAGATGGAAGGATTTAATAGAGAGAAGAGAGTTTATGTATAGAAGAATGATAGGAGAGTGATATCGTATTTGGGTTATGATGGGAAGGGTTTGGTATACTGGATGGAGATATAAGGGTTTGAACGGATGTGTTATATTAAAACACAAAGAACGACAGTTAGGATCGGGTGCGACCGTACGTGGGTAAGCTGTATAGGGGGCGCGATCCGCGAGGGGTAAAAATTGAACTCTTTGGACTGAGCATCAGCACGGGAGCACGGGCTGTGGCCTTGTTGGTGGCGCGGCCACGCGGGGGTAAAAATCTGGCTAGAATTTTTCTTTTTCATGCTTTTCTGCAGCAAGTCTGTGAAGGCAAAAGAAGCAACTTTTCACACCTACCTTACTTGCACATATAGCAATCAAAATAATAAGTCTAACTTGATTCCATCATCAAAAATGCATATGTAAGATGTATAAACTATTAAATCCTTAGCAATGCTATGTACTTGAATCTTTTTTATGTGAATTCCCAAAAAATTAATATAGGCTTATATGCAATATGCTAACATGTCAAAAATATGTCCAATAAATCCCTAACTCCAAAAATATGCACAACTATGCCTAAGGTTCAAAAATATAGGCTAATGATAATTCAAATCCAATGAATATATACAATGAGATTCTAACTCCCAAAAATGTATGCAACACGCCTAAAGTTCAAAAATGTAGGCAATGAGCATCCTAACACCACAATGTTCAAAAATAGTCACCCATTTTCTAATACTTAGAATTAAACGGGGGAAGGAAAATGTAGAGATTAGTAACCAGAATTAAATATGGGAGAGAAATATAGAGAAATGTGATGCAAGAATTAAACATGAGGGAGAATTAGAGATGATGGGGTGCCTCTCATCAAGCGCTTGTTTACAGTCCTGTAGCTAGACTCTGTCTGATTCGGTCAAGTGGTGGAGAGGATCGAGGCAACCTTCTCTCGATTCACCTCGCCGCCATAGTAATGCTTTAATCTTTATTCGTTCACCTTAAAGGGCTTGTCCGGGCAATGACCATAAATTTCCACTGTGCCATGCGGGGATACGGTTTTCATCGTGAAGGGGCCTGACCATCGAGATTTGAGCTTTCCGGGTAATAGTCTGAGATGAGAATTATACAATAACACTGCCTGCCCAGGCTCAAATGTTCTTTCTAAGATTTTCCTGTCATGCCACATTTTGATCTTCTCCTTATAGAGCTTTGAGTTCTCATAGGCTTGCAATCTGAACTCGTCAAGCTCATTAAGTTGAAGAAGCATTTTCTCCCCCAGTAGCTTTTAAATCAAAATTAAGCTTCTTGATAGCCCAGTAGACCTTATGCTCAAGCTCCAAGGGGAGGTGGAAGGCCTTCCCGTACACAAGATGATATGGGGACATCCCGAGAGGTGTTTTGTAAGCAGTCCTATAGGCCCACACCTCATCGTCGAGTTTGAGGGACCAATCTTTTCGTGTGGAATTCACAATTTTTCTAATATTCTCTTCACCTCATGATTTGATACCTCAGCCTGGCCATTTGTCTGGGGGTGGTAAGCAGTAGCAATACGATGATTCACCCCATACTTGGCCAGAAGCGCAGAAAACTGACGATTGCAAAAGTGTGTACCCTCATCACTAATGATGGCTCTAGTCATCCCGAAGCGTGTGAATATGCTTTTCTGAAGAAAACGTAGGACCACCTAAGAATTATTGGTTGGTAAGGCTGCTACCTCTACCTATTTTGACACATAATCGACCGCCAGCAATATGTATAAATTTCCACAAGAAGAAACAAAAGGCCCCATGAAATTAATTCCCTATACGTCGAAGATTTCAACCTCGAGGATCATATTCAGAGGCATCTCATTTCTCTTAGATATATTCCCACGCGCTGACAACGGTCGCAGATTTGGACAAAGTTATGTGCATCCTTAAACAGTGTTGGCCAATAAAAACTGGCCTGAAGCACTTTGACAGCGGTCCTTTGGCCCCCATAATGGCCTCCATAATTTGATGAATGATAATCTTGCAGAATGCTTTCCATCTAGCTCTCTAGGATGCACCGCCTGATCACTCTATCAGCGCACTGTCGAAACAAATACGGCTCATCCCAATTGTACCATCTAACATCGTGCAGAAACTTCTTCTTTTATGCCCTATTGAAGTTAGAAGGGATAATATTGCTCACTAAAAAGTTTGCAAAATCCGCGAACCAGGGCATCTCGCCTTGCACCACGAACAACTGCTCGTCCGGGAAGGACTCATTGATCAATACTTTGTCGTTTCTGTCCATCCCTGAATTTTCCAGTCAAGATAAGTGGTCAGCCACTTAGTTCTCGGTCCCTTTTCTGTCCTTAATTTCTAAGTCAAATTCTTGAAGAAGAAGGATCCACCGTATGAGTCGAGGTTTAGCATCTTTTTTTGAAATCAGGTATCTAATCGCAGTATGATCTGTGTATACAATTACCTTAGTGCCAATCAGATATGACCTGAATTTGTCATAAGCATAGACCACTACAAGAAGCTCCTTCTCAGTGGTGGTGTAGTTTAACTAGGCATATGTCAGGGTTTCACTTGCGTAATAAGTCACATGAAAGATCTTGTCCCTGCGCTATCCCAATACTACCCCCTCGGCAAAGTCACTTGCATCACACATCAGTTCGAAGGGGAGAGACCAGTCTGGTGCTGTAATGATGGGAGCCGTAGTTAATTTCTTTTTTAAGTGCTCAAAAGCTACCAGGCATTCCTTGTTGAAGTTGAACGAGACGTCCTTCTCAAGTAAACTGCATAAAGGCTTAGTAGTCTTTGAGAAGTCTTTGATGAAACGCCGGTAGAAGCCTGCATGGCCGAGAAAACTACGAATGCCTTTTACAGATGATGGTGGCGGTAGGCTTTCTATGGTCTCCAATTTAGCTTTATCCACCTCTAGACCTTTCTTAGAAACTTTATAGCCCAGAATAATACCCTCCTTTACCATAAAATGGCACTTCTCCCAGTTTAGAACGAGGATAGTCTCAACACATCTTTTTAACACCAATACCAGATTCTCTAAACAGATGTCAAAGGAGTCCCCAAAGATAGAGAAATCATCCATGAAGACTTTTACGTTGTGTTCGACCATGTTCGAGAATATAGCCATCATGAATCGCTGGAAAAGTGGCCGGTGCGTTACAGAGCCCGAAAGGCATCCTTCGAAAAGCAAAAGTTCCATATGGGCACATGAAGGTGGTCTTTTCTTAGTCCTTAGGGGCTATGACAATTTGATTATACCCCGAGTAACCGTCCAGAAGGCAATAATAGTCGTGGCCGGCTAGCCTATCCAACATCTGATCAATAAACGGGAGACGGAAATGATCTTTTCTTGTAGCTTTATTCAGTCTGCGATAGTCCATGCAGACTCTCCATCCCGTAACTGTCCTAGTAGGAATAAGCTCATTCTTTTTGTTAGTCACGACTGTCATGCCCCCTTCTTCGGGACGCACTGCGCCGGGCTCACCCAGGAGCTATCTGATATCGGATAGATGATTCCCGTATCTAACCACTTGAGGATCTCCTTTTTGACAACCACTTTTATGATCAGGTTCAATCTTCTTTGCTGCTCTATTGATGGCTTACTTTCATCCTCTAAGAGTATTTTGTGCATGCAGTAAGAAGGGCTGATCCCTTTGATGTCAGCTATGGTCCACCCAATAGCTGATTTAAACTCTCTAAGGACCCTCAACAATTTACTCTCTTGGTCGGATAATAAAGCAGAAGCGATGATAACCGATAGCGTTGAAGATTCTCCCAAATAAGCATATCTCAAGTGATCCGGAAGAGGTTTCAAGTCAAGTGTGGGAGCCACCTCTAGAGAAGGCTTAAGTCGCATTGAGGGCTCCCCTAGTTTGTCCTAGTGGTTTGATGGGAATTTTAAACTTGCGCATTTGAGGCACCGTATTCAAACTCTAGATGCACTCCACCACATCTGTATCTTCTATGTCAGATTCTCCCATAAAAGCACTCTCCAATGGATCCATACCCAACAAGTGTTCAGATTCTTCCTGCAGTATCCGATCGACAGTAACAATTCTAAAACATTCTTCCTCATCCATCGAGAACTTCATAGCCTTGAAGACATTGAATGTCACCTCTTGGTCTTGAACCCTCATAGTTAATTCTCCTTTTTGTACATCTATGAGCGTTCTCCCGGTGCCTAGAAACTGTCTTCCCAGAATAATTTTAATGTACTTGTCTTCCTCAAAGACAACTGTGTGGACCGATGGACTTACCTCCAGGATGATAAAGTCTGTAGGGAATATGAATTTGTCAACCTTCACCAATAAGTCTTCAACAATGCCTCGGGGGTAAGTAATGGATCTATCGACTAACTACAAAGATATGCTCGTCAGCTTAGGAGCCGGCAAACCCAGCTGTGTGAACACCAATAGTGGCATTAAATTGATGCTTTCTCTATAAGACTGCACTGAACTCCTCTGTCAAGGCGACTGTTTCATAGTCTTCTAGCCTCTTCTTCCTTGACAGTGTTCCCTTTATGAACTTTGCGTAGCTCGGCATTTGTTCCAACACCTCTGCAAAGGGAATATTGATTTGCAGTTTCTTGAATACCTCTAAAAATTTGGCAAACTGCTTATCCAATTTCGGCTTCTGAACCCTCTGTGGATAAGGTGCGGGAGTGTAGATTACTTGTGGTGGCACATGGATTTTCTCTATAGATACCTCCTTATCTGCCTCAACTGCTTTGCCCCCATCATTCCCATCTTCCAAAACTGTCTCAGAATTCTCTGCACCTTGGCGCGCCCGCGCAATGTTTGGCTCTTCATGGGGCACGACTGCGCCAGTTCCCAAATTTTCAAGCTACTTCCCAAGACCTTAGTGAAATGGCCCGGCATTGTTCCTTGCCATCTCTTCTCCTCGGATTTTTTTCGTACTACTTGGAAAAGTGCCTTGCGGTCTGTTATTGATCGAGTTGGCCATTTGGCCCATCTAATTTTCCAAATTCTTTATTGTCACCGCTTGGCTCTTCATCATCAACTCAGTGGCAGCCATATGCTTCAGCATCATTTCTTCCATCTCCGACCTCTTTTCTTGCTGAGGTGCGGGCTCTGAGTGATATTGTTGTTGGTGTAGTTGTTGATGAAATCCAGGTGGGTGTGATTGTTTTGGAGCATACTGATGTTGGGACGGTTGTGGCTGAGACTTTGGTTGATATGGCTGATATTGGGAATGTTGGGCATTTTGGTATGGTTGTTGTGGTGGTTGAGGAGGTTGGTATTGAGTTTGTTGTGATGTTTGAGGTTGTTGGGCTGATTGAGTATTTTGATTGTTGCTCCAACTGAAATTCGGATGGTTGCGATTGTTGGGATAGTAGGAGTTTGGGAAATAATTCTGCGGCTTCTGGTAGTTGCTGACAAACTGGACCGACTCGGTAGTGATGGCACACTGCTCAGTCGGTTGTGCTCTGGCACACAACTCACATATAAAAGCAACTTGCTGTACTCTATTCTCAGCCATCAAATTTATCATCTTGTTCATTGCCGCCATCTGTGTTGACAATGCTGTGATGGCATCAACATCCAATACTCTTACCACTTTAGGTTGAACCATGCTTGCTGTTGGATTTTGATACTCATTAGCCGCCATAGTTTCAATAAGATCATAGGCTGTCGGGTAGTCCTTGGCCAACAGGGCTCCTCCCGATGCGGCATCAATAATTGGCCTCAACTGCCACCCCAAACCATTATAGAAAGAATTAATCACCATCCAGTCAGGCATTCCATGGTGCGGGCATTTCTTGAGCATTTCTTTATAGCGTTCCCATGCTTCATACAATGATTCCCCTTGTAGCTACGCAAACTGACTCAAAGCACTCCTCATGGAAGCCGTCTTAGCCATTGAGAAGAATTTGTTTAGAAATTTCTGGGCTAAGTCTTCCCACGTGGTGATTGATCCTGATGGTAATGAGTGCAACCAACTCTTCGCCTTATACCTCAAAGTTAATGGGAATAATCGAAGTTTCACAGCATCTTCCGTAACGTTATTAAACTTAAAGGTGTCGCATATCTCTATGAAGCTTAGGATATGCTCGTTTGGATCTTCTGAAGGATTACCCCCGAACTGGAGAGTGTTTTGTATCATCTGCAAGGTTCCAGGTTTGATTTCGAAACAATTTGCAGCTATTGCTGGCCGCACTATACTGGATTGCAGATATGTGATCTTGGGGATGGAATAGTCCTTTAAGGCCCTATTATCGGCCCTTTGTTCTTCAGCCATTTGCTCGAGTATATCAGGTTGCTCTTGCTGGTTAGTGTTTCTAATATTTGCTCTCCACGCTCTACCGTTAATGTTCTCTTGACGAGGCACCAACTCGGTATTAGAGGCTCGTGTGTGCATAAACTAATCACAAGTACCTGAAACATAAGTGAAAAATAAAATTAGAAATGAGATAAGAAGAGATTTGTTCAAGTCAGTCAAATCTAACAAAAATTAATGTCAATAGTAATAAACTAACAACTATCCCCGGCAACGACGCCAAAAACTTGTTGCGCCATTTCGGTGTTCACAAAAATGGGCACAAAACACGTGCAAGTATACACGGTCGACAAGTAATAAATTCGATAAATCGAGATTGTTCCCACGGAGAAAGGAGCCAGGCTTAAACTATCATGCAACAGTCCTACGGTTATTTTGTCTACTCAAACGTGTGTTAAAGTGTTCTTTAAATAACTAGACTAGTTTTAAAAATAAACTTAACTAATTAACAAGCAAGGGGCTCAAATTAGAGAAATATGGGATCCTAACTTCATCTATCGCATCGTCTAGGTTAACAACACCTCAAATCATGTATGAATTACACATAGGAATGCTAGCCGGGAGCACAAATGTGAGACAGGGCTATCTTTCAATAAATCCAATCCATATCATATAATGTCCACGAAGAGATAGAAATCACATGAACATCGATAAAACCTAAATTGCTATATGTCTATGCAATTTACAAGCTGAACCGATTTAAGTGCAAGCTCCCTATTGACTACACATGGCAATACAGTATATTTCTATCCGGATTACGAATCACAAAACTCATCAAATGCAAGTTTCACAAACACATGCTAGCATGGCAAAATCTAAGTTTACACTTCCTCTTTCGATTCCATATAAACTATTACAGTAGATGTTGATCAAGCATCTAAAATAAAACATAACCATGTTAGGCAAACCATACATTCTCATCCATACATCTCAAAGAGGCAAAAACCCTAGATTAAGCAAATAGAATCCATTAGAATCCCATAATGGAAGTTAGTTCATCACTGAACCACCAACCATTATGGGATTTAAGCCAAGCATTGAACAACTATGAAAGTAGAGAAAAGAGAGATAGAGAGTGCAAATCTTGTGGTTCCCCTTTTCAATAGAAGCTAGCAAGCTTGAGTTTAGACCACAAATAAGCTCCAAGATGAGCCCTAGAAATGAAACATACTTAGAACTAGAAGAGGGAAAGAGTGAAGCTCTCCAACTCTCTAGCTCTATACAAACCCTAGAAATGTAAGACAATAAAAAAATTGAAGTCTGAGTTCTGATAAGTGATATCTCATTCAATACAAAACACCAACCATATAAGCATACACACAGCCGAAATAAAAATTAGTCAACATTCTGGACCAGCGCGGCCGCACGGCTTGGACTTGTTTCCCTGGTGCGGGTGCGCGCGTGCTCAGGTCAGGCCTCTGGCTTTGCCAGCCGGCGCGGGCGCGCGACGGCCCTTTGATTTCCTAGCACGACCGCAGGTGCCATTTTTTGCTGCTGATGCAATTTTTGGTGCTGGCTTTCTTTGCTTCTTTTCTTCTTTCTTTCTCGCTTCCTTTTCCTTCTCATTTACTGAATTGAGGCCATCTCATCATGCCTTTTGCCAACTTCATGTCAGTGGGTCCCTTTTTATGCCATTATATGCCTTAATCATGCCATTTCCTGCTATTTTAAGTTTCCTGAGTAAGAAATGCAAAACAAAGATAAAATGCATTAAAAGACAATAAAACGCTTGAGTTTAAGCCATAATCCTTGCAAGTTAATATCCAATAAGTAGGTATAAAACCTACTTATCAACACACGGGTTCCTGAGAAGGATCAACTTCATAAGCCAATTCATTTCCCAGCTCACAACAACCTGTGAACCCATCTTGAAGCTACTAAGGAAGAAATCCTCCACTAAATGGAATGAGGATTGTCAACAAGCCTTCCTTACCATCAAGAAAAAGCTGGTCGAAGCACCTGTTTTGATACTGCCGAGGGATGGTGTTCCCTTATTCATGTACCTGTCCGTCAATGCCAATGCAATGGGTTGCATGTTAGGGCAGAAGGATGATAGTAGCAAGGAAAGATCCATCTACTACATCAATAAAAAGATTTAGCAATGGTGAACAAAAATACACTCTGATCGAGAAGATATGTTGTGCATTGGCATGGGCCGCTATGAGGTTGCAACACTACTTGCATGGGCACACAACCTATCTCATATCCCACATGGATCCACTCAAGTACGTATTCAACAAGCCAATGTTGAATTGTCGACTGTCCAAATGGCAGTTGATCCTACAACAGTTCGACATTGTCTACGTGACTCAGAAATCAATCAAGGGTTAAGGCATTGCAGATCAATTAGCTAAAGCACCTTCAGGAGGGTTCGAGCCCCTGGAGATTTATTTCACAGATGATAGGATCATGATGATTCAACAACTCTCGCAAGAGAATACAGTCTAACCATGGAAAATGTATTTCGATGGAGCAGTAAACATGGAAGGTTATGGAGCTGGGGCAGTCCTTATCTCTGGTACAGGAGAACAATATCCTGTGGCTACCAAACTTCAATTTGGCAACACCAACAACATAGCCGAGTATGAAGGCTGTATAATGGGGTTGAAATTAGCCCAATCCATGGGTATCAAACACCTACTGGTCTTTGGAGACTCTGAGTTGGTCATCAGACAAACCACCAGGATATATCAGATCAAAGAACTGCATTTGCTTCCCTATCATCGCTAGGTCATCAAAATATCACTAGGAATTTGAAGACATAACCTTCAGCCATATTCCTCGAGGTAGGAATGACTTCGCTGATGCATTGGCAATGTTGGGTTCATTAATCCGCATATCTGATAGAAGTGGGATTCCCTGCATCAAATTTATAATTTAGAAAGCCTCGACATATGAGATTTACATTGGGGAAGTATCAGATGAAATACCTTCTGACAATCAGCCTTGGTATCAAGACATCAAGAAATATCTATGAGATGGTTCCACACCCGCTGGAGTATGCCAATCCGAGCGAAAGTGGATTCACAAGGTGGCCATAAAGTTCTACCTGAGCGGAGATGCACTCTATAAAAGAGATGCTGGAATAGGCATGTTAAGATGCCTTGATAATGAGCAAGCCTAGAGACTGATGGATGAAATCCACGGTGGAGTCCGTGGTCCACACATGAGCTGTCATCTGCTGGCCAAGAAGATACTAAGAACAGAACATTACTGGATCTCGCTCAAAGCTTACTGTGATGATCATGTCAAGAGATGTTTTCAACATCAAGTATATGGAAATGCCATACATGCTCCTCAAAATGAGCTACACAACATGAGTTCACCATGGCCTTTCTCCATATGGGGAATGGATGTGATCGGTCCAGTGTAACCAAAAGCCAGTAATGGTCATCGATTCATCTTCACCATGATTGATTACTTCACCAAGTGGGTTGAAGCAGCCTCTTTTCCCAAAGTTACCAAAGAGGTTGTGACGCCCCCAAATTCCAGGACCGCCACTTGGTCTCTCGAATTCTGTTCATCACGTGCTCATGGTAATACATTACGATAATAATAACTAAATATCACACGATCACAGCGGAAAATCTATTCTAGAATAATTTACAATGATTTATTATAATTATTCCCCCAAGTCTCGCAACCTACAGTACTTAATAGATTACATAATAATATCAATTAACGACTTATTACATAACCTAACTTAAGCTTAAACATAATCAAAACCAGTCTTACTACATCATCTTAATACAACATTAAAATATTTAAAACATATAAGAGACAAGCTAATTGGTAGCCTTGCCCTTGCCCTTATCAACGCCCGAAGGTTCGCCATGCTCTGCCTTAACTGAAATGTTTTAGGGAAAGCAAGAATGAGCACAAATTGCCCAGCAAGTAATATATAATAAGGGTGAGTAATAAGATTCCCAATTCTCGAAAAGGTATAACAAGGTTTGATAGTTCAAGGATAACAAGAATATCAACAGTTCTCAATAACAGTCGCTAAGGACAGAATAATATCAATATGATTCAATAATACGTCAATTCAAGATTTTAAATAATTGAATACTGAGCAGTCACTAAGGACTATGAACTTCTACTAGAATTGACAGTAATAAACTGAAAATCCAATAAAAACAGATACAACAGGTGATCAGCCTAAAGTACCATCGTTATGCATAACAATCAATCATACTCAAGCGTGCACGTCGGTTCTCCGACAATTATATATTCCCTTCAAAGAAGGTTGTTCTTCTTAGTCAAATACAAGATCCCGCACCAATCAATTAGTTTGGGTTTCTTCTCAATAATATAAGTCTAGCCGAATCAAATGGCATAGACACTTTCATAATATTCAAGAACAATACTAAGTTCAACATGAATAATAGCTTTAATGAAATAAAAGTTCAAATATGCTAATTCAATTCAACCGATTAAGTAGGAAACTAGTATGCAATATACAAGGATAGAATACTTGCACAGTAAAAGAGTGTAAGTAAGAGAACTTGCAAAATCATAGATTTCCTTGCATAAAGTAAATGCGTCGGTTAGGATACTTGCCTTTAGCGTAGTTTATCCACGTTAAGTAAATCAACACTTTTGAATTTCTATCGTAATACAATTACATATATATATGATATTCATTAGTCATATAATCTTCACATTTTGTCTTCGAATATACTATCAATACATAAGCTAAGTCTTAACCTAGCTACACAGTTATATAGAATATAAGTTCTATCTTTAACGTTCCTCCTTTAGAGTTTAAACACATTCTTATATCTTATAAGATCGCAATTAATACTAAATATATTTCATTTTAGCAAGTTACGGCATTCTCTTTGAGTTAACCGTCAAAATCGGGTTCAAGTAACATCATATAATATCACGTAGCATGTATTCATATTTAAAGGATACTTTACATGCTTGTATAACTTTTCCAAATCCAATCGTACATGGTATAGGTTCTTAAGTTAATACTTAAAGTCATTCAAGGACACGAACTCATATGGTCTAACATGCTCGCTTTTTAAACACATAAGATTTTCATATAACTTGTGTTAGGCATGCTCATGAGTACTCGTATCGCATATATGTAGCTAGCATTGTTATTATCTTGAAAACATGCTTCGTTTATGCTAAACTTTAATCACGACAACAAATCATGGTATATATACATGCATGACACATGAATGAGTCTAAGAGTACTATCACATATGTCCAAATTATCAGATTCTAACTCTCGTCATAACATACCAAAGTTTATGTTCAAAGCTTATACTTTGTTAGTTTAGTTCATTAATAAGGCCTATCATGTCCATGCTTCCTTATGAAACCTATATATATAAGTTAACATGCTTTTCATGCATTTCAAAGCCCTATAAACATGCTCGAAAAGTCAGAATGTATACATGGTCTTTACATGTCAATATCAACCTTCAAAACTTGTATTTTTGTTAGATATGTTCAATAGTGAGGTCTAACATGCTCTTGTCATACTACGAGCCATATATACATAAGTTAATATGTCTTTTATGCATCTCTACCTCATACCGACATGCCTTGAAAAATCAGAATATTAACATGCTTCATATATGTTAACGTTCGTTTAGGAAACTTTAAGTTCGTTTCCAAACTATATGTCGTTTGGTTAACCATGCATGCTAATATACTAAAACATGCTTACATTACCTCATTAGGTTTATATATATGTATTAATCATGCTTCCATGCTTATTTAAACAAAAATCAAACAATTAGTACATAACAGTTTTGTTGCAGAATGCAGAAAACTGCACACAGAGGCCGGCGCTGCGGCGCGGCAACAACAGGCACAATCTGGCGCTGCGGCGCGGGTGGCGCTGCGGCGCGGGCATAATGTCCTGGGATTGGCGCTGCGACATGGGAGACGCTGGTACTGACGCGTTGTGGCGCTGCAGCGCGCAGCTAACGCTATGCATCGGCGCTGCGGCGCCGCATTGCAGACTCAGTTCGCTGCAGCCAAAACCGTCCCCAAACTTCCCATTTCATCGATTTCAACATACCCAGATGCTATTAGACATCTTTAACTTACTAACACACACACATATATATATATATATATGCTTATATAACAGTCAATCGCCATTTATCAATTCCCAATTTCATGAACTCCAACCAATTTCACGAATTTGATGTTTTACAGAAATTGCAGAGCAAAAATGGAAATGAAAGTCAAGAAAGCTATATAGTGGTTTCATCATGTATGTATGTTCATATAACAACAATATAAGGGTTCTATAAACCAATTACGAACCAATTTGGCATAATCAAGAATTTGAACTTTTGACAGAAAACGAAAATGAATAACAAAGAAACTGTAATATACCTTCTGCTAGAATCTGAACTTGCTGCTACTCAAGGACACTGATATATATATATATATATATATATATATATATATATATATATAACTCTTAACTAACTTAGCCCAAAATTCTCAGCAAATGAATTAGGAAGAGGATGGGTTATATTTATAGAAGAACTTATAATCCAGGCAATGTTATTGCCTACCATTTCAAACTAACAGGAATTTGAATTGCAGGGAGGTTATTAGGGGGTTGGTAATGGTGGTTGAAATCCATCATGATAGCCACACCCTTCTTCATCATTTGCTAGCCTATGTTACTGAGTTTAAGGAAGAATAGGGGAGTAGGATAGCTTGTGTATTTCACGTGAAGGAGACAGTGACTCTCCCAGAAAAACAAACTCAGTCTTCTATACTACACTTAAATCATTATACACATATGTATTAAATACTTAGGCTATCTACACACACACACACACACACACACACATATATATATATATATATATATATATATATATATATATATATATTGCACATATGTCTTTAATTGAAATGTCACACTATAATTCACATAATGTAGTAAGTGTGACTTATACACATATAATCCAGGTACATTTTTATCATACTGGTATAATTTTCTCGGATATAATCACATCACACTGTATCCTTTATTATTAAATTCTACTAATCAATAATTGTTTATCATATATTCATGATGTACTATTTTAATGTATACTTACCTACATATTGTTACATAGGCATAAACATGTAGCTTATATATTTCAATCAATATAATTGTTAATCTCCATAAAATTTAATTAACCCTTATATGATTAATTATCACTTTAATATAAATCTTATTATATTTATAAACACGTTGCTCATTATTATTATTATATTTCTTGCAATAATAATAATCACATATTATTAATCAATCACAGTTAATATTCCACAACAATTAATTAAAATTCTACAATTAATATAGATTAACTGTTTGCTTAAACTACTATAATCATTCTCATATTACGTCACTGTGCCACACAAGGCTCCCAACGAGTTTATCGCAAACTCCATAATTTCTCAATTATTATAATTATTCAATTTTATATAATTGAATTAATCATTCTCATAACACAAAATTATTTATATTCAAATAAATTCTCGTTTCCATTAATATATTTATTTAATAATATATGAAAATTCACGGGTATTACAGAGGTCATCATTGGTATCATCAGAAACAATGTCGTATGTCGATATGGACAACCGGAGGTGATTGTGTCAGAAAACGCCAAGAACCTGAACAATCAAATGATGAGAGAACTATGTAGTAAGTTCCACATCATGCATCTTAACTCCGTCATATATCGGCCTAAGATGAACGGTGCTGTCGAAGCGGCCAACAAGAACATCAAAAAGATCATACAGAAAATGTCCGCCAATCACAAAGAATGGCCTGATCTGCTGCCTCTAACCCTGTTAGTATACAGGACGTCAATGGGCACCTCTACTGGGGCTACCCCCTATTCATTGGTCTATGGCATGGAAGCAGTCCTCCCCATAGAAGTAGAGATGGAGTCTTTGCGAGTGTTAATCGACGCTCAGATGAACGAAGATCAGTGGTTGCAAGATCGATACCACCAACTGTCCCTGATAGATGAAAAGAGGGCAACGACCATTTTCCACGGGCAATTATATCAGCAAAGGATGGCTCGATCCTACAACAAGAAAGTCTGAATACAGCAATTCAGAGAAAACGACTTGGTGCTAAAGAAAGTTTTGGCCAATCAAGATGAAGCTAAAGGAAAGTTCACCCCTAATTGGGAAGGTCCTATCATTGTCAAGAAGGTATTGACAGGGGGAGCTATTAGATTACAAGATATGGACGGGAGAAAATTTCCCCAACTCATCAATTCAGACACCGTAAAAAGGTACTATGCCCGAAACACATGCACACCCGCATCCGGGTCCTACGAATCAAATCTGGTTCGATTTTCAATAGTAGCCAAAACTACGAATGATCTCATCTCCCCCACCCAGGAGTACGTAGGCAAGCCAATTCTGGTGCTGTCAAACCAAACAAAAAATTTAAAAACTCATCAAACCAAACTCAAAACCCAAGATAAATACTTTTTAAACCTCTCTCACACAAAAAAATTAAACTACAAATGACCGGATCTCCCTCATCCCGACAATACGTAGGCAGCCATTTACGGTGCGGTTTGACCTTCAAGAAAAAACAAAAACTAATAAAAACCAGTCCCAAGACACCAAAGCTATATAAAAGCTAAGTCCTATCAAGCTACCCTGATCAACAGGCCCATCTAAGATACTCCCTGACATCTCAACTGTCAGTCCATCAAGGAGAAGCTCAAGATACATCAACAACGAGTTATAAAAGAAGTGGTAATCACCCAGCAATGACAATACATATCCAAATAGGGAAGTGAATCAAAAATATATTTCTCTGATATATAACACTGTTTGATATATACATAGTGCCATGTACATAACAAAAATGGCTGATCTAGTATGTGCAGGAAAAACAAAGCTAGTCTATGGACCCAGGGATAAGCGGGCCAGTAATGCCACTATGGCATCTCTCTCTGAAGAGGGAGGAGCAGCTGCTAGTGCAATACCCTCAGCCTCCATACGGCTCAAAACCTCTACAATCATTGGTAAGGTGGCACTGTGGTCATCAATATATGCACTCATCTCGGTAACCAGACCATGAGTATACAATCAGAGAGTAGTACTGTCGGTAATGTGGAAATCCCAAGAAGCTATAGCCTCATCACTCTCCACAAATGCTGCATCCCTAGCAATCAAAGTCTCCTCGATCTCAACAAAAGCTATATCTCTGGCAGATCTGATCTCCTTTCGCTCAATCAATCCTACATCATGAGCAGCTCGAGCTGTATCTCTCTCAGCCAAAGCTATATCTCTGCCAGACAAGGCGGTCAACATCAGCGCTCTAGCCTGATCCCTCTCAAAGGTCATCCTAACCAGTGCATCCGCCAAAGCAGGATCTATCCCTGCTGGAATGATCGGTGAATAACTAACTAGCACTGTTGTCAAACCCATGAACAGCTCATCCTCGGTAGGAGACTCAGGATCCTCCATAGGCTCCTCGTCGTCTGAATCTACTATAGGAGCTGACTGGATGAATGTAGCTGATGCTATATCTGCCTCCAACCACGCCGAGTATTGAATTCAGAAGGGGAAAAAATCTAGGATGATCATACGGTCATTTTGTTAATTCGTTGGAAAACTGTATAATATTTCTAAGTACAATTGGTAATAGGCATTCAGTTTGACCTGACAGCAGCAGGGCTTAGTTATCAAGTTTTGTTGTATCCATGCATCATGGCACACTTTTTTATTTTTTTATTTATCTTTGATGGAATGCATCTCTGAGTGCACAATCTGAGACTCCTATCAAGATTAAGTTTTTCCTTTTAAATTGATATTTATGCTCTTAATTATACACTGGTACAGGTTTTGGCAGCACACTGCTATGGTGTTAAGAGAGTTATCCTGCCCGAGAGGAATTTGAAGGACCTAGTTGAAGTACCATCAGCTGTTCTAGCCAGCATGGAGGTAATTAGTTTCCTTCTCAACTGCTTTTGTGTGGGAGCAAATGAAATGTTTTCATGGTCTGGGTTTTATTTAGTTTAGATTTGAAATTTCATGTAGACTACTGGATTTTCATGCCTTGTCATGTTTATTGTTGTTTGTTATTCTCAAATTCGATAAAGATCTATTACGAGTTGTTTAGGAAATTGTCTCATCATGATTTATGTTTTGAGATATATTAGTTGACACCAGTTTACATGCTTTTGTTGTGCCTACCCTGTTAATGTGTCTTATTGTGTCAGATACTACTTGTGAATCGAATGGAAGATGTATTAGAGCATGCTTTTAAATGCGGCTGTCCTTGGAGATAGAACTCAAAGTTATGACACTCGACATAACTATGAGCCTGATTTTACATGTAATCAAGTTGGATTTAAATATATCGCAAGTTGCATTAGTTTATGTTTATTGACTCAGTTTTTTTAATTATTACAGATGCACCTCATCAACGACACCGAGGGACGAACCTCGGTATCTTTGGTCGTTCGCCGACAGTTCCACTTACAAGTACCGGTGGATGTCACTTCTCAATAGTAAGTGTTAATCTATTGTTAATATTTCTATCAGTTATTGCAAAACACAATTCACATAACACATATTGTTATATTTTTTCTATAGTATACTAGACCCGGTGCCTAAGCACATTCTACACTCTATCTGTTTGACGCACCTCCCGAGAGGGTGTATGCAGTGCAGCCAGTATGCGCGGTACGATACCACCTTTATGCAGACTGTCTTGCGGGAGTTTCACATAAGTTAAGCATATTATATTAATTATTACATAGTTGTATTGGGATGACTAAATCAATTGTTTCTAATTTTTAAACTTTTGTTATAGGTTTATTATAGATTTGACTCGAGTATCTCTCAGACAGCTGGTGACGATGTAATTATTTCACATGTCGCTAAGAATTACTCCGGCTGGCTGTATGAGAATGAAATAGAGGGCAGCCCGGGCAGTTGAGGACCAGTCCGTGACCACCATCAGATCTCACCAGCCCCGTATAGTCTTTCAATTTAGCCTGGGAGGTAATGTGTGCGCACTGGGATGCTGATGAGTTCAAGAAGAAGTGTAAGCAGGCGAAGAAGAACCGTGGTCAGCTCCGCATAGTACACACCACTGGTTCTCAGTCGTTCGAGGAGGCAAAGACGGTAAGTGTGTTGTATTTAGTTGTTTAGTTATCAAGTCCTTCACACAAATACTTAATACATGTTTTATGAATGTTTTTATTAGGCCTTGAGGAGGACCTTGGGCCGAGATCCCACCATTTTAAAGTTTTGGGATAGAGCCCACACGCCTAAGGACGAGCGTGCTTTGTCTCAGGCAGCTTTAGCTATATGGGTAAAACTCATCTTACTATTTAGCTTTTAGTAATATTCAGTCATAAATAAAATGATATAATTAACTCATGTATGCAAAATAAATTACAGGATCGATTTCAGAAGCTTTGGGACCAGCTGTATAGCTGAGTTGGAGGATATTAGGAGGGGTTCTGAACCGTTAGATTCCGCCACCCCCTTCCTGATATTGTATTAGATCAGGATGAGGAGCTGAGACTAGGGGTCGCATCTCAGGATCCCCCTACTAGCAGTATCGATAGATATCGAGAGTTGGGTCTGCCGAGGATACCCGCATATACACTTCCTGGAGGTAATAATATTTTTTATGTTTCACGAAATTATCATAATTTATCATATTATATAAATTATTATTAGTAATAGAATTTTTCTATTTTTGTAGGCTCTAGCCAGTGCCAGCGTCTGAGAGCACATGTCGGACCATCTCATACGGGCGCTGGCTTGGATGACGAGATATTCCAGAGGCTGATAGCGGCCGTGTCGGATAGGTTCCATACCAATCCGGTCTTTCGCCATCAGCAGTTGTGTAGAAGTTCTCGTCTTCACCAGGTTGCTCAGGATATTATATCAGGGGCCTCCACAGAGAGTACGGGATTACCACATGAGCAGTTCGACGCTTTCAGCAGCGAGATGCTCCAGATGGTGATTACCCTCTTGGAGGAGGCTTTTCGTCCGCCCCCGCCTACTCAGGTATTCTTATTGTTTATGTTATTTTCAATTAAGGCTAGCTTGTTAATTCTCACATATATACGAACTAATGATTTTTATTTATAATTCTTTCAACAGGGTGGCGATGACTAGAGGACTGACGATGACGACCAGGAGGACGACCGAGATTTTAAGACACCAGAGCAGCGTCATGCACCTCCGCCCGATGATGATACTATTACTAGATTATAGTTTATTAGTATTTATGTTATTCATTCTAGTTCATTAGTATTTATGTTATTCATTTGTAGAACATTTGTACATATTGTACTTTATATAGTTGTGTCTGTATAAGTAGATTATGTTGTATTTTTTCATTTGTAGAACATTTGTAAATATCATTGTTGATGTGATGATACATTAGCTTATATTTGTTATTGTTAGCTTTTGATGTTGATGATGATCAGTTAGTCGATTACGTTGTTGTTACGAAGTGGTACAAGTTTTTAGCATTACGTTAAATATTTGAATGTGAAATATATTATTGGCTGTCTTTATTGGGATAAAACATGTTACAGGTACATGGGTTTAAATACTTGGAAATTGCATTTTTAAAAAATTTATAAAAAATAAATCCTTAATTTCGACTGAATAGGCTATTTTCCGACGGATATTCCGTCGGATTTATGACCCCAGATCAATTTTCAAATAATTTTTTATTTTTTATTTTTATGTCGAAAATACCTTAGTTTCAAGGGAATATTCCGTTAAGAATGGAGTTTAAAATTATTTCTTGTAAATTATTTTTTCGTAGAAGATAAGCAATGCTCGAGAGAAAACTCCGTCAGAAATAATTGGGTATTAGCCACAACAGAAGTAGTCCATCGTAATTAATCAGTCGAAGCTAACTTACACTCGACGGAAATGTTTCCCTCGAAATAAGTTCGTCGAAGATAGGATATATCCGACCGAAATTCGTAGGAAATATGTCAGTCGAAGATAAGAAAATTTCGACAAAATTTACGACAGACTTTATCTCTGACGCGTTTATATACGACCTGAATTTTCGATGGAACATTCAATCAAAAATAAGCTAGTTCCGATGGACTAGTCTTATTTCTAAGGGAATATTCTGTCTGAATTAATGTTTTTTCTTGTAGTGTTTTCCGAGACTGATGGATTGCCCAAACCAAAGCTGCAACCGGATGAGCCAAAAGATGTCTATATTAAAATAGAGAAGACAAGTGAGGATACAGAAAAGGTCGAAGAAGATCTAGCTTTGAGTTCCAACGAAGATGAGTCGAATTTGTTAGTGCCCCATGTGCCTTCTCCAATAAAACTTGAGGATCCAGACAGTTTTGCAATACTGTACCCAATTGGTAGTCATGTCGTCGGTAAAGCTTTATATGATATGAGAGCAAGTGAAACTTTGGAGCCATGGTAGGATGAGAAAGGGAAGATAGATGAAGAGCTAGTTGTTTTTGAAACACATCAATGCCACAATCCATTCACAAACACAATTGGGCAAAAGCCTAGTTGCTTGAAGTTCTTAAGAGGGATTCTATCTAAAAATGGCATGCTAGGTGACTTTGAATCAATGGCCCTTTAAGTTGGGAATCTCTCTACAGATACATTGTTACTGATGGATGGAGGATTCCTCAATTTTTGAAAGGGAATTGGATAGAAGACATTCAAGAAGTCAGGCTGAGACTATAAAATAAGTGCTTTTTGTGAGGCAACCCAAGTTCAATTTTTAGTTTTTGTTTTTATTTATTTAATTGGGTTTTATATTAGTAAACTTGCATTTATTTAGGACTTAATAAAATTGCTTCTATTGTGGGTTTACATGTTATTCAAGACAAATTCAAGTGTGCTGCCCAATTTGTTCCAATATGCTTAGCCTACTCCCTAAACTTAGTGAACAATGAGGAAGATGCTATATTTTCATGGAAGTCCTCTGCTTTACTTTTTCCTATTTCAGCCATTGAAGACAATGTCTAGTTTAAGTTTGGGGGCATTTTAGTGTCGTGCTGCATATAGTTAGTTATTTTCATAGTTGTTCTTTATTTTTATGTGTTAAGATTGTGTTGCATTTAGTTTGCATGATGCATGGTAGTTATTTACATATTCATATCCGTTGCATTAGAATGTGTGCACTGTAGTATAGATGCATTTGCATGAATTTGTGTGATGAGTTGGTTTGTTCTTGGCTTGACCAATGATGAGATTGGTAGTTCACGATTAAATTGAACAGAATTGATAATTGGTGCATAATTTTAAATTGAGTCATGATGGTAATCTACGTTCTGTCAGAAGCTTGTGTAGTTGGTTAGCACATAGATTTACTTGTTTTAACTGATTTGGATCAAAGGGGTTCATAACTATCTTCTTTGGGGGAGGGGAAATTGAAGTTCAAATGTTAATGACGTCTGTAAATGTTAATAAGAAGGCTAGAAGGAACTAAATAAATAAGTTTGGGGGAATCTGTGGGGTATAGTTATATATAAAAGAAAAAAAGAAAAAAAATCAAGAAAAAAGAGAAAAAAAAAAGTTATGCATTATTATATTGACTTGTTTGGTTATGTGACCTTTATTACTCGAACGAATAAGCCCCAGGGGATGTCTCTACACCCAGCGCCCTAAAACTATCTGGTTTGGGAGTCGTTGGTCGAAAATTCGCTAAATGGGTAGTTTTGAAAAGCCTAAGAGAATCAGGCATTGCACAGTCAAGTGTTAGCACGGGATGGAGCATAACACGCACTCATGAAGAAATGAAGTAGGAATAAAACTACATAGGGACCCTCGATGCTTAATAAATATGTGAGTTTGGCTGGAATTTTTATGTTTACATAAATAGTTGCTTTGAATGGTGAATTTTGCTTCATAAGAAATAAATTATGAAATCCAGTTTGGTCTGTAGTTGGTTGGAATAAGTAAACGATCACAAACACACACTACATGGGTAATGATGGGTTTAGATTGTCGAAGTGGTTTCTGTTTTTGATTTGCATTAATTGGATGTTCTGTTTGCTTTTCTTGAGGATATCTCTGAGGTTTTTTGTTGAAACTCATACTACTTTGTTGCCAGATTCATAGGATTGTAGAGTATATAGTTCACATGTGCATCATATTTGGTTTTGTTATGCATAACATTGGTTTGTTTTGCTTGAGGATAACAAGCAAAGGTTTAAGTTTGTGGGTATTTGATGAGTGAATTTTATATCCATGAATTGAGTGAGTTTGTGTAAGATCCCGACTTTTATGAAATAAAATTCTAATTTAATTTATGATTATTATTATAAAACTGTAAAATGTTAAATTGATAAATGGTCAAACGAACAATTAAACGGTTAAGTGAGTTAATAAAAGAGGAGGAATTAAATTTTTAGAGGAATAGTGGGCCACATGGGCGGCTAAGAAGGAGGGAAGGTGCTGAACTTTTTCTAAAAAGAAAAGACAAAAAGGTGGGGGAGGAAAAAAAAGAAAGGAAGAGAAAAGGAGGGAAACAAAGAAAAGAAAAAGAAAATAAAGGAGGAGACTTCCTCCACTCCATCTCATTCCCTCACAATGCTGATTACTGAGAGTGGAGAGAAGAGAGAGCATGGCTGGAGCAAGAGAAATGAAGATGAAGAAGGAAAGAAGAAAAAAAGAAGAAGAATGAAAAGGAAAAGAAAACTAGTTGTGGTAATTTTAAAAACCTTTGATTTATTTTAAATTCAAGTTTTTATGGATTTCATGTAAAGAGTATATATTTATGTATGTATTGGATGATTTAAACTTGTATAAACAAGGATTAAACAAGAGAAAACAAGAAATCAAAGGAAAGAAATCTTCGCTAGAAAATAATTTTCAAAAATTGTTTCCACATGAAATCTTTAACGGATTTTGAAACTAAAAATATGTTGGACTCCTAAAATATAGTAGATCTGCTCTGGGCAGAAAAACGCTGCAACTTACTAGCTCCTGAAGATGAGCCTACATCGTGGCTACCGTCTCTCGAACCGGATCGCCCACCACCTCGGCGACCTCCACCACTATGTCTAGCCATGAATATCCTACTGCAATAACCAAATTGGTAGATTATGAATATGTAAGGTTTAATAATGTGGTATTTACTAATATGAATGCTCATTTTCAATTAAGTACATCATCAAACCCATCAGAATCAACGTGTATATCATTCTCGAATTCGGTATCTTCCTCATCCTTAGTTTCGAGATCAGTTTCGTCATCGTTAACATCCTCAACGACTACATAATCATTCACGATGACGTTTTCCTAGACATCCTCATCGTCAGGTACGTCAATGACATCAGTGCTCATCACATCTTCAGCATTTAACACTACGGCTAAAGGGTTGCTAACATCTTCTTGCAACGCCTCATCTATACCAAACATGTTCTCAACATCAAACGAACGTGTTTTAGTTGTGACTACTGTGTACCAAGGGATTCGAGTATTTACGACATGAGGAGCGTAATACACTTGAGTCGCTTGACTTGCTAACACGAACACGTCAGCAGATTTTAACACCGACTTGATAGCTACGGTTGTGATTCTATTACGATCAACTTTAACACCATTTTCAGTATCAAACCAGCTACACTTAAATATAACTACCTTTTTACCCCCGTGATAATTGAGCACAACCACATCCTATAAACGGCCATAATAATTGGACTCAGAATCATGGTAGCAGCTTCCCAACACCATAACCCTAGAATTGACTGATGTGAGTTTATTCAAGTCATCAACCCTAAATCTGTACCAATTCACGATGCGTGTGACACCCCCAAATTCGAGTACTTCATTTCCACATGATTTGGTGTTCACTTTCTAACTATAACAAACATCTACCCAATATATCATAAAATAAATTACAACCTTTATTCAAAATAATAAAATCTCCCTTAAAACAAGGGTTACAACCTTTTCAAAATCAATCCCAAGGTTACTCTAACCTTGATATGAATATAATAAAGTGCAGAAATAAAACATAACATTCAATTATTATAATCATTCTCAATTAAATAAAAACAAGTCTTCACTTGCTTTGCTTTCCCTTGCCCTTACTTGTAGACGGAGCATCATCGTTATTAACCTTAACTGAAATTGTTATTTAATGCAAGAGTGAGCAAACCACAGCTCACTGGAGTTTAACAATAATATATACATGAAAGAATACCTTTAAAAGAATCTGAACAACTTAGCTTGCTTCAATAATAAAGAATTGAATAATAATTCTCTATCAACATTAAAATTCGAATATAGAATTTATCTGAGGGTCGTAAGACCTTTGAACTCTTGTCCTAGGTTATAAATATTTCTATTTAAACTTTAACAGTCAATAACACTATGGACCTTAACTCGTACTTAGGGGATCAGCCCTTTGTACCATGTATTGTGCACAAACATCTTAACGCTATGCGTAGTAACCTCCCCTAGTAAATAGGGTTGTTCAACTCAGTAATTTGAATTCAAGTCCGCACCAAAGAAAGTTTGGTTTGGATAATCTTACAAGGATAATTTAGAATTCACATTCATCAACTAAGGATTAGTTGAATCGACTTTCAATAATTCATAAATGAAAGAATTATGAATTAACATATGCTTTAGAAGTAAATTTAAAGCAATTAAAATAATAACTGGATCTTACTTGAACAATAAGCTAAGATCATTTCAATTAAATAAACAATTGTCCAATACATAAATGGAAATGACATTCTTAACAAGAATATATGAACTCAAGAAATTATACAAGATTAGGGTTTAGAAAACTTGCATAAAATTAACGAGTTTAGGGTTCAGAATACTTGCATAAAATTAACGAGTTTAGGTTTAGAAGACTTACCTCAAGCGCAAGCTACCTAATTCAATTCACGTACTTTAATACTTCCTATACACAGTCAATTATAATAATCTAAATCAGTTAACACATAACTAATTCTCATAAGTGGTTAACCCTCATGGTTAACTCACTCTAATTAATAAACAATAATAATTAACTATCACATAGTTAATCACATCACACATATACTCACATAATTAAATTAATTATGTATTTAACTAAATTATAATTAAACAATTACAATTCAAACACTTAATCAAATTATAATTACCATTTAAATTATGAATAATGATAATTTAAAATCAATTAAACTACATTCATGCATTTATAATTACACAATTTATAATTAATCATGTAATTATCAATTTAATTAATAATTACTTAAACAATAACATGCATTATAATTACATAATTTATAATTAATTATGTAATTATCAATTTAAAATCCACAATTAAACATGCATTTATTAAATTATAATTTAAATTAACATCTAATAAATTAACCTTTATTCATTATAATTTAACAAAATTATAATTTAAAATAAACATTTACTTTTGATTATAATTATTTAAATTATAATCATATATCACATTTAAATAATAATTCAAATCATACTTTAAGGTTTTCAAACCTCTTTTCTTTTCTAAATATAAATTTGTCAAATTTATGTTAACAACATGTAGCAACTAGATACATGTTCACTGTCATAGCATAATTAAACTAGGTTCAAAATCAACACTGCACAATTAGCTAACCTTCACTGCCTAAGCACTGTGCCCGGCGCAGCTGCGCAGGGAAGAAAATCTTTGATAGGCCAGTGGCGCAGCTGCACTGGCCCTGCTGCCGGCGCAGCTACGCAACAGCTCCGCCAGACGCAGACAGTCACGGCCCCCTGTTTAACCGACCAACCCAAACAATCCAACAACGCCAAAAATACAGTACTATAGACTCTGTAACACAATATAAACTATTGCACATATATAAAGCATGCTTCCAAAACCCAAAATCATTTAAACAGTGATAATCACAAGTTTTAAAAAATCCAATTTGGCCATTTTCGTGAAAACTCATTTTTTTCTCAAAATAATCTACTGTAACTATTTTTCTCCATCAATTCGAACTTATATACATGCATTACATACGAAGTTGAAGATAGCATCCAGAAATTACTTAATAAGCATATTAACACATACCAATTGCATGAATTTCTCAATTAACATTAACCACACTCATGAAATTCCATATAAACTCATATAAACAATAATTTTCTGTTAAAAATATATTTCTACAGTAATTTGATTTCTGAAAATCCTCTTATGTCATACAATTACCACAATCAACACATGGATACAATACATATATATAAAATTCATGATTACATAATTTCATGAAATTCACAGAAAACTAAATTTACAGAAACTCAAAACAATGAAGAACAACTAATCACAATTCTTTAAAACTATGAGATATTAATTACATTTTTGATGATTGGAGAAGAATACAATGACTAATTCTAGCATTCACAAGTTTCTTTTTCCTTCTCTTCTCTAACTTCTCTGCTCTTCTTTCCTCTTTTTGTTCTTAGCTTTACAAACTAACTTCTAATCTAACGTAGTATAGATATATTATAACTGATATAATATACGTATACTAATGATATATATGTAACTGCTAATTACTTAATATATATAATAAATACATTTATTATATAAGTTACAAAATTCAAAAAAAAACACAATGCCTTGTTTGGCAAAACAAGGTTATTTTCAAAAATAGATTTTTAATACTAAGGTATTGTTTGGTAACAGTTTATTTAAAACAGCTTTTTGATAGTTAGGGCCCTGTTTGGTAGAAATAGGTTTAAAACAATTACAAGGGCCTTGTTTGGCAAAATAATTTAAAACCTTTTCTTTATTATAACAAATCATTTAACACCTACTTTAATGTCACATTTTAATTAATTAAATATTAATCAACTAATTTAATCAATTAAAATCTAACATCAATTAATCACATAAAATTGTCACATAATTATAATTACTCACTAATTATAATTCATGCAACACTTCATTCCATATCTCATCTAATTTAGTTATCTCAATTAAATTAGAATTATAATATAAAATTAATATATATACATATCAATTAAATAACATTCATTAAATTAATATGTAACACTCAATTAAATCATTTCCATAAATTACTTAATCTATTTATTTACTCAATAAATAATTCACATAAATATTTATTTAATTCAATAAATATTTAAAATTAAATATAAAATCTCAATCGTTACAATCTTCCCTCCTTAAAAGGATTCTGTCCCCAGAATCACACATAAAAAAAATCTCGTCTATTACATTCTTTCCCCCTTAAATGGATTCTGTCCCCAGAATCAGTATATAAGGGGTTACACATAACTAAGCAAATAAATGCGGATAAGATTTCATCAAAACATCTTCGATTTTCCACGTGGCTTCTTCAGCACTGTGGTTCCTCCAGATTACCTTAACAGAAGGTATCACTTTATTCCTAAGTACTTGTTCCTTTCTATCAACTATTTGAACAGGCACTTCTTCATATGATAAGTCTTTATCAAATAGCAAAGGTTCATATTCTATTACATGTTTATAATCGTGCTTGTAAGGTCTTAATACAGAAGTATGAAAGACATTATGTATATTCTCGAGCTCCGGAGGTAATGCAATCTCGTAAGCTACCTCTCCCACCTTTCGTAATACCTCAAAAGGTCCAATAAATCTGGGACTCAGCTTGCACTTCTTATCGAATCGAATTTTCCCTTTCCAAGGAGATACCTTCAGAAAAACTGAAACTTCCTAGTAAGAATTCTCGGTTCTGTCGATGTAAATCGGCATACTTCTTCTGTCTGTTTTGAGCAGCAACTAATCTCGTTCTGATCAGCTTTACAATTTCGGCGATTTGTTGTACCAATTCTGGTCCCAACAATTGACGTTCACCGACTTCAGTCCCAGCACAAAGGTGTTCTGCATTTTCTGCCATATAACGCTTCGTAAGGCGGCATGCCTATACTAGCATGGTGACTATTGTTGTACGCAAACTCTACCAATGGTAGATGATCCTCCCAGCTTCCTTTGAAGTCCATCACACAAGCTCTCAGCATATCCTCAAGCGTTTGAATCGTTCTTTCGCTCTGGCCATCGGTCTGAGGATGATACGCTGTACTCATTCGCAATTGTGTTCCCATACATTCTTACAATTGCTTCCAACAATTTAACGTAAAACGTGGATCTCTGTCGGACACAATCGACACTGGAACATCGTGTCTAGTAATGATTTCCTTGACGTATAGCTTCGCTAGCTTATCCAGGTTGTACTTAACCCTGATCGGCAGAAAGTGGGCTGACTTCGTCAGTCGGTTCACTATAACCCATATCGCATCAAATCCCTTCTGAGTCGCTGGAAGACCTACCACGAAATCCATCGTGATGTGCTCCCACTTCCACTCTAGAATTTCTAATGGTTGCAGTAAACCACTTGGTCTCTAGTGTTCTGCTTTAACTTTCTGGCACGTTAAGCATTTTGCGACGCATTTAGCAACGTCCCTCTTCATATTCGGCCACCAAAAATGATATCTGAGATCCTGGTACATCTTCGTACTCCCAGGATGAATAGAATATCTAGAACTATGAGCTTCGCTCAGAATCTCCTCTTTGACCTCTGGTACTGGCGGTACCCAGATTCTACCTTCAAACCGCAACAGACCTTCGTTATCGATCTTGAATTTGAACTCTTCACCATCAATTATCCTCTTCCGAATCTTTTCACATTCTTCCTCATTGAGTTGTGCTTCTTTCACCTTATCTACTAGAGTAGAACCATTGGTTACTTGAAACAGCATCTCATCCGATTCCTTCAAAAACTTCACTTCCAACTCCAATCTAGCCATTTGTTCTATTAACCGATCCTGATCAGTTAACACGCTCAGCTTCTCCTGACCTTTTCTACTCAAAGCATCGGCAACAACGTTAGCTTTTCCCAGATGGTAAAGTATCTCGCAATCGTAGTCTTTAATCAGTTCCAACCACCTTCTTTGGCGCATGTTCAAATCCTTCTAGGATAAATATATACTTCAGACTCTTGTGATCTGTGTATATTTCACACTTTTCTCCATATAAGTAGTGCCTCCAAATATTTAGGACAAACACTACTGCCGCCAATTCTAGATCATGGGTCGGATACCCCTTCTCGTAATCCTTCAGCTGACGTGACGCATAGGCAATGACTTTGCCGCTCTGCATCAATACACAGCCTAATCCTTTATGTGAGGCATCGCTATATATTACAAAATTCCCCGAACTATCCGGTAAAGACAATACAAGCGCAGTACTCAACCTCTTCTTCAGCTCTTGAAAACTCTCCTCACACTTCTCCGTCCAAACAAACTTAACTATTTTATGAGTCAAATTCGTCAACGGAGTTGCGATTCTAGAAAAGTCTTGGATAAATATTCGGTAATAACCAGCCAATCCTAAGAAACTTCTCACTTCAGACGGCGTCTTCGGCTGTTCCCAACTAATTACGGCCTCAACTTTCGACGGATCTACCGAAATACCATCCTTGTCGATCACGTGGCCAAGGAATTGCACGTTCCAACCAAAATTCGCATTTCAAGAATTTAGCATAAAGCTTCTCTCGTCTCAGGACTTCTAAGGTTAGTCGTAAGTGTTCAGCATGCTCCTCCTCGGTCTTGGAATAAACCAGGATGTCATCTATGAACACTACCACGAACTTGTCCAGAAATGGATTGAAAACCATGTTCATTAAGTCCATAAATGCAGCTGGGGCATTCGTGAGACCAAATGACATCACCAAGAACTCGTAATGACCATACCGAGTTCTAAAAGCTGTTTTTGGTATATCTTCCTTCCTCACCTTCAATTGATGATACCCGCTTCTCAAATCGATTTTCGAGAAGTATTTCGCACCCTTCAGTTGATCAAACAAGTCATCGATCCTAGGTAAAGGATACCTATTCTTGATCGTAACTTTATTCAACTCCCTATAATCAATGCAAAGATGCATCGGCCCATCCTTCTTCTTCACGAATAAGACAGGCGCTCCCCACGGTGAAATGCTCGGTTGAATATACTTCTTGTCTAGCAGTTCTTGCAGTTGAACCATCAGTTCCTTCATCTCGACTGGAGCCATTCGGTACGGAGCCTTCAAAATTAGAGCAGTTCCCGGCGCTAGATCGATCACGAACTCTGTCTCCCTATCTGGCGGAAGTCCTGGTAATTAGCTTGGAAAAACGTCCACAAACTCCTTAACTACCGATATCTCCTCCACCTTCGGGCTTTCCTTACGCGAATCTACTATGTAGGCTAGATATCCTACACAGCCTTGCGTCAGAAGTTTCTTGGCTTGCATAACCATTAGACAACTAGCTTGTCTAGGCGATTTGCTACCATAGAACACTAACTTCGACGGAGTCGTAAGGTTTACCGACTTCTTCTGACAGTCGATTATCGCCCCATAGGTTGAACAACCAATCCATACCTAGTATGACGTCGAATTCCCCAAGTTTAATCGGAATCAAATCTACTCTAAGTTCATGACCCTTAATATCCAATCTACAGTTCTTATAAACGCTCCTAATAGGAATAACCTCCCTATTCGCAATCTCTATGTTCAAAGGGTAAATTAACTCCTCTATAGGTAAGCCTAAGGTTTTTGCAAAATCATCAGATATGAATGAACAAGTAGCACCCAAATAAAATAATACATATGCATTTATACTATTGACCGGAATAATACCTGACACCACATCTTTTGATTGCACAGCATCCTGCACCGTCATATTGAATGTCCGTGCAGTGGGTCGAACAGCTTGCAATGGTGCAGTGATAGTAACGGTATTGCCGCTTCCATTCCCTCCGCTCCCTGTTGACCCTGCCGTCAGCTTCTTCGGGCAGGTGCAAGCCATGTGATCTTTGGATCCACGTGTAAAGCAAGCTCCCTTCTTCGATTTTGGGCAATTAAGCGCGATGTGGCCTTCCTGACCACAGTTGAAGCACACCAGTTTTCCCTTTATGCACACGCCTGTGTGATTCTTACCACATGTAGCACATGCTTCGAACTTTCTCTTCTGCTGTCTTCCTTGCTGACTCCCAGCAGAGATATTATCAAACCACTTCCTCTTCTAGTTCACAGTGCTGCTACCCCCAGACTTGGTTTCTACCTCATGCTTCTTCTTCTTATCTTGGTTGAACTTCGTCACCGCTTCGCTTCCTCCCTCAGCAAGTATGGCCTTCTCCAGCACCGCTGCAAAGGTATTCAGCTGGAACATGGAAACCTTGCTGTAGAGCCAGGGCTTTAGTCCCCGCTCAAACCTTCTCGCTTTCCTAGCGTCAGTGCTGACCTGGTATGTAGCGAACCTGGCCAACTCGTTAAACTTAGCGGCATACTTATACACTGTCATCCCTCCTTGCTTAAGTTCTAGGAACTGGACCTCCATCTGGTCCTGCGAACTCACTGGAAAATATATCTCGTAGAACATTTCCTTGAAACGTTTCCACTGTGATGACTCCCTCTCCCTCTCGAGTCTTGTTAGCCTGCCACCAAAAGTTAGCATCCGACTTCAACATGAAATCCGCGAACGTTGTCTTTTGGTCTTCTCCTACCCTAGCCACGTCAAATACCTTCTCCATTTCCATAACCCATGTCTGATCTTCAATAGGGTTAGTCGATCCTTTGAACTCAAGCGGTCCTACTGCCTTGAATTCCTTGAAAGTAGTACCCTGCACCTGCGGCTGATTCGCAAGAGCTCCTGTCAACAGATTCATCAACTGCTGAACCGAATTGGGATTCATCCCCTCGTTATTGTTGTTGTTCGTCGAACCCTCGGGATTTTGATGCGTTATTCTTCTTCTAGGAGACATTTTCTGTTAAGAAAATATTATTATTAGACCCTTTATTCCATTATTAAGTACTCCAGTTCATACTTAAACGTTCGAATAACTTAGTTCACATAGAACACATAGCACATCAATAAACTTCATTTATTCATTAGTCGTAGTTTAAAAACATCAACCAGATAGCATTTCTGCCCTTTACATCACCCTTCCTGAACTGGAAAAGTTACAGGATTACATTATTACTCATCCCATTCTTATCTCAAATTATGGAATTTACTTTATTTACTACAAAAAAAATAGCACATAAACAAAAGCTCCACTACTACTGCTACTGCTAATACCACTGCCTAGGCATACTAATACGTCGCACAGCCTCTCTACGTTCCTCTTCCATTACCCGAAATGCCGTTCTTCGATCCACTACATACCACTGGTAAACCTTGGAACTGAGCTGGGTAGTAGAAAATACGGTCCTGAGCTCTCTCTATCGCTGTAAGAAAAGCATATTTCGTTTCCCTCAGCTTGGCTCTCTTGGCTTCAGCTTCACTTTCAGCTCGATCGGCTCTTTGATTAGCCCTCAAGCTTGACTCTTCAGCTCTGGCACGCTTCCTTAACTCCTCCTGGATGTCTTGCTTCAGCTTTGCCAATTCAAATCGAGCAGCATCTCTTTTGACCTCCATATGTATCAGGTTCCACTGTGCATCTCCTAGTGCACTATCCATCTCTTCGATAGTCTCGCCACGCTGCTGAATAGTCTCCTCGAGATCTCCTATTCGTCCATGAAGTTCCACATTGCTATCGTAGACTGCCTCGTACATCTCAGCACTAGTAGAGTGAGGTGGGAATTCCTCTTCGGGATCCTCTTCAAACTCATCCTCGTCCTCATCCTCTGGAATAGGTGTCAGCTCACGCTCCCGACCAGCTACGGTGATCACTGGAGATGGCTCTCTCCTAACCAGCTACTCCCAGACAACATGTATGTCACGGGGCTCTTCCTCTCTAGGCACCTGAGGTACATCCTCTCTAGCCTGACTAGGTTCTCCAACGTTCGACATCCTGACAAAAGAATTTTAAAGTTCATTATTACGTGATAACGAATCGTCACTCTTCGAATGCTAAAGTGTAAACACATAGGCACATAAGGTAGTTTATTATCTTTATCTAGCATCACTATCTTTTCGATCTTACCATAAGGCTACTACCTAAGGTTTTTCCCCACCTAAGGTTTCATAACCTACAGCTTTGATACCAACCTGTGACACCCCCAAATCCGGGTACTTCGTTTCCACATGATTTGGTGTTCACTTTCTAACTATAACAAACATCTACCCAATATATCTTAAAATAAATTACAACCTTTATTGAAAATAATAAAATCTCCCTTAAAACAAGGGTTACAACCTTTTCAAAATCAATCCCAAGGTTACTCTAACCTTGATATGAATATAATAAAGTGCGGAAATAAAATATAACATTCAATTATTACAATCATTCTCAATTAAATAAAAACAAGTCTTCACTTGCTTTGATTTCCCTTGCCCTTACTTGTAGACGGAGCATCAGCGTTATCAACCTTAATTGAAATTAGTTATTTAATGCAAGAGTGAGCAAACCATAGCTCACTGGAGTTTAACAATAATATATACATGAAAGAATATCTTTCAAAGAATCTGAACAACTTAGCTTGCTTCAATAATAAAGAATTGAATAATAATTCTCTATCAACATTAAAATTTGAATATAGAATTTATCTGATGGTCGTAAGACCTTTGAACTCTTGTCCTAGGTTATAAATATTTCTATTTAAACCTTTAACAGTCAATAAGACTATAGACCTTAATTCGTACTTAGGGGGATCAGCCCTTTGTACCATGTATTGTGCACAAACATCTTAACGCTATGCGTAGTAACCTCCCCTAGTAAATAGGGTTGTTCAACTCAGTAATTTGAATTCAAGTTCGCACCAAAGAAAGTTTGGTTTGGATAAGCTTACAAGGGTAATTTAGAATGCACGTTCATCAACTAAGGATTAGTTGAATCGACTTTCAATAATTCATAAATGAAAGAATTATGAATTAACATATGCTTTAGAAGTAAATTTAAAGCAATTAAAATAATAACTGGATCTTACTTGAACAATAAGCTAAGATCATTTCAATTAAATAAACAATTGTCCAATACAGAAATGGAAATGACATTCTTAACAAGAATATATGAACTCAAGAAATTATACAAGATTAAGGTTTAGAAAACTTGCATAAAATTAACGAGTTTAGGGTTTAGAATACTTGCATAAAATTAACGAGTTTAGGGTTTAGAAGACTTGCCTCAAGCGCAAGCTACTTAATTCAATTCACGTACTTTAATACTTCCTATACACATTCAATTATAATAATCTAAATCAGTTAACACATAACTAATTCTCATAAGTGGTTAACCCTCATGGTTAACTCACTCTAATTAATAAACAATAATAATTAACTATCACATAGTTAATCACATCACACATATACTCACATAATTAAATTAATTATGTATTTAACTAAATTATAATTAAATAATTATAATTCAAATACTTAATCAAATTATAATTACCATTTAAATTATAAATAATTATAATTTAAAATCAATTAAACTACATTCATGCATTTATAATTACACAATTTATAATTAATCATGTAATTATCAATTTAATTAATAATTACTTAAACTATAACATGCATTATAATTACATAATTTATAATTAATTATGTAATTATCAATTTAAAATCCACAATTAAACATGCATTTATTAAATTATAATTACATAAATTATAATTTAAATTAACATCTAATAAATCAACCTTTATTCATTATAATTTAACAAAATTATAATTTAAAATAAACATTTACTTTTGATTATAATTATTTAAATTATAATCATATATCACATTTAAATAATAATTCAAATCATACTTTAAGGTTTTCAAACCTCTTTTCTTTTCTAAATAAAAAATTGTCAAATTTATGTTAACAACATGTTGTAGCAACTAGATATATGTTCACTGTCATAGCATAATTAAACTAGATTCAAAATTAACACTGCACAATTAGCTAACCTTCACTACCTAAGCACCGTGCCCGGCGCAGCTGCGTAGCCAGCTGCCTTATAACCGGCGCAGCTGCGCAGGGAAGGAAATCTGGGATATGCCAGTGGCGCAACTACGTTGCTCTTGGCCTTGCTGCCGGCGCAGCTGGCACAGCAGCTCGGCCAGACGCAGACAGCCACGGCTCCCAGTTTAACCGACCAACCCAAACAAGCTAACAACGCCAAAAATACAGTACTATAGACTCTGTAACACATATATAAGCTATTACACATATATAAAGCATGCTTCCAAAACCCAAAATCATTTAAACAGTGATAATCACAAGTTTTAAAAAACCCAATTTGGCTATTTTCATGAAAACTCATTTTTTCCCTCAAAATAATCTACTGTAACTATTTTTCTCCATCAATTCGAACTTATATACATTCATTACATACGAAGTTGAAGATAGCATCCAGAAATTACTTAATAAGCATATTAACACATACCAATTGCATGAATTTCTCAATTAACATTAACCACACTCATGAAATTCCATATAAACTCATATAAACAAGAATTTTCTGTTAAAAATATATTTCTACAGTAATTTGATTTCTGAAAATCCTCTTATGTCATACAATTACCACAATCAACACATGGATACAATACATATATATAAAATTCATGATTACATAATTTCATGAAATTCACATAAAACTAAATTTACAGAAACTCAAAACAATGAAGAACAACTAATCACAATTCTTTAAAACTATGAGATATTAATTACATTTTTGATGATTGGAGAAGAATACAATGACTAATTCTAGCATTCACAAGTTTCTTTTTCATTCTCTTCTCTAACTTCTCTGCTCTTCTTTTCTCTTTTTGTTCTTAGCTTTACAAACTAACTTCTAATCTAACGTAGTATAGATATATTATAACTGATATAATATACGTATACTAATGATATATATGTAACTGCTAATTACTTAATATATATAATAAATACATTTATTATATAAGTTACAAAATTCAAAAAAAAACACAATGCCTTGTTTGGCAAAACAAGGTTATTTTCAAAAATAGATTTTTAATACTAAGGTATTGTTTGGTAACAGTTTATTTAAAACAGCTTTTTGATAGTTAGGGCCCTGTTTGGTAGAAATAGGTTTAAAACAATTACAAGGGCCTTGTTTGGCAAAACAATTTAAAACCTTTTCTTTATTTGAACAAATCATTTAACACCTACTTTAATGTCATATTTTAATTAATTAAATATTAATCAATTAAAATCTAACATCAATTAATCACATAAAATTGCCACATAATTATAATTACTCGGTAATTATAATTCATGCAACACTTCATCACATATCTCATCTAATTTAGTTATCTCAATTAAATTAGAATTATAATATAAAATTAATATATATACATATCAATTAAATAACATTCATTAAATTAACATGTAACACTCAATTAAATCATTTCCATAAATTACTTAATCTATTTATTTACTCAATAAATAATTCACATAAATATTTATTTAATTCAATAAATATTTAAAATTAAATGTAAAATCTCAATCGTTACAATGCGGCTAGGAAAAGAACTAACAACTTTGTAATGTCCTCGAATGACATCTATAAAACGTTCAGAAATGTTCTCTTCTTCAACCCTTTTCTTAAACCACTGTTGGAAATTAGCATTAGTGAATGCTTCCAACTCTGCTGCAGTAAAAGCTGGGTTAGAAGCATACGCTTCCTCTTCGAATGAACTGCGAAAATAGTAAAATGACTTTAACATATAGATGACTACACTTATAAATTGCACTAAATACCACAAATAATTATTCATACCTGATGTATGATGATACTTCGGGCATATTTAGAAGCACGTATGTAGATACAATCTTTAACTCTTTATCGCTTAAGTAAGTCAGCGTCTCATAGCCAAATAGCTTAGTCGGATATGTGAATACAGCTAACTCATCATCAGCATGAGACAATGGACCAACGACCTCATTCCTACTTAAACAGTTGTGCTTCGTTGAGACAATATCGTCAAAATACAATGAGCAGTAGTTGACAAGCACTTCCTCTGTATAGCATTCAGCAATAGAACCCTCTATACGAGCTTTGTTCTTGACCTTTTATTTTAATCGACGCATATACCTAAGATAAGTATTCCGACATATATAAAGAAGTATTATTAATATGAGCAACATAAAGCAATTAGTAGTTTATATTACCTCTCAAAAGGATACATCCACTGATATTGCACCGGTCCTCCAAGTTTGAGTTCATATGGTAGATGAATAGGCAGATGTTCCATCGAGTCAAAGAATCCTGGAGGGAAGATCATTTCGAGCTTGCAAATGGTAAGCACAATATTGTTCTCCATCTGCTCCACATCACTGTACTTAATTTACAGTTGAGCAAAGATCTAGAAAGAAATTTGAAAGTTTGATCAATGCATCCACAACTTTTCTGGGTAACATCTCACGAAATGCAATTGGGATCAACTTCTGCATGAATACATGACAATCGTGACTCTTGAATCCAAAAAATTTCAATTGCTCGACCTTACAACATCGCAATATGTTCGACGCATATCCATCTGGGAGCTTCAACCCACTAACCCACTTACACACGTCTTCAACTTGTTGCTTAGTAAGAAAAAATGGAGCTTTAGGTTTCATATTGTTAGGGCGAAGCCACAACTCTGGCCTAATGTTCAATGCCTCCAAATCTTTTTGAGCGTTGTCATTGTCTTTGGTTTTACCACTCGAATCTAACACGGTGTAAAACAAGTTCTCAAAAACATTCTTTTCGATATGCATGACATCTATAAAATGACAAACTAAAAGTGTTCCCTAATACGACAACTCAAACCATATGGGCGAGTGTATCCAATTATGAATCTTTTCGTACCCGACTGCTCTCAATTTACTTTGTTCCTTCCCCGTCAAAGGAAAATCAAGCTGGTTCAACCAACCCAAGACCTCACTGCCCAACAGTCGACCAACAACCCCCTTCTTCTCTGTCTTTCTGTTGAATTGTGCAGACATCTTTCTGTAATTGTGATCAAGAGGCAAGAATCTACTAGCAGTTCCAAAGAAACTACATTTCCGCCCCATGCTGTAACTGATTGCATTGCACATCCCCCATACACACTAGACATGACAGCTTACCGTGAGTTGACTAACCACTAACCATCCCAAGAGCCGAAAAGTCAATGATAGTCCATAACAGGGCTGCCTTCATCACAAAATTCTCGCATATCGATTTATCATACGTCTGGACCCCTGTCTCCCACAACATATTTAGTTTATCTACTAACGATCGAAGGTACACATTAATGTCTTTTGTAGGAATTTTATCCCCTGGTATGAGTACAGTCAAGAACAAATACAGATCCTTCATGCACATTGACAGTGGAAGATTATAAGCGACCATAATGACTGGCCAAACTAAGTACGGCTGGCTAAAATTATTAAAAGGGCAAAAGCCATCAGTAGCCATGCCAAGCCTAACATTCCTGACTTCTTCTGCAAACTCAGGATAATTTGCATCAAATATCTTCCATTCATCTCCATCCGTTGGGTGAGTTAGCTGACCAGGCACGACATCCCTTGTTCGATGCCAATTCATATGTTGAGCCGTATGAGACGACATGAATAACCGCTGAAGCCTCAGCGCAAGAGGAAAGTACCGTAAGATCTTCCTGGGAATATGTTTCTCCTTTCCCCTGCGTTTTATCACCTTATAGCATGACAAGCTATATATATCACACTGTCCCTTATCTCTGTCCTCCTCATAGTATAACATGCAATCCTGCTCACAAGCATTGATTTTTTGATACCCCATATTTAACCCCTTGACCATCTTCTTCACTTCGTAATAATTCGCAAGAAGAGTATGATCCTTGGGTAAGAATTGTCCAAATATAGAAAGCAAATCATTGAAACCTCTCTCACTACAGTCATGCTCATTCTTAAAGTGTAAGAGCATCGTCACTGCAGAAAGCTTGGTGTCCTTAACATTTCCCGGATACAACGAGACCTCAGATTCAAATAGCAACTTGTAAAAGCCAGCAGCTGTATCATTTGGCACTTGATTATCACTGCTTGAAGAAGGCTCATTTTCAGCCCAGTCAATATTAGTAGGGCCATAAGCATCGACCAACATCTCCACCGGATCATAGTTTTCGGCGTATGAATCCCGTAGAATTGGTTGTTCCACAGTACTGTCGATCACTTCTCTCATCTCAGCTAATTCCCAGGGATGATTCCATACGAAGTACCCATCCACAAATCCACGGGAAAATAAGTCGAATTTAATTTCATCGATTTTCTTCCAGATCAGGTTTTTACACTTGACACACGGGCATTGCATCTTCCTGATCGGATCATCAACTATGTTCTATTGCTTTGTTCAAGAAATTTGACATCCCATCAAGATATGCTGAGACTAATCCCCTCCTATCACTAGGTATCCTACGGTACATCCAACTCCGTTTGGCTGACATCTTTAACTGCACATACCACGCATTCAGTACAGGGATGTTCATGTATGTGGTCCATGCATGAATGAATGTCAAACGGGTTTCAATACAGGGATGTTCATGCATGTCGTTCATGTATGAATTATATTTAATTTCCTATTATCTCCACTCTATAAACAGGGGTAATTCAGGCTTCTATCCCGTTCCTGGATGCGTCTCTTCACTAGTGCCAACACGTTAAGCACGTTTCTACTATTTTAAGAAAATTTCAGCAGCACCTCCCTATGGTCTCCAAATACACGAAATAGATTAAGATAACTTAATCTAAGTATGTACTCGAAGAACATGTAGAGATAACAACCTAAAAATCCTCAAAACAACAAAAACCTATCGTTTCATATTGGCACCGGCCTAAGTGAAAGACATAACATCCAGTAACAGTCCCAAGCTGGGGACTATTCGACATTCACTCCTACTGAGTGAATGTCAAACGAGTTTCTAAGCTCCAAAGTATAGTTCATAAATAATTCTTCCATTAACCATCAAACATGTTAACCGCCTTATTTGAGCTAGCAAAGAGTTAAGTTAGACAAATAGTTGTAAAGTGCAGAAACAACTTAAGTTGGCATCTGCATGGTATTATGCAACATTAACAATCAAAGTCAATGTGAATAAATCATTGCGTTGTGTTGGCTTTCTTTACAATCCGTCCCCGCTAACCGCTTATTGGGACATTTATAACTTTTCTTTATCCACTTAATCTTCCGACTTAAACGTATTACAACTGTTATCCTTTTAAAACAGAAAATGAATAAATTGCAATGAACTATATACGAATGAGCAAAGTTGAGCAACTAACTAAACGGTCTATTCTACAACATGAGATTAGGATTGTTAGAATTTCCAAATGTCTTGAGGGGACAACTAATACCGTAACTGGGGGAAAATAATGGAAGGTGGAGAATACTCTAAGCCGTCGCGTCACATAAAGAGTTGCCTTGTACCCGTAAAATATGGCAATAGGTTAGAGTATTTTCCACCTTACTTTAACTGCACTCGTTGCGGTATTCGTTGTTGACTAAATACCTCGGAAACTTCCAAGAATACTAATCGCAAATTCTACAACTGACTGGTTAATTAGTTGCTCTGCTTTGTTCATTCCTATATAGTTCATTGCAATTTATGCATTTTCTATTTTAAAAGGAAAAGAGATGTAATGCTATTAATTAGGAAGCTTAAGTGGGGAAGAAAAACTTATAAATGTCCCAAAATATGGTTGCGGGGACGGATTGTGACGAAAGCTGACACATCATAATGCTTAATTCACATTGACTTTGAGTGATAAGTTGCATGGTACCATGCTGATGCCATCCTATGTTGTTCCTATACCTTGCAACTATTATCATCAGCATACCCCTAGCCAGCTCAATTAAGGAGGTCTACATATTTGATGGTTAATGGAATGATATTTGTACTATAAAATGTATAGTTGTAATTGAGTGTATTGAAGATCGAAGAGAGAGTCATATTGAGTTTATTGAATATTACGGCAAACTAAAAAAATGCTACTTAGTTTATTTTACCAAAGCAAAACTAAGTAAATGCTACTTAGTTTATGCGAACTGTTATTTGGAATATATATGAGGACTACTAATCGACATTCACTCCTATGCGTCAAACGAGTTTCTAAGTTTCAAAGTATAATACATATATGTATATATATACATATAGTACTTATTGAGTTTGTTGAATATTGTGGCAAACTAAGCAAATGCAACTTAGTTTATTTTGCCAATGAAAAACTAAGTAAGTGCTACTTAGTTTATGAGAACTGTTATTTGGAATATATATGGACTACTGTTTGACATTCACGACTACTTGTTTGTTGGGTTTATCATTAATTGCATCCTAACTAAACAAATGCTACCTAGTTTATTACTGTATTTTCTTTCCTTTTAATTTATTTAATTAAATTTTATTGTATTTATTATTATATTTTATTGTATTTTACTTTATTTTGTATTATATTATATAATTTTTTAAAAATTATTATTTTATTTTATTTTATTTTATTTTATTGTATTGTACTGTATTGTATTGTATTTAATTTATTATTTATTATTTTATTTAATTTATTATTTATTATTTATTTATTTTATTATTTATTATTTATTTATTTATTTTTGTTATTTTTTGTTATTTTATTTTATTTTAGTTTAGTTTAGTTTATTTTAGTTTATTTATTATTATTATTTATTTAATTTTATTTATTTTATTATTATAATATCTAATTTTTTAAATTTATTTTATTTAATAAACTAAATTAAATTAATTTTATTTTAGTAGTAAGAAACTAAGTAAATACTACTTAGTTAATTTTAATATTTGGAAACTAATTAAATAATAAATAAATATACTTGCAGGGCCCACAAATTTTGTAATTGAAGAATTCTGACAGAAATTCCATCGAGAATTCCGTCGAAAATATCAAATATCACATTCAACTACAGTATATAACCCTCAATATTTCACATTATGAACAAACTCCCAGTATGCACTAACAAAAATTTAATTGCACAAAATAAATCACAATTTCAGCAGCTAATATACAACAATTTGCATAATTGAAGTCAAATAATCCCGATTTCAACTTGCAACAATTTGCATAATGACAGTCTGCATAATCCCAATTTGCATAACAGAAATAAACCCAATTTTAGCAGCAGCAGCAACAACAACAACAACAATAAGAACTCCAAAACTATTCTCAATTTCAGAAAATACATAACTTGCCGAAATATGGACTCCCAATTTTAGTAAAATCAACAACTCAAATCATTAACCTATATTCAGTAATCTCAAAGAATCAAGGAGGTCATAATTTCATCAACAACAAAATATCCAAATTTTAGTTTATATTCTCATGTTAAAATCCCTAAAAATTTAAAAACCCACAAATTTCAGTACCCGAATGGAAAACTTTAGGATTTCATACCTTGAATTAGAGGAGAAACAAGGAGGAGAAAGGAGGAAGAGCTACCGTCGCGCCGCCGTGTGTTGTCGACTGGAAACAGTGGCAGTGGCCGGGGGGAGGACTGTCAGACTGGGGGGCTGGGCATTGGCCAGGGGTGGCAACTTTGATGGTGAACTGGGGGGGGGGCAAGATGAGAGCTGAGAGAGATTAGAGAGTGAGAGACTACTGAGAGAGAGTGAGAGTCAGAAGAGAGGAAGAGAAATGAGAAATGAGGCGGATGAGGAGAAGACGAAGTCTGATTAGGTTTTATAAGTTAATTCTGACAGAATTTCCGTCGGACATAAGTCCCTCGGAATTATATTACTTCAGACAAAATTTCCTTCGAAACTAGCTACAGTTCCATCGAATTTATGCTTCGCGGTAGCAGGAAACTTAGCGCCACTAGCTGTATTCTACTTCTGACGAAATTTCGTCGAACTTAGAGTAATTTCGAATGACTTATATTCGAAAAAATATTCCATCTTAACTAATCTTATTTTGACTGATTTAAATTCGTTGAGAATAATTTCGTCGAACTTAAGGGTTTTTCTTGTAGTGAAACAATGTAGTTTGACAATTCAGCTTGAGGGTGATTGTTGATGGCGTTAAAAAATTGTCCTATCTAGTTCTCAAGGTTTCTAATTTATTCTGCCTGACTTTTCACATTTAAATCTACATGGTTCAACAACTTATCTTGATCGTTCATTCTTTTTTCCAAAGCGATAATGAATTTAGCCAAGACCTCCTCTAAACTCGGTTTCCTTTCTTCTTCGTATGGAGGGACTGGATCTTGAAATTCTTGAATCTATGATTGGCTCGGAGCAAAGGTTTGGACTTGACTATTATGGCTCCATGAAAAATTCGGGTGATACCCCAATCATAATAGTAGTTATTGGGATAAGCATAATTGTTAAGGTAGTCACCGCTGTAGACGTTGGAAAATTTAAGAACCCCGCGGGTTGGTTCGTAACCCGAGTTTCCTCAAATCGATCTTCCTAAGTTCTCTCTACCCCCACTCTTTTTATTTAGAAAAAAGGTTTTGAAGGGTTTTTTGGGAAAGAGGCCAACATGTGTTTATGTGGATGATTTGAACGTTTAGAGTCGCCAATTGGTAGATTGGAAAATGGTTGTACCAACTCAACCGAGTTTGATTTGAAAAGAAGGCCCAATTGCTGGACACTGTCAAAACTTGATCTTTGAAATTGGAGTTTTGAGTTTGGGGGCTTGGTTAAGTGTGGGGAAGGTGTTAGGCACCCCACGACTCCCGTGTAAACACGGTACCGCATCTTTTTAATATTTCCTTTAAAATTGTGAATGCGTGAGTGAATGCTGTTTGAAAATTGGGCCTATTGATTTGATTGATTGAAAGCTTTGACAGACTTCGTTGAGCCTATATACGAAGGGTTTGATTTGATTTGAAAATTAGTCTTTGATTTGATTTACAAAAGCATTTAATTTGATTTACAAAAACTTTTCTTCTGACTAAAAATGATGTTTTGAAAGCTGGTTTATCAAATCCTTACGCTGCCATAGGAATTGAAGCGTATCGCTACTTTCAATTTTTTTTATCTTTACAGCCTTAAGGCTGCATGTGAATGGTGATTTGCCAGGCTACGAAGCATCCTCGACAACAAAATAGACAAGTGTCGGTCTCCTCATGGGTATAAAAACCATCGGAGGGACGCTGACACGATAATTGACATTTCATTATGATGAGATCTTAAATCCGGATAACCGTTTTAAGGTCTGTATATGTGCATTTTACAGAAAAAACTGGCAAGGTACATCTGTAAACTGGAGTTTGTCCATCATGGGAATCAGATCCCGCTCGATTTGATAGTGAATCCCACGATTCCTAGGCTCACATATGAGTAGCCCATAAACCTGCACAGTTCAAATTTGCACGGAAATGGATATATATGCATCATCACGTCGCAATGGAACGAATGATTCATCAATAAATCCTAGCTGCGTGTGGATAAAGCGTCTCGTTCCCACTAAATAGCGATCTAAGGGACACGAGTTTGCTTTTAAAGTTGAAACTATAAAAATTACTAGATTTAAAGAAATCTCAGCTATTATAGCTTCCAGGTTCTGTCGGGACCTATTTGGACCGTTGAAAGCTAGAATTTGCGGTATTTAGATAAATCTAGTCCGTCTACAGATATGTTAGTGCAGATTCATAAAAATGAATATTGTAGGCAGCAGTTGAATAGATGGAGTAAAGAAATACATATATATATAGTTATATATATACAAAACTATAAAAAAGGCAATGGGTTTTCACTCGCAAGCCCGGACTGGAATTGAAATATATATATTTATAAAAAACTGTAAATAGCCATGAAATAATCCAGGCTGTGACAGAAATGAAATATATATATATATATATCTATATATATAAACAGTAATAAGGGCGATGGGTTTTTACGCCGGTGCCCGTACTCTAATTGAAATTGACAGAAAAGTAGGCAACCAGTGATTGGGGAGAGCACCCAGTATGGCGAAGTGTGCAAAAGCAGTAAAATGGCCACGAAGTAATTCAGGCCGGACTGAAAATATATATATATATATATATATATTAACAGAAATGTAGTCAACCAGGACTAATATGAATACCAGTGATGGTGAAAGTCGCTTACATATGCGTAAATATATATAAAAGCGATAAACTACCACGGATTTGACATCCAGGCTTGACAGAATTGAAATGTTAGTCCATTTACAATTAAATAAGCACAAAAAAGAGCCAAACCCGGACTAGGGAAAGCAACCCAGTCCGGCGAAGTTGCCAAAAATGTGTGTGCTAGTGCGTTGAAGCTGCTGAAGCTGACGATCGTAAATTCGAGTTATAAAAATGCAAAAATTTGCGTTTATGTACAGAAATGTACAAAATTTTGACGAAAACGGCAACAGAACTAAGTTCCGGGCATATTTAGAAGATGAAACTTCGTGTGCGAGTGGAAAATAGTGCAAAGTAGTAGTATTAACTTTCTGATCGTAAAAATACTTACAATGGACTACAATACGGGCTTTTTGCAAAATTATAGGCTCTATACGTCCAAATCTACCGGTTATTTTCTGATATATGGTAGTATATGGGTATATTTACGTGTTAGACTGAAAATATTTGGGTTTGGAAGAGGTGTAAAAGTTAAAAAATTAGACGGGCAGAGCTTCGCTGCGTTGCGAAACTTGAAAATGAAGGGGGGGGTGCACGTTTATTTATAGGCTAGGGAGCCTTAGCTCTACCTGCGGCTGCCACAGGTAGAGGTGCGGCTCCCCAAGTTAGGCCCGCAGTGCCGGGTTCCTTCGTCTCGAAGTACGTGCACTCCGGATAATGCGTAGTCAAAGTCAGAACTTTTAAACTCTTGATCGGAGCATTCGTTTGAGGCGTGCGATACCTTTTTGAAAAGCCCTCGCCGAGAGTGTCGCAATGACATGGGATAAAACATTTTTTGGGTCCAAGAAGACGGGTTCATAACCAAGTCTTCGATTCTCCACTGTTTATCCGTTGAGCTGTCTTGCGCTATTGGCACTCGGGATCGTTGTTGTGATTCTTTCTGACTTCGATGGCATTAATTCAGCTTGAGTTTGACAGAATCTATTTAGAGTTGGATAAAATGACCGTTTAGCCCCTCTCGGGGTTGCCTGTGGTGTCAGCACGACCTTTGATGGAACTAGCTTCCCAGGATTATCTCTGGGCTGAACTGCACTTCTTGGCTTAACGTCGAAGCTTATCTGTACTTCCCGGGCTGAGACCGGGGATGACTTGAAACTGTCTTAGGTTCATGTCAAGGTTGAATTGTACCTCCTGGGTTGATGCCGGGGTTGACTTGAAGGCCCAATATTGAGATCGAGGTTTAACTGACGGTCCGATCGGAGATCGGAGCTGGATAAACGGTCGATTGGAGATCGGAGCTGGATTGACGGTCTGATTGGAGGTCAGAGCTGGATAGATGGTCTGATTGGAGATCAGAGCTGGATAGACAGTTTGATTGGAGATTGGAGCTGGATTGACGGTCCTGATTTGAGATCAGAGATGGATTGACGATTCGAATGGAGATCAGAGCTGAATTGACGGTCTGATTGGAGATCAGAGATGGATACACGATCCGATTGGAGATCGGAGCTAGATAGATGGTCCGATTGGAGATCAAAGATGGATTGACAGTCCGATTGGAGATCGGAGCTGGATTGACGGTCCAATTGGAGATCGGAGCTGGATTGACTGTCCGATTAGAGATCGAAGCTGGATTGACGGTCCGATTGGAGATCGAAGCTGGATTAATGGTCCGATTGGAGATTAGAGTTAGATTGACGGTCCGATTAGATATCGGAGCTGGATTGACGGTCCGATTGGAGATCAGAGCTGGATTGACGGTTCGATTAGAGATCGTTGCTGGATTGATGGTCCAATTGGAGATCGGAGCTAGATTAACGGTCCGATTGGATATCAGAGCTGGATTGACGGTTCGATTTGAGATCAGAGCTAGATTGATAGTCCGATTGGAGATCGGAGCTGGACTGAAGGTCCGATTGGAGATCGAGCTGGATTGACGGTCCGATTGGAGATCGGAGCTAGTTTGACTACCGACATTGGTGATCGGATTTGGATAGACTGTCCGATTGGAGATTGAAGCTGGATTAACGGTCCGATTGTAGATCAGATTTGGCTGGAGTACCGATATTGGGGATCGGATTTAGGTTTAAGGACCGACATTGGCAGTCGATTTCGAGTTAAAGGACCGGCATTGGTGGCCGGATTTGAATTATAGAACCGACATTGGTGGCCGAATTTGAATTAATTGACGGTTTTGCCCTCCTATAGTGTTAGTATTGGGGCAAGGAAAATTTTGAGTGTCTATAGATGCCCCTCTTTATCATGTCCATGCAATGTAATGGAATGGACAGGATAAAGATTAGTAGACACTGGTAATAGAAAGTGCCAGAGCTGCTTCGAAGGCTGGGCGTCTTTGAGTGGAATGGGGCTTCTGTTAGCTGCCTATGTTATCACTCTGCTAGGGATAACGTTGTCATGTGCAGCCATTGATGTTGTTGGGAAGTTACCTGTGAACTAATTTTTTTTCACTTCCTGCTGGGGATGACATCATTCACGATAACCTATTTGATTCTGATGGGGATGAGATTGTCAAAGATGAGATATCCCAGATTGCCCATGTCTGGATCTGCTGGGGATGACGTTCTCCACGATAGCTTTATAGATTCTGACTGAGGTTGATCTGATTGAGACTACCTCAATGATCCCTTTGAGGATGTGTATAACAGATTCCATCCTTTGTGATGGATTATTATAATTGCTCCCGTCACCGGATCCCTTATGTTGCTTGGCTAGGGTTGAGCCGATAGTTGAAACGTCATTGAGGTTGAGCCAATGGTTGGACTGTATTTCGATCTGTACCCAAACTTTGATGGGGCTGAGCCACTGGCTGAAACTGCTTTGGTCCGTACCCAAACTTCGCTGGGCCTGAGCCAATGGCTGAAACTACTTTGTTTAGTACCCGAACTTCGCTGGGGCTGAGCCAACGGCTGGAAATGCTTCCATCAGTACCCGAACTTCGCTGGGGCTAAGCTAACGGTTAAAACTGCTTCGGTCAGTACCCGAACTTTGATGGGGCTGAGCGAACGGGTGAAACTGCTTTGGTCAGTACCCGAACTTCGTTGGGGCTGAGCCAACGACTGAAAATGCTTTGGTTAGTACCCGAACTTTGCTGGGGCTGAGCCAACGGCTGAAACTGCTTCGATCAGTACCCGAACTTCGAAAAATGACAGTTTTCGGCAGTTTTGGGAAATTCTTGTGTAGTTTTTTTGTAGTTTGATTAGTTGATCCCCGGACAAGGCTCCGGGATGAACACTAAGGGTCTTCGTGGAATTTCCCTTTCTGTCAGGATTAGGCTGCTTAAACGCAAGATTTCTGGCCAAACCGCTCAATCGGGTAGCAATTTCTCTTCAAATTTGACTTGGCAGCCCGTTTAAACTCCGTTTTAATTCGAATCGAACCGGGCCCGAGGGAAGTCAGGACCCACCTGGGCTGCCACAGATGGAGGTGCGGTAGCAGCAGGTGGAGGTGCGGCTACCTGGCCTATTTAATATGCTGTGGGATTTTCAGTTTGCAAGTTTCCCATTTTGAGTTTCGAAAGGATTCAGATCTTCTTTTTCAGATATACGAAGCTTGGACAAGTTATTTTCTAAATCTGTCAGTTCTTAAGCGTTCAGCGCAGTGCAGGTAACGTTTTACAAGCTTTTTTCACAGTTTTTGACCGTTAAAAGCATGCAAACCGCCTAGGGTGCTTCCAAACGCAATGTATAAAAAATGTATGCCTATATGACCTGTAAAAATTTTCTGAACTACATATGTATGCATATCTTACTGTAATGCACGCTTGGATGTAAGAAAATTTAGGTTCTGAGACAGTCAATTTTTATACTTTTTGATCAGTTCAATCATCCTTTTTGAGGCCTAGTGAACCTAGATTTTCAACTAAAAATGTGCATGGTAATTTGGCTACCATGTGAGTTTGATTTTTGATTTTTTTAGTAAATATGAACTATTTCTATTTTTGGGTAGGTGTGCTACTGAATGGCCACCTAGACATGCATTTGTGCATGTGGACAATCCATTTTACAAAGGAGACTGGCAAAAAATTTTTCAAAATCTTAGGCTTTGAAAAAACATGCATTTTTGACTCTGTGGGGAATTTTTACTGACCCATGCAGGTTTTGAGTTGCTAGGCTTTGAAAACATGCAGTTTTGACTTACTGGGTATTTTTTTACTGACCAATGCATGTATTAGGACCTAGAGATATATGTTGGACTGGTTGAAAATGATAAGGCACAGGTTTTACGCTTACCACACCCTTTCTGAGGTGATTTAGAGACTTGTTACCGTAGATGGATCGTGATAGACCCGGCAGTTCCAGTAGGGTCTCCTTGGGTATTAGATGTAAGAGGGCTTCTGATGTTCCACTAGCCACGTCCGGCTAGGACGCCTCGTAAACTGGTAGAGGGCAAGATTCGTCCAACACAAGATGAGCAACCACTTGATATTGACGATGAGGAGGCTTCTTTTGTTGCTCCTGTTCTTGCTCAGGCTCCACGTGCGGAGGTCCCAGTCATTTTTGTGCTTACTTAAGGAGCTACTGGGCAACTTGAGTCGCCATCCTTTGAGATATCTTCATGCCAACAAGGTGACTTGAAGTCTTTCTTCTCTCTGGATTCTTTTCTTCCTTCTTGCCATTTTCGGGGCTCAGGTATATGACTTGGGTTGGTTTTTGATGCAGGTTCCCGGCTTTACGCAGTCTCGAGGGAACTGGTTTATCTTGCACTCCCTGTATCGCACTTTGCATGAGGATTACAGGGAGATTGTAGATGGCTGGGGATTTCAGGCCTTTTTCTCGATCCTTACCCACCGTTGACCCTTGGGGTATATGAGGGATTTGTCTGAACGCTGGTTCCACCAGACTCAGTCCCTTCATTTGCTAGATTGATTTAGCAGGATGAGCTCCACTCTGCTCTGGATACTGCAGTTGTAGAGCGAGACGAGATTCGCTTGGCTAGGGATGCAGCATATGTTGAGATCGAGGAGACTTTGATTGCTCGAGACGCAGATTTTGCAGAGAGGGATGATGCTGTAGCTTCCCGTGCTTTCCACATTGCTGATAGTATTGCTCTTCGATCTTACACTCATGGTTTGGTCACCGAGATGAGTGCTTATATTGATGACCACAGTACCACCTTGAAGATGACTATAGATGTTCTGAACCGTATGGAGGCTGAGTGGACTGCACTTAAGGCTGCTCCACCATCTTCAGAGAGAGATGCCATACTGGCATTGCTGACCTGCTTATCCTTGGGTCCATAGACAAGCTTTATTTTTCCTGCACATACTAGATCAGCCATTTTTGTCATGTACAAGGCATTATATATATAAAGCAGTTTTTCTATATCAGAGAAATATATTTTTGATGCACTTCCCTGACTGGAGATGTATTGTCATTGCTGAGTGATTACCACTTCTTTCATGACTCACAGTTGTTGATGTATCTTGAGCTTCTCTTTAATGGACTGACAGTTGAGATGTCATGGAGTATCTCAGATGGGCCTGTTGACCTGGGTAGTTTGATAGAATTTAGCTTCTATTTGTCTTTAGTGTCTTGGAACTGGTCTTGTATTATATTTTTATTTTTCTTGAAGGTCAAACCGCGCCATAGGGAGCTGCCTTCGTACTCCCAGGGTTGAGGGAGATCAGGTTATTCCTAGTTCTGGCTAGTGTCGGGATGTAGGTTTGAAAAGTATTTATCTTGGATTTTGAATTTGGTTTGATGAGTTTTTGAGCTTTTATTTGGTTTGACCACACCTAAAAATGGCTGCCTACGTACTCTCAGGTCGAGGGAGATCAGGACATTCGTAGTTCTGACTTTCTAGTGAAAAACTGAACCTGATTTGATTTGTAGGACCAGGATGCAGGTATGCATGTGCTTCAGACGTAATACCTTTTCACGGTGTCTGAATTAATAATTTCGGGAAACTCGGTCTGATCTGTCTCTTATAGTTTGATAGCGCCCCCAATCAACACTTCTTTGACAATGAAAGGGTCTTCCCAGTTTGGGGCAAATTTTCCTTTGGCTTCATCCTGATTGGCCAGGATTTTCTTTAGCACCAAGTCATTTTCTTTGAATTGCCGAATTCGGACCTTCTTGTTGTAGGATCTGGCGATCCTTTGCTGGTATAACTGTCCAAGCAAAATGACCGTAGTCTATTTTCATCTATCAGAGAAAGTTTATGATATCGATCTTGCAACCATTGATCATCATCTATTTGAGCATCGATCAACACTCGCAAAGATTCCATCTCTACTTCTATGGGAAGGACTGCTTCTATGCCATAGACCAACGAGTAGGGGGTAGCCTCAATAGAGGTGAGCATTGACATCCTGTATGCTAACAATTTAGAGACAGCAGGTCAGGCCAGTCCTTGTGATTGGCGGACATTTTTTGCATGATCTTCTTGATGTTTTTGTTAGCCGCTTCAACAGCACCGTTCATCTTGGGCCGATAGATGACAGAATTGAGATGCTTTATATGGAACTTACTGCATAGATCCACCATCATTTGATTGTTTAGGTTTTTGGCGTTGTCTGATACCATCACCTCCGGTTGTCCATATCGACAGACGACATTGTTTCTGATGAAACTGATGATGACCTCTTTGTGACTTTGGGAAAAGAGGCTGCTTCGACCTATTTGGTGAAGTAATCGATCATAGTGAAGATGAATCGATGACCGTTACTGGCTTTGGGTTCCACTGGACCTATTATGTCCATTCCCCACATAGAGAAAGGCCATGGTGAACTCATGTTATGCAGCTCATTTGGAGGAGCGTGAATGACATTTCCATGTATTTGGCATTGAAAGCATCTCTTAACGTGATCATCGCAATCAGCTCTGAGATAGATCCAGTAATGTCCTGTTCTAATTATCTTCTTGGCCAGCAGATGGTCGCTCATGTGTGGACCACAAACTCTGCCATGGACTTCATCCATTAGTCTTTGGGCTTGCTCATTGTCGAGGCATCTTAATAGGCCTATTCGGCATCCCTTTTATAAAGTGCATCTCTGCTCTGATTGGCTTGCACCAGCGGGTGTGGATCCATCATGGAGATATTCCTTGATATCTTGTGACCAAGGCTGCTTGACAAGAGGTATTTCATCTGATACTTCTCCCATATAATTCCCATATGTCGGGGCTTTCTGAATCGTGAACTGAATGTTGGGAAATCCACTCCTATTGGACATGCGGATTAATGAAGCGAACGTTGCTAGTGCATCAGCGAAGTCATTCTGACCCTGAGGAATGTGAACGATGGTTATTGCTTAGAATTCCCGAGATATTTTGAGGACTTGCTTATGGTAGGGCAGCAAATCCAGTTCTTTGGTGAGATACGCGCCGGTAGTTTGTCTGATGACCAGCTCGGAATCTCCGAAGACGTGTAGGTGTTTGATAGACATGGATTGGGCTAGCTTCAACCCCATGATATAGCCTTCATACTCGGTCGTGTTGTTGGTGTTGCCAAATTGAATTTTGGTAGCCACAGGATATTGATCACCTGTACCAGAGATGAGGACTGCCCCAGCTTCAGCACCTTCCATGTTTACCGCTCCGTAGAAATACATTTTCCATGGTTGGACTATATTCTCAGACTGGAGTTGTTGAATTGTCATAATCCCATCATCCGGGAAATATGTCTCCAGGGGTTCGAACCCTCCTGAAGGTGCTTCTGCTAATTGATCTGCAATGCCTTGACCCTTGATTGACTTCTGAGTCACGTAGACAAGGTAAGACCCCAACTTTTATGAATAAAAAATGGAATTTCCTCTATATATTATTTTAAAATAGTCAGGGATTAATTTGATAATGTGAAATGTTATGGGTTGGTTGGATTGGACCTATTCTGGGAGCGTCACAGTTGGTATCAGAGCTTAGGGATATGGTCTCTGGCGAAGATCGGGAAATAGAATTTCCTCTATATATTATTTTGAAATAGTCAGGGGTTAATTTGATAATGTAGAATGTTATGGGTTGGTTGGATTGGACCTATTCTGGGGGCGTCACAGTTGGTATCAGAGCTTAGGAATATGGTCTCTGGCGGAGATCGGGGAATAAAACTAGGAGGGGAGAGACGAGTAAATCCTTCACTAGTGTGTCCTACCTAAGCTTATGTGGTATTTAATTGGTCAGTCGGAGCATAGGGTTAATATGTGATATGTTAATTTGTTTAATTAACCCTTGTTTTATGGCAGTATTTGAGAATGGCAGCTGAGAATGTTAACAATGTAGTGAATGAAACCGTGGAGACACCTTTAATCACCAACCAAGAGAACGTGCAAGAGGAAGGCAATGTTCCTCCTGAAAACAACATTGATCAGACGATAAATGATGAGATGTTTAGAAGCTTTTCGCAGTTCATGCAAAACCAGACGAGGGAGACTCATGTGCAAAATACAGGTGGAAATAATAAAAACATGTGGATTGTCACTGCCAAGCAGTTCAAAGAGTTGGGACCACCAGAGTTTCAGGTAAAGCCAAATCCAATCAAGGCAGAGACGTGGTTAAGCAAATTACCAAGATATTTGATGTCTTGGGATGCACGGAGGAACAAAAGTTTCCATTCGCCACCTTTATGTTCCGTGGAGAGGCAGATTACTGGTGGAAGTCTGGGAAGCGTACCCAGACTGCCGCACTCAAGATGTTTTTAGGAAGCGTTCCAGAAACTATTCAATGACAAGTACTTTCCTGAAAGTATTCATCATATGAAGGAGGTAGAGTTTATCAGACTGAACAAAATAATATGACTGTGTCCCAGTATGAGGCTAAGTTCGCGGAGTTGTCCAGGTTTGCACCTCATTTGGTAGAGAATGAGGAACGTATGATGCGGATGTTTCTGAAAGGTTTGAAACCCGAAATTCATCAATACCTCATTTCTCACAAATTTTCTCTCTATTCAGATGTAGTAAACAGGGCTCAGTTATTAGAACGAGATTATGAGTCCATTCAACCAAGGGACCATAACCAGGGTCGTACCAGTGGCAGTAGTCATTAGAGCAATGACAACCAGTGGGGAAGAAAGTATCATGACAGAAGCAGTAACCACTCCGATGGTAATCGTGGCCATGATAATAGAATAAGTGAGTCGGGGAGAGATTTCAAGAAGAGAAGGTACAACAATAAGAACGTGAAGACGTCGACATCAGCACCAGCATCGACCGTTTTTAGGGGAGCATCGGTCGTATGCTATAAATGCTGAAAAGAGGAATACATCAGCCTAAACTGCCCACAATAATTCAAGGCATGCTATAACTGTGGAAAGGAAGGACATATAGCTCGAGATTGTCCTATAGCGAAACCAGGTCTAGCGGGGGTGGTGATTCCAAAGGCAGTTTCGGACAAGTCAAAGTCGGTGGTTCCTGGAAGAGCGTTTGTCGTGACTGCCCAAAATGCGAGGAACCTGAATGAGGTGATCACGGGTAAGCTAATCATAAACTCTTTCAAAGTTTATACTTTATTAGATACCGGTGCTACCCATTCTTTTATATCACCTACTTATGCTCAACGTTTGAACTTGACACCTAAGAAATTAGACTTTAACTTATCTGTTGAGACTCCGTTGGGAGAAACCTTCGTTACATTTATAGTTTACAAATCTTGCTTGCTTCAGATTGGTACCCTCACCCTACCTGTTGATCTTATATCTTTGAAAATACTTGCATTTAAGGTGATTTTAGGAATTGATTGGTTAACCACTTATCATGCCAAAATTAATTGTTTTCATAAGGTTGTTAGTTTTTATATTCCTAACCAACCTGTTGTGCGAATTCAAACCACGAAATCACTAAAATCAGTCAATGTCATTTCTAGTCACAAAGCTATTCATTTATTAAAAAATGAATGTCAAGCTTTCTTAGCTCATGTCACTGATCTAAACTAGAATACGTCAGATTTGAATAATATTTTTGTTGTTAATGAGTTTCCTGATATATTTCCCGAAGAACTTCCCGGTCTACCCCCAGAACGTGAAGTTGAATTCTTTATTGACCTTGAGCCCGGTACAAAACCCATTTTTAAAACTCCATATCGAATGGCTCCTATTGAACTTCAGGAGTTAAAGGTCCAACTACAGTAGTTGTTAGACATCGGTTTCATTTGTCCTAGTATGTCTCCTTGGGGTGCTCTTGTTTTATTTGTAAAGAAGAAAGATGGGAGTATGCGACTTTGTATTGACTATCGGGAGTTGAACCATGTCACCATCAAGAATAGGTATCCGCTACCTCGTATTGATGACCTGTTCGACCAGTTGCTAGGAGCATCATTCTTTTCAAAGATCAATCTTGGTTCTGGATATCATTAGTTAAAGATTAAAACTGAGGATATTCTGAAGACTGCCTTCAGAACTCGGTACGGGCATTATGAGTTCTTATTCATGTCTTTTGGATTGACTAATGCTCCTGCTGCTTTCATAGATATGATGAACCGTGTATTTAAGGAATATTTGGATCAGTTCGTTATTGTCTTTATTGATGACATCCTCATCTATTCCAAAAGCCGTGAAGATCACGAGCACCACTTGAAGCTGGCACTTCAAAGGCTTCGTGAAAACAAGTTATATGCCAAGTTGAAGAAATGCGAGTTCTGGCTTGAGGAAGTAGCATTCCTTGGGCACGTGGTGTCAAAACATGGAGTATCTGTTGACCGAGCAAAGATTGAAGCAATACAAAGTTAGGAGCAACCGAAGTCGGTGACCAAAGTATGTAGCTGTCTGGGCTTAGCTGGTTATTATCAGAGATTTGTGGAAGGATTTTCTAGAATCGCTACTCCATTAACTCAGTTGACTCGAAAAGATACAAAATTCGTATGGAGTGAGGAATGCGAGAAGAGCTTCCAAGAGCTCAAGAGGAGACTTATCTCGACACCTATTCTGACAATACCATCTAGTTCGGATGGATTTGTTATCTACAGCGATGCTTTAGGCAAAGGGTTAGGATGTGTTCTCATGCAACATGGGAAAGTCATAGCCTATGCCTCGCGATAACTCAAGGAATATGAGAGGAATTATCCTACTCATGATCTAGAGTTGGCAGCAGTCGTTTTTGCTTTGAAGATCTGGAGACACTACCTGTACGGGGAGAAAGTGGAGATTTATACGGATCATAAGAGCCTTAAATATTTCTTCACTCAAAAGGAACTCAACATGCCGCAACGACGTTGGCTTGAGCTGCTGAAAGATTACGATCATACCATCCAATACCATCCGAGAAAAGCGAACATGGTAGCTGACGCGATGAGTAGAAGATCATATGCGGGAACGAGTGCGATGATGTCCACACAAAGGCCTATTCTGTGTGAATTACAAAAGATGGAGATAGAGTTCAAGACTTCGGGGACCCACATGATGATGTCAAGTATACGCGTAGTGTGACGCCCCCAGAATAGGTCCATTCAACCCAACCCATTCTGAGTCGCCAAATACATGGTACAGAATTCAAATACAAACTTTATATCATACGGTCGTGCAAAATACGACCACACAACTGTGAGGGTCAATACAAATATGTAGAAAATATTAAGATTCAAACTAAGTCCTCATTACAATTATTATCACACTATTTGTCAGAAATAGTGAGGACTACTACTGCTCTAACTCGGACCATCACTCTGTCCCCCGACTAGTTCCCGCAACATTCTTATTTCCTGAAGAGGACAACAGATGAAAAGGGTGATCTCAACTAGCTCAGTAAAGAATATTATGACTAAGATAATGGAAAATAAATCATCGTTAGCCTTCAATAAATTAGATAAAATATAATGGACAACCAATCTTAGATCAATATTCGCAGCGGAAATAACAAATCATTAGAAGAGTTAAGCAGAGAATGAAGTCTACTATCTTCTATGATTTAAAAGTCCATCATCAATATTTTATCCCTGTAACATCAATCAATATACATCTCGAGTCAATATTCATCTTTACACTACAGGCCAAAGATATTCATTTGTATCATCAGTGGTCATGTTCATCTCAACACCTGTCATCTTTGCACTACGGCCAAAGATATTCATCAGGTAATCATTCATTTTTGCTCTACAGGCAAAAGATATTCAGTTACATCACCTTTTAGGACTGAGGATGATGAAAAATATTTTAAAGAACGAATCAAGTGAGATAAAAGACAAAGATTAGGGATTCGTCATTTAGTTTATCCAAATTCAAGAATAATCCATAATAATATTTTGTGGAGCAAAATTCAAGAATAAAGCCCAAAACTTGGATACAATCAAAGATAGTAACCTTAACAGACAATTTAGACAAATAGAAGAAAAATAAATTTTCCCGTGAATAGTGCCGTATACGTGAATAGTAACCCCGACGGAAAAAGTAAGAATTTCAACATAAAATCCATGACAATATTTTTGTATAATGATATTGAGAAGAATAACATCATTTACGAAAGAAATAACATCCCTTACCTCAAAAGAACAGTATCTCTGATTGGAATATCGGATATAATACCGACGGAAGCTTGTACTGAATAGTAATACTCAAAGTATTGAAATACTCACAAAAATACGCTCGATATTATAGAGAGAGAAAACTTCTGATTCTGGTGTGATTTTCAATTCTAACCTAAGCACCCTATTTATAGAAAAAGCTTAGGATGCCAAAGGAGACTAAAATAATAAAATAATATATTTTTAAAAAAAATTTCCGCCGCCTGGCGGCTAAAAATTTCAGATTTTTCAACAACAAAAGTGGGGCCCACCATTTTATTTAAAAAATATTTATTTTCTGAAACTTCAATAATTCATAACAAATAGCCCCTTTGTCAGAAAAATACAAATTCTATGTCCTTCCATAGGAAATTTAATTCTCTACAACTTTGCAGAAGAAAGTTTTTCCAAATTCCAAACATAAATTATCCGAAATCCATAAACAGATGATTTCCCACACCAAAATACTGATAAAAACACATCAGCACTAATTCCTTCTTTAATATCCACAAAATAAATATTTTCTTATCATATAAATCAATAATTAATTATTCACAAATAATATTATAGAACTATAATATTAACAACCAGGTCGTTCCCAGGACAGAGGGGGCCTTCCGATAAGGACTTCTCCCTACTGGCGCGCAATTAAATAACCCCTCCTAGACAGAACTTCCTTAGACATTGTCAATAATGCTATCTAATAATATTATTCAAATAAAATGAATTATTGAGTTGATAACGTGAAATACTGTGCAACGACAATTATTGAATCAATACTACAAAATATCAACTGTAGCCATAATTGAATCAATCATAAAAAAATAGCAACGTAGCAATTATTGAGTCAATAAAATATCAATGCAGCAATTATTGAGTCAATAATATAAAATATCAACGTAGCAATTATTGAGTCAATAATATAAAATATTGAACAGTAAATACTGTAACAATAATTGAGTAGGTTCCTTCTCACGTAAGACTCAATAATTCGAAATACTGTGCAATACCGTGTGCTACTGCGCAACACCGCGTACTGTATTTTAACCACCGGGTATTTCAACAGTACTAACGGTAACAACTACGCCGTTATCTTGTAAAAAAGTTATTTCTGTCGCTTTCTATATCCGACAGTTATTCCGTTGTGGGGGCCCACAAATAGCTGCGCCGTCGTACGAATATTCCCCGACAACAAGAATATTCCACGACCAAACGAATATTCCCCGACAACAAGAATATTTTATAACCACTTGCTCATTTTAAAAATGTTTGCACGTTTCACCCATAACTTTCATATTTATCAAATCAACACCTTACTATTTCGAAATAATATATAAAGAAAATTAAATCTTTATTCATAAAAATTGGGGTCTTACAACCTCCCCTCCTTATGAAATTTCGTCCTCGAAATTGACGTACGTACCTGGTATGTCGAAAAGGTGAGGATACCTCGCTTTCATTTCCGATTCTAACTCCCAGGTCATTTCCTCAATTGCATGGTTTCTCCACAAAACTTTAACTTGAGGTATAATTTTCGAGCGTAGGACATGCTCCTTCCTATCCAAGATCTTGACAGGTACCTCCTCGTACGTTAAATCTTCAGCTATCTCGTTTGGTTCTAACTCAATAATGCGGTTTGGATCCTTCACATATTTACGTAACACGGATATGTGAAACACATTATGAACACGAGACATGCTTGGAGGTAAAGCAAGTCTATAGGCCACATTTCCTACTCGGTCAAGAATCTCAAATGGACCAATGAATCGTGGGTTGAGCTTTCCTCTCTTCCCAAACCTTGTAACTCCTTTCTATGGAGAAACACGTAATAACACATGGTCTCCAACAATAAATTCCACGTCCTTTCGATGAAGATCTGCATAACTCTTTTGTCGATCCTGTGCCGTCTGTATACGTTGTCGGATTATTTGGATCTTTTCTGTAGTCATACGTACTAACTCTGGTCCCAACAATGTTGCTTCACCCACCTCATCCCAACATACTGGAGAACGACACTTTCTCCCATACAACGCTTCGAATGGAGCTACGCCTATACTTGCCTGATAACTGTTGTTGTAGGAGAATTCCACCAATGGTAAGTACTTATCCCAACTCCCTTTGAAGTCTAGAACACAAAGTCTCAATAGATCTTCAAGAGTTTGAATAGTCCTCTCTGATTGTCCGTCTGTTTGAGGATGATAAGCCGAACTGAAGCGTAAGTCCGTGCCCATAGCTTTCTGCAAACTGATCCAAAATCGTGAAGTAAATCTGGGATCACGATCCGAAACTATGGATACTGGCATGCCATGCAATCTCACAATCTCATTCACGTACATATGAGCAAGACGTTCAAGGGAATAAGTCTCTCATATCGGCAAGAAATGAGCAGACTTGGTTAATCTATCAACAATAACCCAAATCGCATCTAAGCCTTGAGAAACCTTGGGAAGACCCGTAACGAAATCCATCGTAATGTGTTCCCACTTCCATTTTGGAATCTCCAGTGGTTGCAATGGACCCTTCGGAACTTGATGCTCCGCCTTTACACGTTGACAAGTTAAACATCTTGAGATGAACTCCGCGATCTCTCTCTTCATATTACTCCACCAAAATGTATGTCGAAGATCACGATACATTTTAGTACTCCCAGGATGGATTGCAAACGGTGTGTTGTGTGCCTCCATCATGATTCTATACTTCAAGTCAAAATCGTTAGGAACACAAAGTCTGGAGTTGACTCGAAGTATTCCCTCTTCATCGATTCTTGCTTCTGGAATTGCACCTTCTTGCACCTTCTTCTTCATCTTCATCAGCTCCGCATCCGTAGCTTGAGCAGCTTTAACTTTATCAATCAAAGCTGGTTCTACGCGCATACTTGACATCATCGCACTCGTTCCCATATATGATCTTCTACTCAACGCGTCAGCTACCACGTTCGCTTTTCTAGGATGGTATTGGATAGTATGATCGTAATCTTTCAATAGCTCAAGCCAACGTCGTTGCCGCATATTGAGTTCCTTCTGAGTGAAGAAATATTTAAGGCTCTTATGATCCGTATAAATCTCCACTTTCTCTCCGTACAAGTAATGTCTCCAGATCTTCAATGCGAATACGACTGCTGCCAACTCTAGATCATGAGTAGGATAATTCCTCTCATATTCTTTGAGTTGTTGCGAGGCATAGGCTATGACTTTCCCATGTTGCATGAGAACACATCCTAACCCTTTGCCCGAAGCGTCGCTGTAAATAACAAATCCATCCGAACCAGATGGTATTGTCAGAACAGGTGCCGAAATAAGTCTCCTCTTGAGCTCTTGGAAGCTCTTCTCGCATTCCTCGCTCCAAACGAATTTTGTATCTTTCCGAGTCAAATGGAGTAGCGATTCGAGAAAATCCCTCTACGAACCTCCGATAGTAACCAGCTAAGCCCAGAAAGCTTCGTACTTCGGTCACCGACTTAGGTTGCTCCCAGCTTTGTATTGCTTCAATCTTCGCCGGGTCCACAGATACTCCACGTTTCGATACCACGTGCCCAAGGAATGCTACTTCCTCAAGCCAAAACTCGCATTTCTTCAGCTTAGCATATAGCTTGTTCTCACGAAGCTTTTGAAGTACCAACTTCAAATGGTGTTCATGATCTTCACGGCTTTTAGAATAGATGAGAATGTCATCAATAAAGACAACAACGAATTGATCTAAATACTTCTTAAATACACGGTTCATCATATCCATGAAAGCAGCAGGAGCATTAGTCAATCCAAAAGACATGACTAAGAACTCATAATGCCCGTACCGTGTTCTGAAAGCAGTCTTTGGAATATCCTCAGTTTTAATCTTCAACTGATGATATCCAGAACGAAGATCGATCTTTGAAATGAATTGCGCTCCTTGCAACTGGTCGAACAGGTCATCAATACGAGGTAACGGATACCTATTCTTGATGGTGACATGGTTCAACTCCCGATAGTCAATACAAAGTCGCATACTCCCGTCTTTCTTCTTTACGAATAAAACAAGAGCACCCCAAGGAGACGTACTAGGACGAATAAAACTGATGTCTAACAACTCTTGTAATTGAATCTTTAACTCCTGAAGTTCAATAGGAGCCATTCGATATGGGGTTTTAGAAATGGGCTTTGTACCGGGCTCAAGGTCAATAAAGAATTCAACTTCACGTTCTGGGGGTAGACCGGGAAGTTCTTCGGGAAATACATCAGGAAACTCATTAACAACGGAAATATCATTCAAACCTGACGTATTCTGATTTAGATCAGTGACATGAGCTAAGAAAGCTTGACATCCGTTTTTTAATAAACAAATAGCTTTATGACTTGAAATGATAGTGACTGATTTTAGTGGTTTGGTGATTTGGATTCGCACAACAGGTTGATTAGGAATATGAAAACTAACAACCTTACGAAAATAATCAATTTTGGCATGGTAAGTGGTTAACCAGTCAATTCCTAAAATCACGTCAAATGCAAGTATTTTCAAAGATATAAGATCAATAGGTAAGGTAAGGGTACCAATCTGAATCAAGCAAGATTTGTAAACTGTAGATGTAACAAAGGTTTCTCCTAACGGAGTTTCAACAGATAAGTCAAAGTCTAATTTATCAGAAGTCAAGTTCAAACGTTGAGCACAAGCAGGTGAAATAAAGGAATGGGTAGCACCGGTATCTAACAAGGTGTAAACTTCGCAAGAGTTTATGATCAGCTTACCCGTAATCACCTCGTGTGGATTCCTCGCGTTTTGGGCTGTCACGACAAACGCTCTTCCAGGAATCACCGACTTTGACTTGTCTGCAACCGCCTTTGGAATCACCACCCCCGCTAAATTTGGTTTCGCAACAGGACAATCTCGAGCTATATGTCCTTCTTTTCCACAGTTATAGCATCCTTTGAATTGTTGTGGGCAGTTTGGGCTGATATGTCCCTCTTTCCCGCATTTATAGCATACGACCGGTGGTCGTTCTCCTCCCCTCGAAACAGTTGATGCTGGTGCTGATGTTGACATCTTCGCGTTCTCATTGTTATACCTTATCTTTTTGAAATCTCCTCCCGATTCGCTTCTTCTACTATCATGGTCACGATAACCACCGGAGTGGTTACCGCTTCTGTCATACTTTCCTCCTCGCTGGTTGTCATTGCTCCGATGACTGCTGCCACCGGTACGACCTTGGTTGTGGTCCCTCGGTTGAACATAATCATTATCTCGTTCTAATAATTGGGCCCTGTTTACTACATCCGAATATAAAGAAAATTTATGAGAAATGAGGTATTGACGTATTTCGGGTTTCAAACCTCTTAGAAACATCCGCGTCATACGTTCCTCATTCTCCACCAAATGAGGTGCAAACCTGGACAGCTCCGCGAACTTAGCCTCGTACTGGGATACCGTCATGTTGTTTTGCTCGAGTCTGATAAACTCTACTTCCTTCATATGACGAATACTTTCAGGAAAGTACTTGTCATTAAACAGTTTCTAGAACGCTTCCCAAGACATCTGGAGTGCGGCAGGCTGGGTACGCTTCACGGATTTCCACCAGTAATCTGCCTCTCCACGGAACATAAACGTGGCGAATGGAACCTTCTGTTCCTCTGTACATCCCAAGACATCAAATATCTTGGTAATTTGTTTAATCCACGTCTCCGCCTTGATCGGATCTGGCTTTCCCAGAAACTCTGGTGGTCCCAATTCTTTGAACTGCTTGGCAGTGACAGCTCGTGTGTTGTTATTATCTCCACCTGTATGTTGCACACGAGTCTCCCTCGTCTGATTTTGCATGAACTTCAAAAAACTTCTAAACATCTTATCGTTTATCGTCTGACCAGCGTTATTTGCAGGATGAACATTTCCTTCTTGTTGCACGTTCTCCTGGTTAACGATTAAAGGTGTCTCCACGGTCTCATTCACTTCGTTGTTAACGTTCTCAGCTGCCATTCTCAAATACTGCCATAAAACAAGGGTTAATTAAACAAGTCAACGTATCATAAATTAACCCTATGCTCCGACTGACCAATTAAATACCACATAAGCTTAGGTAGGACACACTAGCGAAGGATTTACTCGTCTCTCCCCTCCTAGTTCTATTCCCCGATCTCCCTCAGAGATCATATCCCTAAGCTCTGATACCAACTGTGACGCCCCCAGAATAGGTCCATTCAACCCAACCCATTCTGAGTGGCCAAATACATGGTACAGAATTCAAATACAAACTTTATATCATACGGTCGTGCAAAATACGACCACACAACTGTGAGGGTCAATACAAATATGTAGAAAATATTAAGATTCAAACTAAGTCCTCATTACAATTATTATCACACTATTTGTCAGAAATAGTGAGGACTACTACTGCTCTAACTCGGACCATCACTCTGTCCCCCGACTAGTTCCCGCAACATTCTCATTTCCTGAAGAGGACAACAGATGAAAAGGGTGAGCTCAACTAGCTCAGTAAAGAATATTATGACTACGATAATGGAAAATAAATCATCGTTAGCCTTCAATAAATTAGATAAAATATAATGGACAACCAATCTTAGATCAATATTCGCAGCGGAAATAACAAATCATTAGAAGAGTTAAGCAGAGAATGAAGTCTACTATCTTCTATGATTTAAAAGTCCATCATCAATATTTTATCCCTGTAACATCAATCAATATACATCTTGAGTCAATATTCATCTTTGCACTACAGGCCAAAGATATTCATTTGTATCATCAGTGGTCATGTTCATCTCAACACCTGTCATCTTTGCACTACGGCCAAAGATATTCATCAGGTAATCATTCATCTTTTCTCTACAGGCCAAAGATATTCAGTTACATCACCTTTTAGGACTGAGGATGATGACAAATATTTTAAAGAACGAATCCAGTGAGATAAAAGACAAAGATTGGGGATTCGTCATTTAGTTTATCCAAATTCAAGAATAATCCATAATAATACTTTGTGGAGCAAAATTCAAGAATAAAGCCCAAAACTTGGATACAATCAAAGATAGTAACCTTAACAGACAATTTAGACAAATAGAAGAAAAATAAATTTTCCCGTGAATAGTGCCGTATACGTGAATAGTGCCGTATACGTGAATAGTAATCCCGACGGAAAAAGTAAGAATTTCAACATAAAATCCATGACAATATTTTTGTATAATGATATTGAGAAGAATAACATCATTTACGAAAGAAATAACATCCCTTACCTCAAAAGAACAGTATCTCTGACTGGAATATCGGATATAATACCGACGGAAGCTTGTACTGAATAGTAATACTCAAAGTATTGAAATACTCACAAAAATACGCTCGATATTATAGAGAGAGAAAACTTCTGATTCTGGTGTGATTTTCAATTCTAACCTAAGCACCCTATTTATAGAAAAAGCTTAGAATGCCAAAGGAGACTAAAATAATAAAATAATATATTTTTAAAAAAAAATTCCGCCGCCTGGCGGCTAAAAATTTCAGATTTTTCAACAACAAAAGTGGGGCCCACCATTTTATTTAAAAAATATTTATTTTCTGAAACTTCAATAATTCATAACAAATAGCCCCTTTGTCAGAAAAATACAAATTCTATGTCCTTCCATAGGAAATTTAATTCTCTACAACTTTGCAGAAGAAAGTTTTTCCAAATTCCAAACATAAATTATCCGAAATCCATAAACAGATGATTTCCCACACCAAAATACTGATAAAAACACATCAGCACTAATTCCTTCTTTAATATCCACAAAATAAATATTTTCTTATCATATAAATCAATAATTAATTATTCACAAATAATATTATAGAACTATAATATTAACAACCAGGTCGTTCCCAGGACAGAGGGGGCCTTCCGATAAGGACTTCTCCCTACTGGCGCATAATTAAATAACCCCTCCTAGACAGAACTTTCTTAGACATTGTCAATAATGCTATCTAATAATATTATTCAAATAATATGAATTATTGAGTTGATAACGTGAAATACTGTGCAACGACAATTATTGAATCAATACTACAAAATATCAACTGTAGCCATAATTGAATCAATCATAAAAAAATAGCAACGTAGCAATTATTGAGTCAATAAAATATCAATGCAGCAATTATTGAGTCAATAATATAAAATATCAACGTAGCAATTATTGAGTCAATAATATAAAATATTGAACAGTAAATACTGTAACAATAATTGAGTAGGTTCCTTCTCACGTAAGACTCAATAATTCGAAATACTGTGCAATACCGTGTGCTACTGCGCAACACCGCGTACTGTATTTTAACCACCGGGTATTTCAACAGTACTAACGGTAACAACTACGCCGTTATCTTGTAAAAAAGTTATTTCTGTCGCTTTCTATATCCGACAGTTATTCCGTTGTGCGGGCCCACAAATAGCTGCGCCGTCGTACGAATATTCCCCGACAACAAGAATATTCCATGTCCAAACGAATATTCCTCGACAACAAGAATATTTTATAACCACTTGCTCATTTTAAAAATGTTTGCACATTTCACCCATAACTTTCATATTTATCAAATCAACACCTTACTATTTCGAAATAATATATAAAGAAAATTAAATCTTTATTCATAAAAGTTGGGGTCTTACACGTAGAACTAGCTTTGATTGATAAAGTTAAAGCTGCTCAAGCTATAGATCCGGAGCTGATGAAGATTAAGAAGAAGGTGCAAGAAGGTGCGGTTCCAGAAGCAAGAATCGATGAAGAACGAATACTCCGAGTCAACTCCATACTTTGTGTTCCTAATGATTTAGGTTTGAAGTATAGAATCATGATGGAGGCACACAACACACCGTTTGCAATCCATCCTGGAAGTACCAAAATGTATCGTGATCTTCGACATACATTTTGGTGGAACAATATGAAGAGAGAGATCGCGGAGTTTATTTTGAGATGTTTAACTTCTCAACGTGTAAAGGCGGAGCATCAAGTGCCGAAGGGTCCATTGCAACCACTTGAGATTCCAAAGTGGAAGTGGGAACACATTACCATGGATTTCGTTACGGGTCTTCCCAAGGTTTCTCAATGCATAGATGCGATTTGGGTTATTATTGATAGATTAACCAAGTCTGCTCATTTCTTGCCGATACAGGAGACCTATTCCCTTGAACGTCTTGCTCGTATATACGTGAACGAGATTGTGAGATTGCATGGCATGCCAGTATCCATAGTTTTAGATCGTGGCCCAAGATTCACTTTATGATTTTAGGTTAGCTTGCAAAAAGCTATGGGCACGGACTTACGATTCAGTTCGGCATATCATCCTCAAACGGACGGGTAATCAAAAAGGACTATTCAAACTCTTGAAGGTCTATTAAGACTCTATTTTCTAAACTTCAAAGGGAGTTGGGATAAGTACCTACCATTGGTGGAATTCTCCTACAACAATAGTTATCAGGCAAGTATAGGTGTGGCTCCATTCGAGGCGTTGTATGGGAGAAAGTGTCGCTCTCTAGTATGTTGGGATGAGGTGGGTGAGGCAACATTGTTGGGACCAGAGTTAGTACATATGACTACATAAAAGATCCAAATGATCCGCCAACATATACAAACGGCCAAGGATCGACAAAAGAGTTATGCGGATCTTCAACGAAAGGACATGGAATTTAATGTTGGAGACCATGTATTATTACTGTGTTGCTCCGTGGAAAGGAGTTACGAGGTTTAGGAAGAGAGGAAAGCTCAATCCACGATTCATTGGTCCATTTGAGATTTTTAACCGAGTAGGAAATGTGGCCTATAGACTCGCATTACCTCCAAGTATGTCTCGTGTTCATAACGTGTTTCACATATTTGTGTTACGTAAATATGTGAAAGACCTGAGCAACATTATTGAGTTAGAACCGGACGAGATAGCCGAAGATTTAACGTACGAAGAGGTACCTGTCAAGATTTTGGATAGGAATGAGTATGTCCTACGCACAAAGGTTATACCACAAGTCAAAGTTTTGTGGAGGAACCATGCTATTGAGGAAATGACCTGGGAGTTAAAATCGAAAATGAAAGTGAGGTATCCTCACCTTTTCGAAACACCGGTACGCACGTCAATTTAGAGGATAAAATTTCATAAGGAGGGGAGGTTGTAAGACCCCAACTTTTATGAATAAAAAATTGAATTTCCTCTATATATTATTTTGAAATAGTCAGGGGTTAATTTGATAATGTGGAATGTTATGGGTTGGTTGGATTGGACCAATTCTGGGGGCGTCACAGATAATGTCGAATTACTCTAGGATCAACTGCCATTTGGACAGTCGGCAATTCACCATTGGTTTATTGAATACATATTTGAGCAGATCCATGCGTGATATGAGGTAGGTCGTGTGCCTTTGCAATTAATGTTGCAACCTCATGGAGGCCCATGCTAATGCACAACATGTCTTTTCGATCAGGGTGTATTTCTATTCCCCACTGCTGAATCTTTTGCGGATGTAGTAGATGATTCTTTCCTTGCTACTATTATCCTTCTATCCTAACATGCAGCCCATTGCATTGGCATTAACGGATAGGTACATGAACAAAGGGACTCCCTCCCTTGGGGGTATTAGAACAAGAGCTTCAGTCAGCTGTTTGTTGATGGCAAGGAAGGCTTGTTGAAAATCCTCATTCCACGTGGTGGAGGAATTCTTCCTTAATAGCTTGAAAATGGGCTCACAGGTTGCTGTGAGTTGGGAAATGAATCTGCTTATGAAGTTGATCCTTCCCAGGAATCCACATATCTCTATCTCTGTACGAGGTACGGGCATTTCAGTAATGGCTTTGATTTTGGCGGGGTCGAGTTCAATGCCCCGATTGGTCACTAGGAATCCTAACAGTTTGCCTACTTTAACGCCAAAAGCCCATTTAGCGGGATTTAGCTTGAGGTTGTATTTACGTAACCTGTTGAATAGCTTCCTGAGATGGTCTATGTGATCGTCCTCCCTCTGGGATTTGATGATGATGACGTCCACATAAACTTCTATTTTTTGTGCAACATATCATGAAATTGGGCCATCATGGCTCGCTGATATGTTGCTCCGGCATTGATGAGGCCGAAGGATAGTCGTCGGTAGCAGAAAGTTCCCTAGGGAGTGATAAAGGCTTGTTTTCTCCCGGTCTTTTTCAGCAACCATGATTTGATGGTAACCAGCAAAGCAATCCACGAAGGAATACATGTCATATTGCGCAGTATTATCGATTAGAATGTGGATGAAAGGTACTGGGAAGTTGTCCTTGACGCAGGCTTTGTTCAACTCCCGGTAATCCACGCATACTCGTACCTTCCCTTCCAATTTAGGTACGGGGACTATATTTGACTAGCCATTTGGGGTAGGTTGATACCATAATGATCCCAGCTTTGAATTGCTTAATGACTTCTTCTTTGACTTTGAGACTCCACTCAGGTTTTAATCGCCTGAGTTTTTGTTTGATTGGTTTGAACCCTTCTTTGATGGGCATTCGATGGATGATAATGTATGTGGATAGACCGATCATGTCTTCATGTGACCATGCAAACACATCCTGGTACTGTGTTAGGAGTTCAATCAGGTCTGCTTTTTGATTTGGTGTGAGGTCTAAACCTATTTGGATTTCTTTGATATTTTCAGAGGTTCCTATATTGATGGTGGAGGTTTGTTGAGGTTTGGTTTGGGTTTGTCTTCGACCCATTCCTTGATCTCCTCTGGAACCTCATAGTCATCTTCCTCTTTGTGATCAATATCCATCAAGTCGAAGTTCAATTCTACATCCAAGTCGGAGTCATCTTGACAAGGTTGGCATCTCATCAGCAGAGACACACACATCAAATGCTTGGGTCCTGATAACAAAAATGCTTTCATTAATATATGCAACTACTTAAATACACATGGCATTTGCAAAGCATGACAAAAGTTACTGCAACAGCTTGCACAATCAAAAGTAAGCAGTAAATAAAAGCATGATTAAGGGTAGATGTACTCTCTGCCCCTTTACCCTTTTCGACTTAGGCAAGGAACACTACTCTAATTGTCTAGTGTCAGATTCTCATGAATTGGGAGAATCAAGGAATTGTGCTCGTCCGCCTCATCCTGGATGATGATTGAGACATTCTTAAGAATAGGGCCAAGGCTTTTCTGTAGATCATTCCTCTTCTAGATGTGAGGAATTTGGACATGGTCGTCGTCACTGTCGGGGATTTCGTCATTCATACCCTCGTAGTTGAGAATGACTCTCATGTTAGCGAATGGGTCTCGTCCTTCGTACAAGATCTTTTCTTTTCCTTTTTCGCTATTTGCCTCAGGCTTGAGGGCTTTTTTTCGTGGACAGGTATGATTGGAGGAAATAGTATGGCTGATACCACCATAGGGACCTTGTAAGAACCCAAATTTTCAGATATTATTAAATAAGGATTTAATAAATAAAATTCTTAAACCGTGAGATGGGTTCGAATAAAAATATATATATGTGATATGAGGTATGTGGTATTATATTACATAGGGTAATATGGACTATGTAATATGTGTTTTTGTGATTTATAAATATATTATTAATATTTATTTGTTACTTAGCGTAGAGACGATTCAGTTGAGATAAAGGAAGTGGACAAATTCCTATCGATATTAAATAATTTATAGAATTATTTTATCATAGTAAGTTGATAACATTAAATATCCTTAATGTATAATCACCATATTCTTGTGTATGTGTATTAATAACTAGTATGTTTATAATATAGGTTATTAATAGCACTTAAGCTATCCGTGAATAGGTTTGGATAGTGAAGCATGAGTTAGTTAAGGAATTAACTAATAAGAATAAATATTAGTTAATTTAAGTTGGGAGTTATATTATAGAATAATATAATGTTAATATTAAACCTTAATAATATGGTGCAGTGTTTAATTTACTTAAGTAAATGAGTGAATTAATAAGTGTGTTGAATATGTAATTATAGTTGATACTTTTATATATAGTACTTAGAATGGTAATATGTGAGAAAGTCTAATGTACAAATAACGTTAATAAATATATATACGTTATTAAAGGGAAATGGAAATCATTATATCTTTAAATGAATATTTGAAGAAATTATTTTGGGAACAATTTATAAAAAAAAGAAGAGAAATGATTATTATATAATAAAGGATATTAAAATAATTTCTAATGTTGAATTATTTTAATAAAAGGAGAAAATGCTATTTTTGAATAAGAATATTACCTTATATGTTTTTGTATGAGATAATAGGTATGATCAATTGATATGGTAAATACATTAAAATATATTTGTTATATATAAATAAATTGATGGAAACGATTTATTATCTATTTTCTATATACATGTGTTGTACATATAATTATTCGATATTATTTTAATTATAATATCTTGAGACAATAAGAAAATTATTTTCTAATAATGAATGCCTTTAATTAGAGAAGACATAATATTTCATATCATGTTATGCCAGAATACATAATAGTAATTATATCTTATGTATTTTCAAGAGGGGTAAAAGTATATAAGAAAACTAAGTTATTTCAATTTGCTAAATAACTTGAGTTATTATATTACCATAAGTGTTGTAAAGAATATTTGAATATTTTCATTATACGTGAACCTTGTGATTTAATAGTTATAAGTAAATTGAACATATTATAAGTAGAAAAATGGTGGGAAAGGAATAAATGATGAGAATGATAATAAGCTTAAGGTAAGCTTGTGAGATATGCCTATTGTGGCAAAGTGGTGGAATAAGCATTCATTAAATAATTTTATGAATGAATAATTAAAGGAATTAATTAGTATTATTATGTGGATTAATTGCTATGTGCAATGATGTGTAATTAAAAGTTATGTAGTAGCTACATCTATATAATATGAAATGAAGTGTGACACTTCAAGAAAACTATATAATATAAAAAACTATATGGTAAAGTGAAATGAGTCACACGAGATACATAAATGGACCTATGTGACAATGTGTTATGTGTGGTACACTAATGTGTATTTCATGAAGGATATTAAATTAAACTAAATAAATAATTGTTGTTAATAATTATTTCAATGGTTAAGTATAATTGAAATAATCAAATTTACAATAATGGGGTGTGACACTACTCAATTAAAATATATTCGGTATTGTCAAATGTACATGGATTATATGATGGGGTGTATGTGTGATCCTATCATATCATATGGTAATAACATTAAGTTATTAGATATAAGCTTGCAAGTTAGTCCATGTGAGAACAATAATGGTCAATCAAGTGGTTAGGGTACATGAATAGTGGTAGTTGGTGGGAGTTAGCCACCAACTTCCCTTTTGCCCTTTGGGTAATAACCATAGGAGGATAATAGCTTGATAATGAATAGATGCAATACATTGGTGTGTAGAGTTTGTTAATTCAATTACTACATTGTTGTTAATAAAGCATATAATAAGAAATGTAATTACATCATAAGCATGTTATAAGGTTTAATGATGAGGAAGGACCATGACTAGTAGTAGTTGGTGGAGTTAGCCACCAACTCTTCTTTGACCATTGGGTATTACCCATAGGAGGGTAATAGATTGATTATAATAGAGAACATGTAAATTAGTAATGTAATGGTATTACATTATGAACACATTATAAGATGTAGCATTGAGTATATTTATGATAATAATTTTTTGGAAAATGGAGGGATGATAGTATCCAACCATATTATATTTAGTCCAATTAGAATATTAACTTAACCTATGTACATGAGGTACATGATTATATGTAGTAGTGTATATTCAAAGTATGAGTATACCTAATTAGGTGTGAGTATACATATTTGTAGGTTTGTATATTTGTACCTATAACCTAAGTTAATGTAGCAATATTAAATCATCTAAGTGTGACTTATATTGTCCAAAAGAATAAAACTTAAGTACACATATATATACAATTGTGTAGGGGCATATATATATATATATATATATATATATATATATATATATATATATATATATTGGACCTATGAATGTGGCATTATTGGTTTACAAATGCTGAGTTTAGAAGCTGTCCCATATTGAGTGACCCTTTTCTACAAATCAAGTGTATAGGCCAAAGGCCTAAGCATAGCCTTTGTCCTTCCTTGCATTTCTTAATCTAGCTACAATTGAGGGTAATGATGGCAAGGGGAGTGGGTTGATGGGGTGGTTGGCAACTATTTCACCAACTCATGCATATCCATCATCTTCTTCCTTCCCCTATTGGTTTGATTCAATGTGCAAGAACCACCAATTGGTCCATGGCTTTCCTATAAATAGAAGCCTTCCCCTCACAAACTCAAGTTGCTAAACTCTTGATAAGTTTCATATAGTAAGTGTGTTGATGAGTATTGAGGGAGAGAATTCTGAAATTCAAGGGAAGCTCTACCCAAATTGAAGCTCAAGGGGTATAATCTCTAAACCACTTTGGAATTCAATTCATAGCAATTGCATGAAATAGTAGTAATTGGTCATGTGAAAAGATGCTAGCATGTTAGTTAAGTTGTATACATGTTGTAAATACTATGTAGTTGATTTCTAGCATGTTTAAATTCGAATTATTAAAGAAATTTCTGAGTTGGGCTAAGAAACTGCCGAAGCAGTCAAGCTCCTGGTCTGGAAACGGGGACGCGCGGCCGCGCGTCTCCCTAGTACAAATGGGGCGCGGCAGCGCCCCTCTGCAGAAACTGTTGGTGATTTTGTGTTTTCTAGTTGGTTAAGCATACTAGTTAATTACATAAAGGGGTCTGACATGTGTACTAAGATTGTCATGCACGTAGTAAGTTGTATTAGTTGGTTTAACATTATTTCCTAATAGAAAACAAAACGTTTTGAAAGAAATGAAACTTATAGTTTTCAATATGAACTGTGATACATGTATAACATGTGTGTTCTTACCTTGTAAGCGCATTTATATGACTTCGACATGCGTGAGAGTTGGTATTGACTTATAGAATATGTTCATATACTTTCATGGCCATGTTAGTCTGTATTATGAAAGGAAGACGTATGGTTTTAAAATAAAACTTATGGTCTTGGATTTGAACCTTGACGCATACATAGCATGTATATATTCTGATTTTTTTGAACGTGTTCATGTGGCCTATATTGACATGAAAGGCATGCTTAAAGTATTGAGCACACACTAGCATATATGATTGAAAACTACATTGATTTCAAAAGACAAACTTAGAGTTTTTGGACATATATATAGGATGTCCACGTTCTGATCATTGGGCATGTATAGATGACTTATATATGTGTTCTAATACATGAGAGTCATGACTACGAGGTACTTTGCATATACTTAGTTACCTTTATTGACTTAAAGCGATTTTTATGAAAAGTTTAGAATGTGTAAGATGATAGCATCAAACACGGAGTGAGTTACATTATGATCATACGAGCATGTATGTTAGGATTCATTATGCCTATAGACATGTTGACATAAACATCATGTGATGAAACATGGATTTCACCTATGCACGCATATTCGAGAAAATGAATTTCTAAAGCATAGACTATGTGATTAAGTATACATGAGTAGTATAAGCACGAGCATGCCTACTTATTGTGGTTAAGCCTTGTTATGTGATAACATGACTTTAGTAGTTGAGCTTTATTGATTTAAGTAATTCAACGTAGAGCTACGGTATTCAAAGCTAAATAGTTCGAATATGAATTTGAAAACCTACTTAATGTGTGTGTATAATATATTTCAGAATACATAATATGTTAGGATCAAACTGAGTTTATGAAATCTCAAGTTGGTTCTGGCAGGGAGTCGCGCGGCCGCGCCACTCCCAAGCTTAATTGTCGCGCGGCCGCGCCGTGTTGCAGAGCTGCCAAGAACAGTTTGTTAACTATCTGGTCCTAAGTTATTTTCCTTAAGGACCCTAAGGACCGAAATAGAATGGTTTCTATAGAATAAGTATGTAGGTATGATGTTGTAATATCGTGGTTGTCCTAAAATAGAGTGAAACGGAACCAAGATTAGAAAACGATATACGAATTGTTATTCTATTAAGAGCATATGAAATGTATGACTGATGGATGTAAATCCATGATTATATAACTGTGTAGGAATACACGAAGTGCAGATAGCTTTAAGTAGTTAAGTCGTAGTTGTTAAACTACGAATTAGGCAAGTCTTTCAGTTCTTATTTGATATATGAATTCAATAACTGTTAGTTGAATTATATTATGCTGTGATAATCTGAACTTATATATGAACTGTATATGAGATATAAATGAGATTGAAAGTTGATCTTTGATGATATACTGGTTATGTGAAAAGTAACATGCGTAGTAAATATAAATTGTTTATAAATGCATGAACTGAGTATGATGTTGTATGCTATGTGATGCATGAAAACTGTTAGAATTGCTGAGCTGTCTAGCTCACTCTTGCAAATAACCACTTTTGCAGGTTAAGGACTTACGATAAAGAATTTGTGCTTCTTGATTGATAAAGATAGATAGTATCACATTGAAGAATACTACTTAGATTATTATCTGGACCGTGTTTAGGTTCTAGATGATGTATTTGATTGTTGCTTACGATGTTTAATACTTGTTGCATGGTAAAAGATGTACTAACCAATACATAGAGGATATCAAGTTGAGTTGTAAATGTTTATACAGAAATTTGTGTAAAGCGAATCATAATATAGTATGATTCAATGTTATATAATCGATTCAAGATTTAGAAATCAATAAAAAGGTTTTATTCAAAGAGAAATGAAAAAGTTTAAGTTATTTCGCATTTTTATAATATCAAACATGATATAAGACAGGAATAGTAAATGACCAAGATTATAACTTGTAAAAGTTTGGAGTCATTATACGAGATCCTGATAGTGAAAAGAATTTATATTCTAAATTATAATAAAGCAAGTTTTATTCTTTAAGTTATTAATAAAAGATGTAATAGTTCGACGATAGTAGTATCGTGACTGCCCCAGATCCGAGGTAATAAAGGGACCCGAATTTGAGGGCGTCACAGACCTTCCTCATAGGTTTCACCCAGCCGACATTTATAAGGTTTGGGAGCAGAATTGTAGAGGCATGAGCCTTGGGATGTTTGTGTGGATTCCAGTGGCTTGACCAGGATGAATATCCCAGTCCTGCTCTTCCCATCTGACTTGGGATTTGGACTGGCATCTTGATAGCTTTCTTATCCTTTCCCAACCCTTCTCCAGTGGGAAACCCGAAGATACCATCTCTTGGCATATGGTCATTACTTCAGTGGACACTTTAGGTTTTAGGGCTGGTGCCCCGATTGGTAAATATTGAATATCGCTTACCTCGAAAGCTTGAAAACTTGCAAGTTCAATCCCCGCGTCCAGGCTAATCACTAGCATGTCCCTATGTATGTAGGTAGGGTATTCTGGCTCAGCATTGACCGTGATGAGGCTGCCGTTAATGATGTACTTGAGTTGCTGATGGAGGGTGGATGGCACTGCTCCTGCCATGTGGATCCATGGTCTGCCCAAAAGAAAATTATATATCCAGTGGCAATATTGAGCACTTGGAAGGATACGTAGAAGGTGTGTGGACCAATTTCAAGGGGAAGCTCGATTTCCCCCATAGCCTGGCGGCGAGATCCATCAAAAGCCCGGATGACCATATGACTTATTTTAATCCGCTTCGGATTGATCTTCATTCTTTCCAACGTGTCATATGGACAAATATTGAGGGAAGATCCTCCGTCAATAAGTACTCCTCCAATCACGTATCTGGAGGACACTATAGCTATATGCAGGGATTTATGGTGGCCCCTTCCCTCAGAAGGGATATCATCGTCTGTGAAGGATATCACATTGTTGTTGAAAATGTTTTCTATCACGTGACGGAATTTCTCCGTGTCTACAGTGTGTGGCAGATGGGCTTCCTCTAGTACCTTCACTAGAATGTTGCGATGGTCTTCTGATGATAAGACCAAGTCGAGGATAGACATTTGCTTGGGTGCGTCTTTCAAGCTTTTCACTATCTTGATTTCATTGTGTCCCATTTTTTGAGGAACTCTTTGATCTTTTCTTCAGCCACCTTTTCTTTTGCTTTGGTAACTGGTTTAATCACCCCGCTGAGGCAGGTATAATGGATTATCCTTTGATAGGATGGAAATGTTGTTTGAAGTAAAGCTTTCAATGTCCCCGTAGTTCCATGGGACCTTATTCAGACTGATGATTGGATACTAAGGTCTGAAGGGAAAGATTAGAGGCTGAGGTGCAGCCACCTTCACAGGATTTTGAACTTCTTGGACCCCTTTCCCTGTCAGTACCAGGGGTGTGAGGATTGATTCCTTATCGCAAGATACGACATCCACTGTGTCCTGGTACCATGCATTGGGGATCCAAAGGCTATCTTTATCTGCCAAGTCGAGGATTTGATCTCCTTTTATTAGGTCACCTTTCTCAATCAGGTCTTCAATTAGGTTACGAAGTGCCAACATTCTTCCGTATCATGGTCGGGACAGTTGGAATGGTACTGACATATTTGGTCAGGTTTGAATTTTCTAGATTGAGGGTTTAATGGGGGGTAATAGATCTGCAACCATCCCCTCGTTGATCATCATTTGGAGGATTTCTTCCATTGACTAGTTCAGATTGGTGAAATTCCTTTGAAATAGGAATTTTCTACCTTCTTGGGTATACTCATTTTTTACTATTGGTTGTTCGTGCAACTGGCAATGATCCCTACTAGGGATGGAATTGACTTCCGTTGGAGGAGAATGACTGCCAATAGATTGATAGATTTGCTTCAGCACCTTCCTGGTGAGTTGATGCTGGTAGACGACCAGTTCAGCCAACTGCTCAATCTGTTCCTTAAGAGACTTAACTTCTTGCTCCATCAATAATTGCTTCTTAAAAGTTTACCAACTCTCTGGGCTACTAAGATTGGATTGAGTTGGTTCCCCAACGTAGCGGAGGTACTTAGATCCTTCTCCATTTGAGGCGCTGATCATGTTGACATTTTTCTCTTTGTGTTGTGGGAGAGGATTGTCTTGGACATGGGGTTGGTCAAGCTTTGTTACCACAATTTCCCCTCTATCAATCAAGTCTTGAATTTTATGCTTGAGAGACCAACAGTCTTTGGTATCATGGCCTGGAGACCCAGAATGATAAGCACATTTCTTGTTAGGGTCGAAATTCCTTCCGTTAGTGTTGGTTGGTGGAAGGAGTTGAACAATCTTCTTCTGAGCTATCAGAAGTTTGAACACATTCTCGAGGGAATCCCCTAGTGGGGTGAAATTTCTTCAACGCCTGACGTCCATATTTTTCTGGAATTGAGCGTTTGCAGGCTGTGCTAAAGCTTGGAAAGGGGTATAGTTCTTTCTTTGAATGAGCATGTGGTTTGACTCGCCCCTTGAATTTTGTCCTCGTAAAACCAAGGAGACTTCTTCGTCTTTCTTTTAATGGACCCTCCGGGGATTACTCTTGTAATTTCTGGATTGGATATGTTTGGCGACAGCTTTGAGGGCGGTTAGATCTTTTATCTTCCAGAATTTGAGCCCCATTTCTGCCATCTCGCCATGCTTGATCATTTCAGAGAATGGTTTTCCTATTCCTGTTAGGACTTTCTCATAATAAGGCACCTCTTTGATATCGACAAAGGTCATGACTATTTCAGATTCAGTCATGGCAACGGTAACTTGTGCTGCGACCCGTCTCCAACGCTGGGCATATTCTCTAAATGATTTAGTGTTCTTTTTATTGATGTTGGTTATTTGATATCTGTCTGGAGCCAGCTGTGATTGGAAACTTTACTTGCTGAGGAAGGCATGGGCCAGCTCTTCCCAACTATGAATTTTGGAGTTGTCCAAGCGGGCATACCAAGCTCTGGCTTCTCCAGTTAGACTCTTCTGAAATAGTTGCATTCAAAGTTTCTCATCCTCAGCATAGGATCCGAGTTCTCCGATAAAGACTTTCAGGTGTGTGTAAGGATCCCCCGTTCCGTCATATTTCTCGAAATCAGGGACTTGAAATTTTTCAGGATAACGAGCCCCGGGGAATATGCAGAGGTCAGAGTAAGTAACACTGCCAAATGCCCCAGTCCCTTTGATAGACCGGAGGGTTCTTCCATCTGTTGCATTTTCTTGAGAATGTCACTAGCTTCCGGCTCTTTGACGAGGGGGGTGATCTCAAGAGTTTTGTTGGTGGTGTCCTGGTTTTGTGGTCCAGGAATCTGAGTTTCAGCCTTTTCTACATCTTGACCGCCAGAACCACTACCAGATGTTCCCGATTTTGGATGAGCTTGAGATTGTTTCTCTTTAAAGCCCTTACTTTGTTCTTGCAAAAAACTGGCTAGCTCGGCTATCTGATTTTTCAGTCCTTCAAATTCTTCCTTGGAAACAAGGGTGGGTTCTGGTAGAGCACTTGAAGCCATGTCCGCGGAGGGACTGAGTGCTTTCTTGAATTTAAATCTAGTGACAGGAACAATTTTTACACCTACAACAAAACATAGGCGTGTTAATTTCCTGAGGTATGTAAGGGTTGGATGCATGATGTGTTTTTTAGTGTTTATCTTGCAAAAATGAGGTTAGTTGTTTTGATGGCAGAATGACATGTATTTGACAGGGAAAGTAAATCTTTCATTATTGATATTTACATTGTGCTCCTCAGAAATTGGAGACTTGACATAGAATTGAAAGAGGAATGTATGAAGAAGCTTCCCGTCGAATTTTGTTAATCAGAGGCTGACCTATCTTAGGTTGCTCTCGCGGCTTTTGTTTCGGCATGAAGGCTCCCAGATCATTGCAATCTACTAGAAGGGAAGTTAATCCGATTGTTCAACTGGAGCGAATCTGAGTGGTGCATTTTCATGAGGCACCCCCAGAGACTTAATCGTCCCCAGAGTCATTACTTAACACCGACCGGATTATCCTTCTTATGAGAGGGACACACAACATATATTCTCATACATCGTGCCTTACCGTTTATGCATGCAATGACAGTTGGGTGCGAAGCACTAATAAGGGTGTGAAGCACTAAAGCAGGAAAGCATTCATTCACATTCATTTAATGTAAAGACGCAGCATTTACTCATCCATTGACTGTGGAGACGCAGTATTTCACGCATTCAATCATTTTGAAAGGGAAATGTTTGAAAAGATTAGAAAGCGGCCTAAGCCCTCTACTGTCCCCAGCAGAGTCGCCACCTGTCGACGTTGGAAAATTTAAGAACCTCGCGGGTCGGTTCGTGACCCGAGTTTCCTCAAATCGATCTTCCTAAGTTCTCTCTACCCCCACTCTTTTTATTTAGGAAAAAGGTTTTGAAGGGTTTTTTTAGGAAAGAGGCCAACATGTGTTTATGTCGACGATTTGAACGTTTAGAGTATCCAGTTAGTAGATTGGAAAATGGTTGTACCAACTCAACCGAGTTTTATTTGAAAAGCGCCCAATTGCTAGACACTGTCAAAACATGATCTTTAAAATTGAAGTTTTGAGTTCGGGGGATTGCTTAAGTGTGGGGAAGGTGTTAGGCACCCCACAACTCCCGTGTAAACACGGTACCACATCTTTTCAATATTTCCCTTAAAACTGTGAATGCGTGAGTGAATGCTGTTTGAATATTGGGCCTATTAATTTGATTGATTGAAAGCTTTGACAAACTTCGTTGAGCCTATATACGAAGGGTTTGATTTGATTTGAAAATCAGTCTTTGATTTGATTTTCAAAAGCATTTAATTTGATTTACAAAAGCTTTTCTTTTTATTGAAAATGATGTTTTGAAAGCTGGTTTATCAAACCCTTACGCTGCCATAGGAATTGAAGCGTATCTCTACTTTTAATTTTTTTATCTTTATAGCCTTAAGGCTGCATGTGAATGGTGATTTGTCAGGGCTGCGAAGCATCCTCGACCACAAAAATAGACAAGTGTCGGTCTCCTCATGGGTATGAAAACCATCGGAGGGACGCTGACACGATAATTAACATTTCATTATGATGAGACCTTAAATTCGGATAACCGTTTTATGGTCTGTATATGTACATTTCACAGAAAAAATTGGCAGGGTACATCTGTAAACTGGAGTTTGTCCATCATGGGAATCAGATCCCGATCAATTTGATCGTGAATCCCACGATTCCTAGGCTCACATATGAGTAGCCCATAAACCTGCACAGTTCAAATTTGGACAGAAATGGATATATATGCATCATCACGTCGCAATGGAACCAAGGATTCATCAATAAATCCTGTTGCGAATGGATAAAGCGTCTCGTTCTCACTAGATAGCGATCTAAGGGACACGAGTTTGCTTTTAAAGCTAAAACTATAAAAATAACTAGATTTAAAGAAATCTCAGCCATTATAGCTTCCAAGTTCTGTCGGGACCTATTTGGATCGTTGAAAGCTAGAATTGGCGTGATTTAGATAAATCTAGTCCGCCTGCAGATATGTTATTGCAGATTTATAAAAATGAATATTACAGGCAGCAGTTGAATGGATGGACTAAAGCAATATATATATAGTTATATATATACAAAACTATAAAAAGGGCGATGGGTTTTCACTCGCAAGCCCGGACTGGAATTGAAATATATATATTTATAAAAAAACTGTAAATAGCCATGAAATAATCTAGGCTGTGACAGAAGTGAAATATATATATATATATATATATATATATATATATAAACAGTATTAAGGGCGATGGGTTTTCATGCCGGTGCCCGTACTGGAATTGAAATTGACAGAAAAGTAGGCAACCAGTCACTGCGGAGAGCACCCAGTATGGCGAAGTGTGTAAAAGCAGTAAAATGGCCACAAAGTAATCTAGGCCAGACTGAAAATATATAAATATATATATATTGACAGAAATGTAGTCAACCAGGACTGATATGAGTACCAATGATGGTGAAAGTCGGTTACATATGCGTAAATATATATAAAAGCGATAAACTACCACGGATTTGACATCCAGGCTTGACAGAATTGAAATGTTAGTCCATTTACAATTAAATAAGCACAAAAAAGGGCCAAACCCGGACTGGGAAAGCAACCCAGTCTGGCGGAGTTGCCAAAAATGTGTGTGCTAGTGCATTGAAGCTGCTGAAGCTGACAGATCGTCAATTCGAGTTGTAGAAAAGCAAAAATTTGTGTTTATGTACAAAAATGTACCAAATTTTGAAGAAAACGGCCACGGAACTAAGTTCCGGGCATATTTAGAAGATGAAACTTCGTGTGCAAGTGGAAACAGTGCAAAGTAGTAATATTGACTTTCTGATCATAAAAATACTTACAATGGACTACAATACGGGCCTTCTGCCAAATCGTATGCTCTATACATCCAAATCTAAGGGTTATTTTATGATATGTGGTAGTATATGGGTATATTTACGTGTTGGAGTGAAAATATTTGGGTTTGGAAGAGGTGTAAAAGTCAGAAAATCAGATGGGCAGAGCTTCGCTGCGTTTCGAAACTTGAAAATGAAGGGGGGTGCACATTTATTTATAGGCCAGGGAGCCTTAGCTTTACCTGTGGCTGCCGTAGGTAGAGGTGTGGCTCCTTAGGTGGGGTCCGTGGTGCCGCGTTCTGTCGTCTCGAAGTACGTGCACTCCGGACAACGCGCAGTCAAAGTCGAAACTTTCAAACTCTTGATCGGAGCGTCCGTTTGAGGCTTACGATACCTTTTCGAAAAGCCCTCGCCGAAAGTGTCGCAATGACATGGGATAAAACATTTTGTGGGTCCAAGAAGACGGGTTCATAACAAGGTCTTCGATTCCCCGCTGTTTGTTCGATGAGCTGTCTTGCGCTATTGGCACTCGGGATCGTTGTTGTGGTTCGTTTTGACTTCGTTGACATTAATTCGGCTTGAGTTTGACTGAATCTATTGAGAGTTGGATAAAATGACTATTTGGCCCCTATCGGGGTTGCCTGTGGTGTCGGCACGACCTTTGATGGAACTGGCTTCCCAGGATTGTCTCTGGGGCTGAACTGCACTTCCTGGCTTGACGTCGAGGCTTATCTGTATTTCTCGGTATGCGATCGGGGATGACTTGACACATCCTAGGTTGTTGTCAAGGTTGAATTGTACCTCCCGGGTTGATGCCGGGGCTGACTTGAAGGCCCGATATTGAGATCGGGGTTTGACTAACAGTCCGATCGGAGATCAGAGCTGGATAGAGGGTCCGATTGGAGATCGGAGCTGGATAGAGGGTCCGATTGGAGATCGGAGCTGGATTGACGGTTCGATTGGATATCGGAGATGGATAGACGGTCCGATTAGAGATCGGAGCTGGATTGACTGTCCGATTGGAGATCAGAGATGGATTGACGGTCTGATTAGAGATCGGAGCTGGATTGACGGTCCGATTGGAGATCGGAGCTGGATTGACTGTCCGATTGGAGATCGGAGCTGGATTGACGGTCCGATTGGAGATCGGAGCTGGATTGATGATCCGATTGGAGATCGGAGCTGGATTGACTGTCCGATTGGAGATCAGAGCTGGATTGACTATCCGATTGGAGATCGAAGCTGGATTGACAGTCCGATTGGAGATCAGATTTGGCTGGAGTACCAATATTGGGGATAGGATTTAGGATACCGATTTGGGAATCAGGTTTAGGTTTAAGGACCGGCATTGGTGGCCAGTTTCTAGTTAAAGGACTGGCATTGGCAGTCAGATTTGAATTGAAGGACCGACATTGGTGGCCAGATTTGAATTGATTGACGATTTTGCCCTCATACAGTGTTTATATTGGGACAAGGAAAATTTCGAGTGTCTACAACCACCATACTGTACCGATGCACTAATGACTCAAATGGTTTCCAGCATAATAATCACAAATCTCCGCTACACTTGAATAGGTTGTGCTGCAAAAGTGTCAAACCTCCTCGAAAGTGTCTCAAGTTGTGCTTACAATGCAGAAATTGCGTTAAGTCCATTAATCCTTGTTTCCCTTTGCTGTGTAATTCTCGTATACGACCACTGATAGTTAAATTCAGTCATGGTGCTTGAAAAGAGAGTAAAATAGGAAGAGAATTATTAAATAAAAAAATATTTAAATTAAGACTAATTTGATTGAAATTAATATTGGCAAAAATTATTAAACTAGTTCCCCGAAAATGGCGTCAAAAACTTGTTTGTCGATTTAGCAATCAATGAATATGTGCAAGTGTACACGGTCAACAAGTAATAAAGTGTAAGTAAAGTATCGTTCACACGAGGAATTATTTAATAAAAATTACCAAGTACTAACTCGTAACCAAATTAGTTTTATTTAAACAAATGATTTAAGATTGTGAATTAAAATATTTAATAAAACTAATAATAAAAACCACTAGAATGGAACTAGATAATGAAGACTTAAGATTATAATTTTACTTATTATTTTACTTAAATTAATACATTTCCTGTTAAATTACGTTAACTATTCCGAATTGCTAATCTAGAACTCATCAATATTTATAAAAATCTTCCGTTTTATCATAAACAAATCAACTTATTCCACAATTGATAGAATTAAGATGAACACCCTAGTTAACTAATTCACTATATTCCTATGTGAATTACAATTAAAGAGGATTTATAGCACATGTTCTCTTTCAGATTACATGCGGCATAAATGTATATCCCTATCGTAAACACAAATCATGAATTCCATCGCTATGCAGAAGACTCAATCACATGCTATTATGATCAGATCTAAATCTATACTTCATCTCCCGAATTCATATAGATTACCACGGTAATTGTTAGATCAGACAATTAAGCAATTAATCACAAATCATAATAGACAATCCCATAATAGATAACAATAATCAACACGAAAGAATATTAATAAAAGCTACACAATAAGATTCATTGTAATCTTAAATAAAAATTAACTTATAATTGAGGTAAAATCCACGATCCACAATTGATAAAGCATTCAAAATACAAAGTAAAAGATAAGGAGGAGAGTATAATCTGTAAATGAAATCTTAGAGTCTGTCCTTCAGCACATGCCTTGAATCCTTCTTGCCTTCACAATTTCTTTAAGCCTCCAAGTCTGAATCTCAAACTAAGGGTTTGTCCTAAAGTTGAATGAATTCTTAAATCTAATGAAGTCTCTAAAATAATGGAATCCCCCTATTCTATGCCTCACGTCATGTATTTATAGGTTACAAGTCCAATTTCTAAGCTTAGGAGGAAAACAAATCCAATTTAGAGTAAAAAAATTATCAAAATTCTCCCAAAAATGCGTCCCAACTTGATCTGGCCCGACCCCAGTGCCTTGTCGCTGCTCACGGCGCTGGTTTTCTGACACTGGGCGCCCCAGCGCTGGAAATAGCGTAGGGTTGGGCATCCCGGCACTAGGCACTTTTCTAGAATTTTTTGCTCTAACGTAATTTGGGAAAATAGCCATAACTTCTTTGTCCAAACTTCGATTGAGATGATTCAAGATGTTCCAGAACTGAGGAGAAGTAGAAATTGACTCTGAAGTGGCTGTTATGTAAATGGCAAGCCGAAAAGACAAATCTAACCCCAAACGTCGATCCAAGTAACTTTTTATCTAGATTCCTACAAAACAAAGTAAAACACGAATGAATAGACACAAACACTTAAAAAATACCAAAAGATTAAGCTCAAACGCACTCAATTCATGGGTATAAACTTATCGTATATATATATATATATATATATATATATATATATATATCTATGTGTATGTGTGTGTGTGTTTTGTGTGTGTGTGTCATATATATATACTAGGGTTAACCCGTGCCTCCGGCACTACGAAAATTTTGATAACCTGTGCAATGCACGGGCTAGTTTGAACAATGGATTTAATAATTTGTCCAATATTCATGTCAAAAAAGAACTCAAGTACGTACAAAATTCATGTAAATTAGTTGAATTACCGTAATATAAAATTAAGAGATTTACTTTTCTTTCAATATGCACCCCATATTCGCCTGTTCATCCCATTCGAAGAAGGAAAGTCGTGGTGGTAAAACAAATTCTGTACAAAACATCATACAAAATCAAACATTAGTAAATCAAGAAAACAAAAACACATAGTACATTCCTAATGGAAAAAACTACCTAAAAATATATACAACTCACACCACCCACCCAATAAGCATAAGACTATAGAATAGTGAAAACTCGATAAAATAAATCAATGATATATATAAACGAAACTAATATTTAATTATATGCATGCATGAGGGATCTGAAATCTAACTGTTAAAAGGCTATCATCCAAATCCATAACATTTACCATACACCTATATCTGCTTCACATCGCCAATCTAATACATTCAAGAGTTAGTTTAATCTATAATATTTACTATACACCTATATCTGCTTTCGCATCCCCAATCCAATACATTCAAGAGTTAGTTAATTTTCTTACACAATCATTCAATGTGTGCACATCACTAATATTTAATTTTACCAAAGATAAATTTTAAACAACATCACAACATACAATTTACCTCATTGATAGCGAGCATTTGACCATTTCTTTCTTCACCTTTTTAGCTTTGTCACAAAGTACTATTCATAAAAAAAAATTAAAGAAACGTTGGTAAATATCTATAATACAATCACCATATACCAATAAGTACATATAAATATATGTGCTCAATTAATTATAATTATAAACACATGGTTAAAAGATTTACTTATAATTTATACACTTATAAGGCAATGCTTGCACCATAACTTGGATTTTATGCAACCTTGGTTTGTGACCTAAAGCTTTATCCCGTAAATCATGAAAAGTTCGTAGGTGTACAGCTGGAGAGCTCTTTTAACAACCTGGAAACAACATAGTATCTCAACAGGAGAAAAAATTTCAGTTTCGTTCCGAGAAAAAGAAGTAAACTTTGGAAAGTTTATGTACATAATATGGCTATAGACTTGCTTATATAATTGCATATATTTTTTAGAGAATGATAGAGGAGCCCATACATGCACCTTTTGGCATAGTGAAACTGTGTCTACCCATCTTAGGCTCTCTCCATCCTACAACTATAATTGAAGGGGAGGTATTATTACATGAGAATTGCAATTCAAACCGAACAGTACTGACACCCAGATAATTGAATACACTCAAAATCTGTTTAGTAATGCCCAAGTTAACTCAAGACGAAAATCAGGATCAAAAGTGGCAAGGATGACAAAATCTTTTGCACTTTTAGATATTTTAAAGGTTCAATCCCTAATTCCCTATATATACATATATACAAACATACATACATATATATCATCTGCAGTTCATTTTCACAACATCTCTAGGCTCTATCCCAACATTATTCTATAATAACCATATCAGAATAAATATGTATAAACGTCACAAATTTCGCTACAAACAAACAGCCTCATGATTCTCAGTAAAACACACTTCTAAAACAGAAAATAAGTATGCCAAATTTGATGATATGTTGAAAGAATGATTGAGAATAATCAAAACTGAAAGCAAATAAAAGCAATAAAAAATTTACATAAATAAACATTGTAAAGAAGTGAACAGAAGCAGAAAAGAAACATGCCCATATACTATTAAACTATACACTTTGATCAAGAAGTAGTGTAGTCAATACAATTAAGATAAGTATTTAAAAAAATTGGGTGGATTATAGTCTACAGATCATACCATCTTAAGGAGTAGACAACTACAAAAGACAGTCTCACCTTGTTTTCTTCTAACATTTTAAAAGTTCTTTTCTTCTAACATTTTGACAATGGTTTTTTGTTCTTCATGTAATCCACAGCTGAAACAAAACCAAATATTTTGACCAATAATTGTAGCCTAGACTCCATCTGTTGCTATAAAGGCTTCACTTAACTTTAGACTTCTATGGAGAGCATTATTCACCTAACTTATGATGTATTACAATCACAATTGTACTTAAGTATCTTATCAAGTAAATAATCTAAAACTGAATTAAGTTACCACAACTTGGCCGACTACTCTAGTAAAATCGAATGTTTGTTTCAAAAATAGAAGAATATATTAATAATTGGAAAATCCCAGTCCATGGTATGTAACCTTTATTATATCTTGATTGATGTAAAGAAAATACCACATGCATAAGCAGAACGAAAAATCAGTCGAATAAAGAAACTACAGAAATGTGCTCTTGTCTGACATAACAGGAGGTTGACAATAAATTGACAGCAGAGATGCACATAATGCTTTACCAATTGCCTTCTGCATCTTTGCATCAGTTGTTTCAATATCTACAGCAGATGTAAGGGCATTTATAGTCTTTCCCCCTTGAGCATCCTCCTTTGCAGGGGATAAAATGGCACTCTTTTCTAACATACGAATTAGAAGCATAACTGAATGAACCATGAGATTAGTATATTTGATATATCTAAATCATGAAGATATATGAATACCACATTCATAAGAAGCACAATCAAATAAAGAAGCTAACAGAAATATGAGCTTACCTGAAATAATGTGAGGTTGGCAATGTGATGATAGCAGTGATAAACAGGATGTTTTACCCATTTCCTTTTGCACCATTGTGTTAGTAGGTTCAATTTCTTCATCAGCTTAGTTTGTCTCTTTTGAGCATGTTCCTTTGTAGTAGGCAAAATGGCATTCTTTTTTGAAATAAGAATTAGAAGCATAACTAACTCACCCGTGTGATAAAGTTCAACTGACTGTAAAAATAAACTTAGACAAAAGCAAAACATTGGGAAAGTTTCCAAATCAAGAAGGAACATCTCCTCAGGAAACTTACTATTGAAAATAACTTAAAACATAAAACATTCATAATTACAAAATTACCAAAGCATATCAATGCATCAAGCTTATGAAAACAGATGACCATACAAAGCCCCAATCTTAAAGGGAATCTTAGTTTTTCAGATATAGGAAACTAAGGTCCAGTTTAGTATGCAGGGAACTAACAACCTCAATATCCGTAATGAGATTACCAGTAATGAGATTCTCAATATGTCTCCATTCAAGTGTTTGTGATATTTAACGAATAATATTCAGTAGCCTTAATGTAAGGTAACTGGACCCACATTTATGTTTTATAACTAATTATTAAAGGATGGAGAAAAGAACTACAACCAGTAGTTAAGGAATGAGATACTCATTCTATGTGATCTCATTCATCCATTTTTATGATTCCTATCGACAAATTAAGATGTTGATAAACAAAGAAAAAAGGAAGATAAGTTTCTGAGCAAAGGTGACAAAAGAGAACATATCAACAAAACTTTTAGTTTTCATCAAAAAAAGAAAAAAACAAAAATTTAGTTGAGGTGTAGGAACATTTTGCTAAGGTATTAGAGTATTAGCTAACTGTAATAAACAAACTACATATATACTTCAGAAGACATAACATATCCAGTCAAAAATATTAGGATGCAACATTTAGAATGCTATATAAGCTTCAAGATGAAGAACCAAGTATGTTCCTTAGCATAATAGGAAATTAAGCCAGAAATTGGTGATTACAAATCTCAAGTATCTTCTCTCAGACATATTGCATAAACCGTAATAAACAACCCACATACTTCCCGAATGACGGATAAAATATCCAGTCAAAAATAGTAGCGTCCAACATTTAGACAATCTATATAAGCTTCAAGAACCCAAGTATCACAAATATCTGATTCTGTTCTTCAAAAATAGGTCTAAAATTTCCTCTTCAATGATTCTTTTCTTTTATTCTTTTTCCACTTCCATTTTTACTTTCGTAATTAAAAATATGACTCTTTAATTCTAACTATCGCCTTTACAACCACGACAATGTGACTAAAAAAATGAAAAAAATTATAAAAAAATACTGGTAGAATACAAAATACCATAATCCAATTTAAATCAACAAAACATCAAGCAAAACCTATAACATCCACAATCAACAATAACCTCATAGTACAAAAATGCATCCAATTTTATCAAACAGCAAAACAGTTGTTAAATATCCCATAATTCTGATAATTTTTTATGAGCATAAATAAATTATAATATACAAATCCCTTAATTGGAAAAGCAAAAAAAAAAAGTAAAATTGAACCACTAATCAAACCAAATTGAAAACCTAATCGAAATCATTAGCATCAAAATTAAAACCAAATCGTACAGTTTGAACATAAATGCAAAAATAAATAAACAAAGTCATGAAGAACCTTACTTAAACAATGATCTAAATTGTTCAGTCCTGCTACACTCCACTCTGCAAAAGGTTCTTGTGGCCAACTTCCTGATGTCTGGATTCACCATTTCCAGCCATTTCTATAAATATTTCTTAGCCTTTTTGTCGGAGATTCAATAATTGATTAACCTCAGCTACCACTGCCGTGGCAGGAAAAGACAAATAAGCCAAGAAGGGTCGAGTCACTAAAGAGAAGCCCTGATTTTAAGTTAGAAATTAAGATTCGATCATCCAACTTACAATCAACATAAAACCCATCAAAACAATCAATATATAATCAGAAAGATAAGCAGATGTACTGACCTTACGAAGAGAAATGGACTTCGCTCTGCCAACCTTCAAAGAGTGAGAGAAAGAAGAAACTTTAGAAATGATTGTCAGGAATTAAAGGGGGAAGAGAAGGTAGTGAGGAAGAGGAAGATATGGAAATTTGAAAAGAAACCATCGATTTTGTCTATTGAAGATAGACTCGATTTCTGATAGATCATGTAACCAAGGGTTAGATTTATCCCAATTTTGGACGGTCCGGATCTTTTAATAGGATGAACGGGAAATTTTTTATTTTCAAAACTATTTGTGTTTTAGGGTTATCCCAAACACAAACGTTTAATTGGTATCCCTCGTTAAAACATCAATGAAACAATCTCTATAACACTCATAACACAAACCTTTATCCCAATTATGTTTTAAGGTTTTCCCCTTTCATTAATCTCGGTAGGGTTAGATTGTTTTCAGCAAGAGTTGATGAATCCTTTAATTGGTAGCTTGAGAGAAGGAGAGACTAAGCTTGACTTTCTTTTTGGAACAAAAATCCATATCCAATTACCTCCTTATAACACCCGAACCCTTCATGGTTCCGATATTTCATATTAAAACATTCAATTCTCTAATTTTATCAAAAAGGAGTAAATTTAACTTTATTTGGCTTAATATTGCAATTGAATCCTTGTTCTAATCTTGGTTATAGTTGATTTGAATTCTTTCTTTGACAGTGTTTTACTTTGATTCTCCTTCCAATTCAGTTGTTAGCTCTAACTCTTGATAAGTTTGGTGAAATTTTCAGCAAGATTTGATGAATCCTTTAATTGGTAGCTTGAGAGAAGGAGAAGCTAAGCATGACTTTCTTTTTGGAACGAAAAGAGCGAAGCAGAGGATGAGCAGAGAATAGAGTGAGTAATATGAGGGATTATCCAGAAACCGTTCACATAATTGCAAAGATAAATCAAGAAACACATATACATTACATATCTGCATTGGGTATACAAATCTAAAACATAAAAATTAACAAATTTAAAACCCTATACACAAATCAACAAAACAGAAACCAAATCTAAAACTTTGTTATAACTATATTAAAAAAATTAGATCACACCCATAAAAAAGATCCAATCCTTCTACAAAACAAACCAAAATTCAAGATACCCAGAACAAACCCACACGATTCAATTGAAAAACAATCAATACTACCCAAAAGGATCAAGATCAAGGAAATGAAATTAACAATCAGTTCAAGTGTCAATTTTTTTTTTTAAAAAAAGGTCAAAAAATTGTATCAAAATGAGGCAAAAATGGGGGAGAATTATCATAAATGAAAATTAAACTAACGCAAAGAATAACAAATACACAATCACTTTGTTTGCAAGTGGATCGACCAAAATAAGATACCAGAGACAGACGGACGGACTATCCCATTATCACCATGAACAATGTTGTTGCCTCAAAGGTTGCGGTCATCGGAAGTGGAAGTTAGCACCCAAATTCCCAAGCCCAATTCTGTTTCTTTCAATTTCATGAGCTGATTGATGGAATTAATGAAAAACTGTTGGTGGGTTTCAATTTCAGGAGCTGTATGTGCTTCGAATTTGGCCAAAAATGGCATCTCCGTCACCATTTTCGAGTCAGCTCGGGGCCCTCGTGGTCGAATGTCTCCATTTTTTTAGAGAGAGAACAGGGAGTTTACCTGCTGCTGCTCTATAGATGAGAATGGATTATAAACTGTAATGTAAGTAGTAATGAAGAGAATAGAGTGAGCTAGCGATTTGAAGGGTTAGATTTATCCCAACTTTTGGATGGTCCGGATCTGTTAATAGGTGTGAGCGGAAAACTAATGTTTTCAAAAACAGTTGTATTTTATATATATATATATATATATATATATATATATATATATATATATCTCAATTGTCTTTCTAAATTATGTATATATGTGTATTAATTTGTTATTGTCAATTGGATTTGGGGCTAAAAATTGGTATTTATTTATATTTAATTTATTTGTAGAAATTGAAGTAGCTAGCTATGACTAAGTATTTATTTATATGTTATTATATTTAATTTGTTAGTAGAAATTGAACTAGCTAGCTAGAAGAAATTTTAAAGTGTTTGATATTAAGATTTTCTTTTGATCAATGTGCTGATGACAAGTAATTTTTATGTCTATAAACCCTTAGATTTGGGTTTTATTATGGATTTTCATGGTGCCAATTATATATCTTACACTGAATTAATTTAATTAGTGGATTTAAATAATTTTTATTTATTTTTATAAAGTTTTTTTGATTGTCAGATTAATTCTTATCAAGGCTTTATTTTGATTGAATGATATATACTAAACTTGATGCGGGTTGTGAAAATTTTCCAAATTTTCATATTAATTGTCTCTAAATTAAGCAAACTTATATATATATATATATATATATATATATGTGTGTGTGTGTGTGTGTGTGTGTGTGTGTGTGTGTCTTTTAGTAATAATTAAAAAAATTAAACCAATTATATATGGCCTTCAACAATAATTAAAACAATTAGACATGTTCCATATGAGAGAGAAAAGAATGGTAAGTCTTGATCAACAATTTTTGTGAGTTTATATTTTCAAGTGAATCCCTTTTCCTTTTCACTCTATTCTCTCTTATAAAAAAAACCATAATCTTCATCTTAGAACTAGAAAGGAGTCTGCTTCAGTTAGAGAGACACTTCCCAAAATAAAATAAAATATTAAACTAAATTAAATTAAATATAATAACATATAAATAAAATAATTAATATAACAAAAAATAATACAAAATAAAGTAAATAAAATAAAATGAAATAAATAAATCAAATTAATTACATTAATTAAATTTATTAATTTAAATAATATAATATCATATAATATAATACAAAATAAATAAATAAACTAAAATAAAATAAAATGACATGTTTGCATATAAGGATAATGGAGTTGTCAACTATACCTTGCTAGCTTAGAGGATGATGATTGCCTATTGCAATTTAGGTAAGAAAGAGTGTGGTCTGACCCTGCTGCCGTGCTGCTACTCCTTTACTCAGCCAGAGCCCTCTTCTCTCTAAATGCTACTTTATAATAGAACTCAACACTTTGGTATAGCTAACTCGATTGGAGGTGCAAAGTTGCTGATTATATGACTGTGTTTCCCTCCTTCAATCATCCTCTTCTTGCTCTAGTACCCTTGAGCTTAGCCACTAACTACTCTCCATCATCACTCCTACCCGACCCCTAGCATTACCCCTACAATGCTCAGCTTATCATTTCCTGGCAGCCTACTTAATCCCTAAAGGACTTGTTAAGTCGCAATCACTCTATATACTCTTAGTCCCTAACTGATTTCTAACTAAACTTAACTAATTGACTTCTTTTTTACTGTAACAAAGCTCAACTCTTTTCTTCCCATATAACTGCTGAACTAGGAAAAGAATGCGGTTGAGTATGGGTTTAGTTTTGGGCCTAATAAATTCTTCTAATTTAGCAAAAACCAATAACACTTGGCGGTAAACTAGTAAGGGCTAAATACATATATATAATCATTGATACTAGACTACAAAAATCAGCTCAGGATTACTCATATCAATTGTTTCCCTGTAGTTGGCTCGAGCTCGTCCATCCAACATTGAACTGTATTGAACTGCGCCCAACAATAATATAGATATCTTTGAGTATATAAACATATCTTTGAATATATAAACATATCTTTGAGTATTTTATATAAACGTCTTGGATGATATTATATTCTTTAAACAAATAGATTGCAACTTCTCATGCACTATAGATTCAACATTAGCACGATAAAGTTCCCCCCCCCCCCCAGTACTCCTTAAGAAGTGTAATTAAGCTGGTTTGTCCCACCTCTCTATGAAATCTAAAAACATCATCTGTTTTAAAGCCCTAGGCTTTTCAATTGGTGCTTCTGTTTTTGCAAAATCAACTACCACAGAGTGAAGGGTTGCCAACTGAAGACATTTTTTACTCATAGCTTTATCTGACTCAAGATTTGTATGTACTAAATGTGTAGTAGAGATTGTACGCAATGTATCATTGATTAGATAATTAATCAACAAAGAATTTTTGAATTTCTTGCAAAATTAGACTTATTGGGAAATATGAGAGACGAAGGTAGAGTTTTGATAACTTAACTATCTCATACTATTATCAGCATAAATAAAATAAAATTTAGCTTTAAACTACCTCTAAGGTCACATCATAATCCCTCAGGCGTGGTCTTCGTCTAGTGTAGTTCATTGGGGCTACAGTTCGACGTGGGATGAGATTATTATCCCAACTTATGAAATTGAGCTCAGCCATATAGAGCTAGCTCTTCCACTCCCAAAGTTGTTAGTCCATTGTAATTGAACTAATTAAGGAAGTAACAGTCCAATAGATAGAGAGGGAGAGAGGGACACGACTGGGAACTAGAAGGGAGTTGATGAACATACAAAGTCCCACAATTCTTAGACGTTTCTTCTGCAATTTCTGTGTATAGATAAATATATACAAATAAATGAAGCTATTTATTTCTAAAGTGGGCATTCCATTTCAATACACTCCCATTATTTCTTGATGTACATCATATATTCTTGATGCAGAAGATTAATCAGACACTTTCGCTCAACAGCAGAAACAATCACCTAAGTCTCTGTAAACTTTTCAGCTATTCCCTGAGAGTTCATTGCTTGCAAAGGTTGTTTCGCTAAAAACCTTTGCAAAGGTTGTAAACTTTGCAAAGGTTGTTTATTGCTTGAAAATAACTTGTGAATCAACCTTTGCAAGAAATGAACTCTCAGGGAAAGTGTCTGGTCGATCTTCTACATCAAGAATATATGATGTACATCAAGAAATAATGGGAGTGTATTAAAATGGAATGTCCACTTTAGAAAAAAATAGCTTCACTTATTTGTTTATAATTGTCTATACACAAAAATTATAGAAGAAACGTCTAAGAATGGGCGGAGTTTAGGCTTTTCTAACTACACAAAAATATTTTCTAAGAACTTGTTTAGGCTTTTCTAACTAGTTCATAATTCCTCCTTATTTTTCTTTGTATTCTTAACCTTTTCTCTATGATCAATGGTATCACAACATATAGATCTTCAAAATAAGCTTAGGCAAATATAAGGCTTAATTATTTTCATAAAAGAAAGACTTTGTAAGGAATTTAAATTTCTAAATAGATTAAAGTTTATACCTAGTTGTTGTGTGCTCCTCTTATTCTTAATCTTCTTATTCTTCCTTATTGGTTGGTTAAAATCACTCTTCTTTTCTCTCTATAGCAGCCAAAGTCCCTCTCTCTATTTCTCCTTTCTTATTTTTTGAAAGTCCAATAATAATCTAGAAGAGAGGGTTGAATAGATTATTACTTATTAAAAATTTATCTTAGGCTTTTTGAATTTTTAGTTAATTAATTTGCAGTGTTAGAAATTAATATGCAAGATAATAAAAATTCAATCCCACAATACACAAAGATTTGTCTGGTTCATAACATATATCTCGGGTATGTTGTTACGTCCAATCTCAAGATCCTCTCCAGGACTTGAGATCCTATTACTCCTAGTAATGAATACTCCTTCATCAGGAGGATAAGCCTTTACAAAATTTTAAAGACAAGCTTCCAACTATACGCACACAACTAACTATCTCGGACAATAAGCTTCCAGCTCTCTCCTTAAGCTTAGCTGTAATTGTCCTTTGAGTTTAGTTCTAATATGATCTGGTCTTCAAACGACAGCCTCTTCCTCACCTCACAAGTTCACCAAAGACCCAACTCTCAGTTAACCTCTTTAAGACTCTAATCCTGGTCAAAGAATTACTGTGACGCCCCCAAATTTTAGGACCGCCACTTGGTCTCTCAAATTCGGTTCATCACGTGCTCATGGTAATACATCACAATAATAATAACTAAATAACACACATCACAGCGGAAAATCTATTGTAGAATACTTTACAATGATTTATTATAATTATTCCCCCAAGTCTCGCAATCTACAGTACTTAATAGATTACATAATAATATCAATTAACGACTTATTACATAACCTAACTTAAGCTTAAACATAATCAAAACCAGTCTTACAACATCATCTTAATACAACAATAAAATATTTAAAACATAAAAGAGACAAGCTAGTTGGTAGCCTTGCCCTTGCCCTTATCAACGCCCGAAGGTTCGCCCTGCTCTGCCTTAACTGAAATGTTTTAGGGAAAGCAAGAATGAGCATAAATTGCCCAGTAAGTAATATACAATAAGGGTAAGTGATATAATCCTTAATTTTCGAAAGGGTATAACAAAGTTTGATAGTTCAAGGATAACAAGAATATCAACAGTTTTCAATAATAGTCGCTAAGGACAGAATAATATCAATGTGATTCAATAACAAATCAATTCAAGATTTCAAGATAACTGAATACTGAGCAATCGCTAAGGACTATGAACTTCTACTAGAATTAACAGTAATAAACTGAAAATCCAACAGAAACAGGTACAACAGGTGATCAGCCTAAAGCACCATCGTTATGCATAACAATCAATCATACTCAAGTGTGCACGTCGGTTCTCCGACAATTATATATTCCCTTCAAAGAAGGTTGTTCTTCTAAGTCAAATACAAGATCCCACACCAATCAATTAGTTTGGGTCGCTTTTCAATAATATAAGTCTAGCCGAATCAAATGGCATAGACACTTTCACAATATTCAAGAACAATACTAAGTTCAACATGAATAATAGCTTTAATGAAATAAGAGTTCAAGTATGCTAATTCAATTCAAACGATTAAGTAGGAAACTAGTTCGCAATATACAAAGATAGAATACTTGTATCCAAAGAGATAAGGTTTAGATACTCGCTTACGATATCCGTTGAATAAAATAATGCAAGGGTTTAGGATACTTGCCTTATGCGTAGTTTACTCACGTAAGGCTAGCCAACACTTTCGAATTCCTATCGTAATATAATTACGTATATATATGATATTCATTAGTCATATAATTTAACTTCACACTTTATCTTCGAATATACGATTAACACATAAGCTAAGTTTTAACCTAGCTACACAGTGATATAGAATATAGTTTCTATCCTTAACTTCCTCTTTTCTCAAGTTAATCATATTTATACATCATTACTATCATGTGAGACTACCACAATTAGCAAACATACTCGCATATTATTAATATCACATGAGACCACATTTAATACTAAATGTATTTCATTTTAGCAAGTTATGGCATTCTCATAAGTTAACCGTCAAAATCGGGTTCAAGTAACACATAACATATGATATCACAAAGTATGTATACATATTTACAGGATACTTTTATGCTTATTCGACATTTCTAATTCTAATCATATATGATTTAGTTTTAATTCACGATCCCTAACGACTTAGGGTTATACAATGCCATGAATTTACATAAATTGTCATGCTTATCATTTAGACATATAAAGTAGTCATATATTTTATTAATACACATGTTCATATGTTTCTTATGTCATGGATATGTGATTCTAGCATTGTTACTAGTTCGTGACTTAATCGAACTCATGCTTGATTAACTTGCGTTACATCTAACAAGTACGTACATGTATGATGCCTTCAAAGCACATTCAATCATGTTGAAAATATCAGAATGTAGAGTCCTAATATAACATGTCAAAGTCCACATTTAAAGCTTATGTTGTCATTAGTAAAGCTTGCTAATAAGGCCTAACATGCTCATGCTATCTAAATTCATATGTTAACATATTTGACCCGCATTTCAAGGTCATATAACATGCTCGAAAAATCAGAACCTATACATGGTCTTTACATGTCAATATCAACCTTCAAAACTTGTATTTTTGTTAGAAAGGTGCACTATTTTGGTTCACATGTTCATATTATATCACGATACATATATACTTAAGTCAATATGCATTCCATGTGTTTCTAGGTCATACAAACGTGTCTCAAAAGTCAGAATACTATTATGGTATTTATATATCCAAGTTCCTCTTTTCATAACTTTAAGTTTTCTTTGAAATATTCAACTAAAACAACTAGCATGGATTGCTATAACCTAGTAACCTTATTCCATATGTTAATGTGAGTTATATGCATATCCTAACAGTACATCATGCTCAATACATCAGAAGATATAAAAGAAATCATCAACAAATTCTGCAGTGGCGCGCGGCAGCGCCCAAATTGTACTAGGGAGACGCGCGGTCGCGCGGCTCCAGTTCCAGACCAGAAACTTCTCTACATTTGCAGAGTTCCAACCAATCTTCACATTTCCTCATGAAACATGCTTGCTAACTATTACATTGCACATATAACACATCTATATATTGTCCTAGCATGTTAATCATCATTTCATATAACCAATTCTAACTAAACTTGCTAATTCCTATGAATTAAATTTTAAATGGGCTTAGAGATTATACCTCTTTAGCTTCAAATTGCACAAGACTTGCTTCCTAATCTCAAAATTCTCCCTAAGCAATATCCTTACTCTCTCTAGAACACCTAGTAATTAGTCTAGCAAAATGAATTGAGAAGGGGAGTGCTCAATTTATAGGGAAGTGAATAACCATGCCAAGCCATTGTCCATGAAATCAAACCATTGTAGAAGGAGAAGAGATGATGGGCAACAAGCATTAGGTGAAATAGTTGCCAACCACCCCCCATCACCCACATCCTTCTTTATCATGAGCATCATTGGCTAGCTAGGAAGTTGATATGAGGCAGTAGCTTAGGCCTTTGGCCTTTCACGTGAATGAGAAATATGGAAGGAATGGACACTCAAAATGGGACAAGAACTCAGCATTTGCAAATACTACACTTATATTCACACACCATATACTTATGTTATTTTATATATATATATATATATATATATACATACTATATATTTATATTACAATTAGAATTACAATGTAATCCCAATAATCATGTTATTCACATAATGTAGTAAGTATAATCCACACACATCTGATCCATGTACATTTTTATCTTACCTATATAATTTATTCAGATATAATCACATCACATTATCTCATGTATTATTAAATTATCTACCACATACTCATGATGTCTCACTTTAATGTATATTCACATTGTTATATAGGCATTTCATGTAACTCTCATAATTTAATAACTTTACTATATAGTTTATGTACATAATATAATCACATTATGCTTCATATAATATATGGTTTCTATGTATAGTATAATCACATTGCACTATAGTTTATATATACATGCATGGTCACACTTACGTGTCTCACTACACTATATAATATAGTTGTATTCCATATACTTTATATATTCAAGTATTGCACATTTGCACATATCAATTAATATAATCTTATTATATTAATAACTTACTTATTTGTTTTATTATTCATAATGTCAAATAAATAAATTATTTATCTCATTGATTAATTAACAATAATATTAATTAATCTATTCCTCATTGATTATTAATTTCCATAATAATCGATTAACACTTATATGATTAATTATCACATTAACAACTATAAATCTCAGCACAGTTATAAACAAGTGGTTTATTATTATTATATTTCTTGCAATAATAATAATCACATAGTATTAATCAATCACATTTAATATTCCATAATAATTAATTATTCTACGATGACAATTAATTAATATTCTACAATTAATATAGATTAATTGTTCACTTAAATTAATATAATCATTCTGATGTTACGTCACTGTGCCACACAAGGCTATCAATGAGTTTATCGCAAACTCCATCAATTTCTCAATTATTATAATTATTCAATTTTATATAATTGAATTAATTCATCTCATAACACAAAATCATTTATATTCAAATAAATTCTCATTCCCATTAATATATTTATTTAATAATATTAGAAAATTCTCGGGTATTACATCCTCCCCCCCTTATAAAAATTTTGTCCCAGACTTGCTACAAGGTTACACAAATATATTGGGATAGTCCCTCATCATCCTATCTTCTAATTCCCACGTAGCCTCCTCGACATCGTGGTTACGCTAAAGTACTTTTACAGATGAAATAATTTTATTTCTCAAAGTTTGCTCTTTCTTATCTAATATCTGGACAGGAATTTCTTCATACGCCAAGTTCTTCTCCACTTGAATGGGCTCGTAAGAAATCACTTGCTTGTAGTCGGCCTTGTACGGTCGCAACACAGAAATGTGGAACACGTTGTGGATGTGCTCCAATTCGGGTGGTAACGCAACTTTGTATGCCACTTCGCCCACTCGCTTCAGTATCTCGAACGGTCCTATGAATCTTGGACTCAATTTTCCTTTCTTGTCGAAACGGATTTTTCCCTTCCATGGAGATACTTTCAAGAAAACAAAACTGTCGACTTTAAAGTCTCGGTCCTGTCGATGCAAATCTGCATACTTTTTTTGGCGGTCTTGAGCTGCTACTAATCTGGCTCTTATCACTGTCACCACGTCTGCGGTTTGTTGAACTAACTCTGGTCCGAGTATTCGTCGTTCCCCGACTTCGTCCCAACACAATGGCGTTCTGCACTTTCTTCCGTAAAGAGCTTCATACGGTGGCATGCCGATACTCGCATGGTGGCTATTATTATACGCAAATTCGACTAAGGGTAGGTGGTCGTCCCAATTTCCCTTGAAGTCCATCACGTAAGTCCTAAGCATGTCCTCCAGCGTTTGTATCGTTCGCTCACTCTGTCCGTCGGTCTGAGGATGGTAAGAAGTACTCAACCTCAACTGTGTCCCCATTCTCTCTTGCAAACTCTTCCAAAAATTTGACGTGAAGCGCGGATCTCGATCAGAAACAATAGATACCGGTACTCCATGTCGTGAGACAATTTCTTTTACGTATAGGCTTGCTAACTGATTCAAACTGTAGCGGATCTTGATTGGTAGAAAATGTGAGGTCTTCGTTAGTCAATCCACGATAACTCAAATGGCATTATAACCTTTCTGTGTAACTGGAAGTCCTACCACGAAGTCCATGGTAATATGCTCCCATTTTCACTCTAGTATTTCTAACGGTTGTAGTAAACCAGTTGGCCGTTGATGCTCTGCTTTAACGCGTTGGCAAGTTAAACATCTACTGACGCACTCTGCGACTTCCCGTTTTAAATTGGGCCACCAAAAATGTTGCCTATAGATCTCGGTACATCTTTGTGCCTCCCGAATGAACGGAATATGTCGTATTGTGTGCCTCGTGCAAAATCTCTTCCCTCAACTCGGTTACCGCTGGTACCCACACTCTTCCTTCAAATCTCAAAATACCGTCTTTATCCATTCGAAATTTTTCTTCCTCATTTTCTGTAATCCTCTTTCGAATTTTCTCACACTCTTCATCCTTTTCCTGGGCTTCCTTTACTCTATCCAACAATGTCGGATGAGCTCCCACTACAAACAACTTCTCTCCAGGCTTCTTTGGTTCTTTCACTTCTATTTCCAATTTCTCCATCTCTCTTATCAATTCTTCTTGAGTCGTCAAATTAAACAACTTTTCCCTTCCTTTTCTTCTCAGAGCGTCGGCAACCACGTTTGCCTTTCCCGGGTGATAAAGAATATCGCAGTCATAATCCTTGATCAATTCTAACCACCTCCTCTGACGCATATTCAACTCCTTCTGTGTGAAGATATATTTCAGACTCTTGTGGTCCATGTATATCTCGCATTTTTCTCCTTACAAATAATGCCTCCATATCTTTAACGCAAAAACTATTGCCGCTAACTCTAAGTCGTGAGTAGGGTATCATTTTTTGTAATCCTTAAGTTGTCGTGATGCATACGCAATGACCTTGCCGTGTTGCATGAGCACACAACCAAGTCCCTTGTGCGATGCATCACTATACACCACAAAATTTCCTGCATCATCTGGTAATGATAACACAGGTACTTCGCTCAGTCTTCGTTTCAGTTCTTGAAAACTTTCCTCGCATTTGTCGGTCCATACAAATTTCACCGTCTTTCTAGTCAAATTGGTCAGCGGGGTTGCTATCTTAGAAAAATCTTGGATGAATCTTTGATAGTATCCAGCTAACCCTAAAAAGCTTCTCACCTCCGTCGGTGTTCTCAGTTGTTCCCAATTACTTACTGCTTCAACCTTCGCAGGGTCTACAGAGATTCCATTCTTATCCACCACGTAGCCTAAGAATTGAACCTTCTCCATCCAAAATTCGCACTTTGAAAATTTTGCATACATCTTTTCCTTCCTTAGTGCCTCCAAAACAATATTCAGATGTTCAGCGTGTTCTTCCTCTGTCTTCGAGTAGATCAAAATATCGTCGATAAAAACCACTACAAATTTATCCAAGTATGGCTTGAAAACTCGGTTCATCAAGTCCATAAATGCTGCTGGAGCATTAGTCAATCCAAATGACATTACCAAAAACTTGTAGTGTCCATAACGGGTTCGAAACGCAGTCTTTGAAATGTCCTCATCCCGTACCTTCAGTTGATGATATCCTGTTCGTAGGTCGATCTTCGAGAAACACTTTGCTCCCTTCAGTTGATCAAACAAGTCGTCTATCCTCTGTAGCGGATATCGGTTCTTGATCGTTACTCTGTTCAATTCTCGATAATCAATACAGAGTCTCATCGATCCGTCCTTCTTCTTAACGAATAACACTGGTGCTCCCCAAGGAGAAACACTTCGTCGAATGTAACCCTTATCCAACAACTCTTGCAATTGTATCATCAATTCCTTCATTTCTACTGGCGCCATATGATATGGAGCTTTCAAAATTGGTGCCGTTCCCGGTGCTAAGTCTATTACGAATTCGATTTCTCTGTCTGGCGGAAGACAAGGCAGATCGTCCGGAAACAAATCTTGAAATTCATTAACTATGAATATATCCTTAATTTCTACTCCCTTCTTCCGAGTATCAACAATGTAAGCTAAATAACCTACACATCCTTTCCTTAATAATTTCCTGGCTTGCATCATCGTAACGCAACACAATTGTTTAAGCGATGAGCTACCATAAAACACTACCTTAGACTTACTCAGAGTCTGAAGGTTCACACATTTATTCTGACAGTCAATTATCGCAGCATGGTTATACAACCAATCCATTCCCAGTATTACGTCAAATTCTCCCAATCTAATAGGAATCAAGTCTACGCTCAGTTCATGTTCTCTAATGTTTGCGCGACAATCTCGATAAATGTATTCTACAGCGATTATTTCCTTATTAGCAACTTCTATGATCAAAGGATTTTCTAATCGTTCTCGGGGTGTACTAAGTTTACTAGCAAATTCTTCAGATATAAAAGAACAGGTGGCACCCGAATCAAATAATACACAAGCATTTATATCATTGATTGGGATTATACCTGACACCACGTCCTTTGCAGCCATGGCGTCCTGGACGGTCATGTTAAAGGTTCTGACGGTTGGGCTGTTGGATTGTGTCGGTCCGTCGATCATCAGCTTGTTGCCTCCTTGCTGATTGCTACTCCCGTCACTTCCCTTCTTTGGGTAGTCCTTAATCCGGTGCTCTGTCGAGCCACACGCAAAGCATCCTTGTATCTTCTTTGGTTTCGGACAGTTGGGCGAGATGTGCCCTTCCTGTCCGCAGTTGTAGCAAGTGCCACGTCCCTTCCAGCACTCGCCCTGGTGATTCTTCCCACACTTTGGGCATCCTTCATCCCTCTTCTTAAAACCTCCACGCAAATTCCCTGATTGATTATTGTTGTTGTTGTTGTTGTTGTTGTTGTTGTTCTCCCACTTTCTCTTTCCCAAATTGCTTCCTCCGCTACTGCTTCCTCCAGTACGGTTCTCTCCTCCAGCATTCTTTCCTTTCTTCTCTTTGTTATACAGACTTAAGGCCTCACTGCCACCTTCCGCAATGATTGCCTTTTCCAGCAATGTTGCAAAGGAATCAATTTGAAGAACTGATACCTTATTGAACAGCCACGGCTTCAACCCTTGTTCGAAGCGTCTAGCCTTTCTCTCTTCATCACCAACTTGGTGCTCCGCAAATCACGTTAGTTCGTTAAACCTAGCCGCGTATTGCGCCACCGTCATCTCACCTAGTTTTAACTCTAGGAATTTCACCTCCATCCTATTCTTCATGTTTTTCGGGAAGTAATTTTTGAAAAATAGCGTCTTAAACTTATCCCAAGCTATTATCCCTTCTCCAGCTCTTTGTTGATTAGCCTCCCACCAGTAGTTCGCTTCTCCCCTCATCATGTACGTGGCAAACACCGTCTTCTGTTCTTCGCCTACGCTAGCTATAGTGAAAGCTTTTTTGATCTCTTTGATCCAGGTTTGTGCGACGATTGGGTCGGTAGTTCCCTCGAACTCCGGGGGTCCTACACTCTTAAAATCTTTAAAGGTTGTTACTGGCACAGTCTGAGGGCGAACGGGTTCATTGTTCCTTCCCCTTAAGGCCTCTCCTAACAAGTCTACCAGTTTCTGGATCGGGTCAACTTGTTCCCTCTCATTGTTAACAGATTCTTTGGGTGCAATCAATCTACGTCTGGGCGGCATTATTTGCATCACAATTTTTTTCATTTTATTATTATTCAAGTATATTACTTAAGTATTTCTTTTAATACTAAAAGAATAAATTTATAACACATTTCAGAAATAAACTCCATTTATATTCATATGCCAAATCGTTTCATTACATGATTTTCCTAGCATACTGCTATAAATGTTATCACATATATCCCCTAATATCACAAAAGACGGGGAATATACCAACCTACTACCATACCACCCCTCTAACAAAAGCTAACACGGGGTTCACATCATTATCCCACATCTTACACAAAAGATCGGGATTACAACATAGAATGTACAACACATAAAGATAAATGCTACTTACTACTAGACTGATTAAGAGAATCTCATCCCATCATCCCGCGCTCCACTGCGCTTTTGTACTCCAACTGTGCTATATATGCAACCAGCTCTCGGCTCAAGGTATGTAGAGTCTGTCCCTGTTCTGCCGGGTAGTGGTACACACCATCAATCACCCTCTCAAAAGCTGAACGGAACACATCCCCCATCTTGTTCATCTTTCTCTTCTTGCACCTGACCTCGTCCTCTAGGTCGTCAGCTCTCTCATTGGCCGCTTCCCACTTTTCCTCAAAGTGTATCCCATCCATCACGTCCAACTCTAGCTGAGTGCGGAGGGCTTCTTTCTCAGTCTTCTCACTCAATTCCCTCTGTTCTACTTCTTCCATCTTTCCTACCAGATCCACGTTCCGAGCCACTGACCTGTGAAACAGAGTCCCCATCTGGATCCCTGCCTCCCTACGGTAGGCAATCTCCACCTCTAACTCCTGCATGGCCAGCTTCCTCTGGTGGTCCTCGTCCCTCAGTTTCTGGAACTCGGACTCTCTCTCTTGGGCCTTTGCCTCCAGCTCCTGAACCCTACAGTCTAACTCTAAGATCCACTCCTCATACTCTCCTAGCATCTGCTCCTCTACAGTAGCCTCATTAGAGTCCTCTACTGGCTCATCCTCCATCGGCTCCTCCTCTGGATCAGACTCTATCTCAATCTCGTCCTCGTCATCAGACTCGAACGGTGCAACAACCTATACTGGTGTAGCCTCTAGAGGTGCCTCGTATACTACATGTATATCCCTGGGCTCCTCCTCTGCCACTCTACTAGGTACACCTGTGTCTATTATCCTACAATCACAAACACAAGGCAAACAAACATCAACTCCATTAGAATGTTAAATAAAACATAAGTTCATTGTATAAAATGAAGTTACATTTCATAACAGACTAAGCCTCTCAAGGAAAACTCTACATGAGTTTTATCTCCTTCCTAACTTCTAAGTTCGCCTAAGTTATAGTCTAAGGACACTCAATCCTAAGGTTTATAACTACATCTTTGATACCAACCTGTGACACCCCCAAATTCCAGGACCGCCACTTGGTCTCTCAAATTCGGTTCATCACGTGCTCATGGTAATACATCACAATAATAATAACTAAATAACACACATCACAGCGGAAAATCTATTGTAGAATAATTTACAATGATTTATTATAATTATTCCCCCAAGTCTCGCAACCTACAATACTTAATAGATTACATAATAATATCAATTAACAACTTATTACATAACCTAACTTAAGCTTAAACATAATCAAAACCAGTCTTACTACATCATCTTAATACAACAATAAAATATTTAAAAACATAAAAGAGACAAGCTAGTTGGTAGCCTTGCCCTTGCCCTTATCAACGCCCGAAGGTTCGCCCTGCTCTGCCTTAACTGAAATGTTTTAGGGAAAGCAAGAATGAGCACAAATTGCCCAGCAAGTAATATACAATAAGGGTAAGTGATATAATCCTTAATTTTCGAAATGGTATAACAAAGTTTGATAGTTCAAGGATAACAAGAATATCAATAGTTTTCAATAATAGACGCTAAGGACAGAATAATATCAATGTGATTCAATAACAAATCAATTCAAGATTTCAAGATAACTGAATACTGAGCAGTCGCTAAGGACTATGAAATTCTACTAGAATTAACAGTAATAAACTGAAAATCCAACAGAAACAGGTACAACAGGTGATCAGCCTAAAGCACCATCGTTATGCATAACAATCAATCATACTCAAGTGTGCACGTCGGTTCTCCGACAATTATATATTCCCTTCAAAGAAGGTTGTTCTTCTCAGTCAAATACAAGATCCCGCACCAATCAATTAGTTTGGGTCGCTTTTCAATAATATAAGTCTAGCCGAATCAAATGGCATAGACACTTTCACAATATTCAAGAACAATACTAAGTTCAACATGAATAATAGCTTTAATGAAATAAGAGTTCAAGTATGCTAATTCAATTCAAACGATTAAGTAGGAAACTAGTTCGCAATATACAAAGATAGAATACTTGTATCCAAAGAGATAAGGTTTAGATACTCGCTTACGATATCCGTTGAATAAAATAATACAAGGGTTTAGGATACTTGCCTTATGCGTAGTTTACTCACGTAAGGCTAGCCAACACTTTCGAATTCCTATCGTAATATAATTACGTATATATATGATATTCATTAGTCATATAATTTAACTTTACACTTTATCTTCGAATATACGATTAACACATAAGCTAAGTTTTAACCTAGCTACACAGTGATGTAGAATATTGTTTCTATCCTTAACTTCCTCTTTTCTCAAGTTGATCATATTTATACATCATTACTATCATGTGAGACTACCACAATTAGCAAACATACTCGCATATTATTAATATCACATGAGACCACAATTAATACTAAATGTATTTCATTTTAGCAAGTTATGGCATTCTCATAAGTTAACCGTCAAAATCGGGTTCAAGTAACACATAACATATGATATCACAAAGTATGTATACATATTTACAGGATACTTTTATGCTTATTCGACCTTTCTAATTCTAATCATATATGATTTAGTTTTAATTCACGATCCCTAACGACTTAGGGTTATACAATGCCATGAATTTACATAAATTGTCATGCTTATCATTTAGACATATAAAGTAGTCATATATTTTATTGATACGCATGTTCATATGTTTCTTATGTCATGGATATGTGATTCTAGCATTGTTACTAGTTCGTGACTTAATCGAACTCATGCTTGATTAACTTGCATTACATCTAACAAGTACGTACATGTATGATGCCTTCAAAGCACATTCAATCATGTTGAAAATATCAGAATGTAGAGTCCTAATATAACATGTCAAAGTCCATATTTAAAGCTTATGTTGTCATTAGTAAAGCTTGCTAATAAGGCCTAACATGATCATGCTATCTAGATTCTTATGTTAACATATTTGACCCGCATTTCAAGGTCATATAACATGCTCGAAAAATCAGAACCTGTACATGGTCTTTACATGTCAATATCAACCTTCAAAACTTGTATTTTTGTTAGAAAGGTGCATTATTTGGGTTCACATGTTCATATTATATCACGATACATATATACTTAAGTCAATATGCATTCCATGTGTTTCTAGGTCATTCAAACGTGTCTCAAAAGTCAGAATACTATTATGGTATTTATATATCCAAGTTCCTCTTTTCATAACTTTAAGTTTTCTTTGAAATATTCAACTAAAACAACTAGCATGGATTGCTATAACCTAGTAACCTTATTCCATATGTTAATGTGAGTTATATGCATATCCTAACAGTACATCATGCTCAATACATCAGAAGATATAAAAGAAATCATCAACAAATTCTGCAGTGGCGCGCGGCCGCGCCCAAATTGTACTAGGGAGACGCGCGGCCGCGCGGCTCCCGTTCCAGACCAGAAACTTCTTTGCATTTGCAGAGTTCCAACCAATCTTCACATTTCCTCATGAAACATGCTTGCTAACTATTACATTGCACATATAACACATCTATATACTGTCCTAGCATGTTAATCATCATTTCATATAACCAATTATAACTAAACTTGCTAATTCCTTTGAATTGAATTTTAAATGGGTTTAGAGATTATACCTCTTTAGCTTCAAATTGCACAAGACTTGCTTCCTAATCTCAGAATTCTCCCTAAGCAATATATGTACTCTCTCTAGAACACTTAGTAATTAGTCTAGCAAAATGAATTGAGAAGGGGAGTGCTCAATTTATAGGGAAGTGAATAACCATGCCAAGCCATTGTGCATGAAATCAAACCATTGGAGAAGGAAAAGAGATGATGGGCAACAAGCATTAGGTGAAATAGTTGCCAACCACCCCCCATCACCCACATCCTTCTTCATCATGAGCATCATTCGCTAGCTAGGAAGTTGATATGAGGGAGTAGCTTAGGCCTTTGGCCTTTCACGTGAATGAGAAATATGGAAGGAATGGACACTCAAAATAGGACAAGAACTCAGCATTTGCAAATACTACACTTATATTCACACACCATATACTTATGTTATCATATATATATATATATATATATATATATATATTTATATTACAATTAGAATTACAATGTAATCCCAATAATCATGTTATTCACATAATGTAGTAAGTATAATCCACACACATTTGATCCATGTACATTTTTATCTTACCTATATAATTTATTCGGATATAATCACATCACATTATCTCATGTATTATTAAATTATCTACCACATACTCATGATGTCTCACTTTAATGTATATTCACATTGTTATATAGGCATTTCATGTAACTCTCATAATTTAATAACTTTACTATATAGTTTATGTACATAATATAATCACATTATGCTTCATATAATATATGGTTTCTATGTATAGTATAATCGCATTGCACTATAGTTTATATATACATGCATGGTCACACTTACGTGTCTCACTACACTATATAATATAGTTGTATTCCATATACTTTATATATTCAAGTATTGCACATTTGCACATATCAATTAATATAATCTTATTATATTAATAAGTTACTTATTTGTTTTATTATTCATAATGTCAAATAAATAAATTATTTATCTCATTGATTAATTAACAATAATATTAATTAATCTATTCCTCATTGATTATTAATTTCCATAATAATCGATTAACACTTATATGATTAATTATCACATTAACAACTTTAAATCTCAGCATAGTTATAAACAAGTGGTTTATTATTATTATATTTCTTGCAATAATAATAATCACATAGTATTAATCAATCACATTTAATATTCCATAATAATTAATTATTCTACAATGACAATTAATTAATATTCTACAATTAATATAGATTAATTGTTCGCTTAAATTAATATAATCATTCTTATGTTACGTTACTGTGCCACACAAGGCTATCAATGAGTTTATCGCAAATTCCATCAATTTCTCAATTATTATAATTATTCAATTTTATATAATTGAATTAATTCATCTCATAACACAAAATCATTTATATTCAAATAAATTCTCATTCCCATTAATATATTTATTTAGTAATATTAAGAAATTCTCGGGTATTACAATTACTCGTCTTTTACACAGGTACATAAAATAAACTAACTCTACACTTTTTCCCTTTTTACAAGATGATTGATAGAAATATTCTTCTAAAGTAAGCAGATAAAATTCAGTTCAAGTATATAAAAGTTTAAATAACTTTTATATTTAATACTTCTCAAATAAGCAGATAGTAATTAAAGCTCAGATATAAAAGTTCCGAGACTTTTACGTTTGGGATAATATACTTCTATGTAAGAAAATATGTAAACCTATGCATAGTTATAAAAGTTTATATAACTTTTCTATTTTATGTGAAAAGTGCTTCTGAGTAAGCAAATATATAACTTTAAGCTTGAATCAAATATGCTTTTGTAGAAGCATATATACAATTTTTGTGCAAATTTATAAAGATTTATTTTTCTTTATAAATAAAGAATGTGTTTGTATGTTAAACAAATATAACTTCAATTTCAGATATAAAGGTTTAACTAACTTTTATAGTGAGTGATATGCTTCTTTTTAAGCAAATATATTTACTGAAGTTTGTGATATAAAAATTTAAGTAACTTTTATATTATGCAACAAGTATTTAAGAACAAATTACTTTATGCACAAAATAATTGTGATGACAAATATCAAGTATAATAGTTTAATCAATTAAATAATATTTGATATAACAAATAAATATGTTTAACTCAAAAATATATATAATAAAATATTTTATCTATTTTGTGAATATTAAATATGACCACTTTAAACAACATTCGAATGATATTCGTATTTAAAGAATACCTTCGAATTTCGATATCTAAAACTGAACAAATTTAAAGTTTCACAATTGATATTACCACTTAGAACTTTTAAAATCGTTCGAATGATATTATTGATTAAGCAATACCTCCAAATATTGTATCTAAAACTGATCAACTTTACGATATTTATATAAATAAACTATATCAATAAAAGGTCACTTAGAAATTTAAATTGAATGATATTTTTATTTAAGGAATACTTCCGAATTTCGGTATCTAAACTAACTTTTTATTGATATGAATATATGAAATATATATATATATATATATATATATATAAATGTGCATAATAATTTATATTTGTATATCTATAATTGTAAAAACGTATGCGATAATGTAAATAAATCAATTCAATAACTTATCTCAAATATATTGACCAATTTTTTTCTGTTTCAAAATATCAGAACTTTGAGTAGAAGAGAGAGAAATCTTCGTTTTAGAGAGAGAATGCAGGTAAGGAGAGACTAAGTTTTGAAATTAGTATGCCCTCAAGCCAATCATATTGGATGTGATAAAAATTTACTTTGTATTCTTGTTTATTTATTAATAAAAGAATTTAATTTATTAAAGACATTCTTTATCCATGTTTAATTGGTTAGATTAAATAAAGGATATAAACCTATAGTTTTAGAGCAATACTTTTAGAATCATGATGTAATCATTCTAATGTGATCTAAATTCTAGATAGCTCAAAACTAAAATGTTCCTAATCATTGGATCACTAACGTGGGGCTACTGATTTCGGATAAATTAGTATATACTATGCTTGCTTTGTTAAAAAGAATGATTGATTTTAGAATCATTTGTGTGGATACACTAAAACAAGTATGTAGGTGCTTATTGGAGAATAAGTTCACTGAACGTGATTTGCTTCAGGAACACCTAATGGAGTTTTACTTAACTGACAATAGGAGTTCCTATAGTGATAGTAGTATAAGTGTGACACCACCGAATCCGGGTCCTATGACCCAGGTCCGGTCGCCACGAAATAATACTAACGTCCACCTTTAAGTGACATACGATAACTAAAATGCAAAATATAATAAACGTACGTCGTTCATTCAAAAGGTGTTACTAGTCTCAAGATTCGATAACCTTAATACATCAATACAAATATACCCTAGAATAAATATTAGGGTTCATATTACATTAACAGTAATTAAACAAATCATAAAGACAAAGTCTGCTCCTTGCAAACCATCCTAAATCTTTCCTTTACCCTTATCATTCCCTGAGGGCTCAGGCTTAACTGCAATATAAGACATGATATAGTAAGAATGAGCAACAAGTTTGCTCAGCAAATTTAAATACAACAATAAAGGATATATCATGATGAATGGAAAAATATCTGACAATCATTTCAACAAAATGAATATCATAAAGATACAACAATATGAATGTCTGAACGATTCAACAATATGAATATTTGAACGATTCAATAATATGAATATTTGAACGATTCAACAATATGAATATTAGAATGATTCAATAATATGAATATCTGATAGATTCAACGATATGAACATCTGAACAATTCAACAATATGAATATTAAAGGCAAAGATAATAATTGCCTTTAGAATTACTGATAGTCGAGTAGACTATGAACTATAACTTTCCAATGGGTTCAATAGCTAATTGACCCTTTTTAGAATTACTGGCTTCTGGCTACAGAAACTAAGTACCTCGAGGAGATTAGCCTCGGGCACAACGTGAATATGCATAACACTTATATCTGCTTACTCGTATTATATATATTAGATACTTGGGCACACTCCTACATATGAGGGGTGTTCTGTTCCGTCTAAGAATCCTTACCATCAATTGGTTTGGATAGCTTCAAAGAAACTTCATACACTAGTCTGACCGAGCAAAGGTTCAGACTCTTACTGATATAGTTCAAGAAATTTAGAACCTTGAATAATGCACAAGTCCAACACTGTACGAGCTCAAATGCACTAGGTGCGGACATCAATAATATCAATGTGGAATAATTGATAAGTAATTAAACCACTAAATAACATGCTTGGAAATAAAGTTCAAGCAATTAAGTAAACAACTTTCGATTCAACAATAACCTACTCAATACAATATGAGAAGGATAGAGAACTTGCACAAAGTGAAGTTTAGAATTTGCATAATATATGAATTTGTGTAAGTTCGGGGAACTTGCACAATACTCAACGTGTGAAGTTCGGGGAACTTGCACAATAATAGATTCCTTGCATAAAATAAATGCATAGGCTTAGACACTTACAACATCAAAGAGTGAAATTCGGGGAATTTCACCATAATAGATCCCTTGCATAAAGTAAATGCATAGGTTAGGACATTTGCTTACAACGTTCTTTGAGTAAAGTAAACACAAAGATAAGATACTTGCACAATATATGAGTTTGTATAAGTTTGGAGAACTTGCATATTAAAGAAATGAAGTTTGGGAATTTGCAAAATAACCAAAGTGTGAAGTTCGGGGAACTTTCATAATACTCAAAATGTGAGGTTCGGGGAACTTTCACAATACTCAAAATGTGAAGTTCGGGGAACTTTCACAATACTCAAAATGTGAAGTTTGGGGAACTTTCACAATACTCAAAATGTGAAGTTCGGGAAACTTTCACAATACAATAATAACCTGCTCAATACAATATGAGAAGGATAGGAATCTTTCACCAAAAACAAGTGAAGTTTAGAAACTCGCTTACACGGTTCATTGAATAAGGTAGTACATGAATTTAGGATACTTGGATTCCATATAACAATCAACTGAAGTTAGGAAACTTGCTTACAATCTCTGTTGAATAAGGTAATGCAAGGGTCTAGGAAACTTGCTCAAATATAACTTGAGGAAGATAGGGAACTTGCACAAATAAGGAGTGTAAGTCAGGGAACTTGCCTGTCTGCTCAGCTACAAATAATTCTAGCCATAATTTAAACAGCGTTGGAACGACCTAATATTAACAAGTCGATCTCTCCAATTAGTATAAGTTCACACATATAAGAATCTAATCATTATATAATTCTATCACATAAGATCACGTTCAATATCAAACAAACCATTTATAGCATCATAATATGTTAACTGTTAAAATCCGACTTAAGCAAATTGTTCGGGTCTGAAATTGTCCCGACGTAACTCTAGCATGCAACTACTAACATTAAACCAATACACATACTTATCATGTTGTAATTTCTCATTCGAAACTAGCACGCTCATCCTAATCCAATTTCAGAGTCATATGTTTTCATGCCGGTAAACCTCAAGTTAAACAAGTTCATACTTCAAAGGTTTACTACTCCGGTCATACTATCTCATAATGAGACTAAACAATACTTGATATTTATGCTTGAGTATACTACACACATATACTTTAATCACGTAGTTCATACTTGAAGTTCATTTTCTATAATTTAGCATGCACATGTGAAATCTGTATATAAACAAATGTGGTTCATGTTAATATGTCTATAGGCATAATGACATCCTAATAAACATGCTTGCATGATCATAATATAATTCACATGGTAATCATTGTCGTTAGCTTTCACATTCTATGTTTCTATTACAAGGTACACCAAGTCAAAAAGACAACACGGTACATGTAAAGTATCTCGTAACCGTTACTCACATGTATTAGAATGCATACCATAAGTTACATACATGTATTTAAGTGGTCACAATCTAAAAGACACAAGTCTTGGTTAAGTTCACTTTGAAAGTCTTAAGTTTCTCTTTTGAAAACGTCTTAACTTACGATCAAGTATACTAGTATGTTCTATCACATTAGTCTTAGTTCTCATGTTTATATAGAACACACGATAATGATCATGAAATTAGGATTCATTCATGCTACGTATACGTCAAAGTTCACATTTAAAACATATGTTGTTGTTAGTAACGTTCACTAATGAGGTTAAAATGCTAGCGCTTCATTACGAATCATATAAACACAAGTTAATAGGTTGTTCATGCACTTCTTAACCACACTACTACGCTCCTGGAAATTAGAATAGTAACATTGCATAGCATGTCATGGTTTGTGTTTCAAAACTTACATTATTGCTAGGAACGTGCATTAGTACGGTTCATATGATCACATTTCATTATGGAACCTATATACGCTAGTTAGCATGCTTCTCATACATTTTTAAATCATACTAATATGCTTCCAAAGTCAGAACACTAACATGCTTCATATATGTTAACATTCGTTCATGAAATCTTAAGTTTTATTTCATAACTATAGGTTGTTTCATAAACCATGTATGCAAACATAGCAAAACATGTTTACACAATGTTAATATACTCATATATGTGTATTAATCTAGTTCACATGCTTGCTCTAATAATATATTACATGATAGCACATAACAGTTCTGCAACAGAAATCAAAAACCAGACTCTGGTCCTGGCGCAGCTGCGCCGCTGGCCAGTACATAACTGGCGCAGCTGCGCAGGCTGTTGGCTAGAGACAGTAACTGCTCTCCTTCGGCAGTTCCTTCAGCCCATCTTAGAAAATAATTTCGAATCCTATCTAGCCATGCTATAATACATTCTTATCGTGCTTATGATCTTATATAATACATAACAACATATCCCAATCCATTAATTACTCAATCCATGAACAATTTAATAATCAAGAACTTTGAAAATTTTACAGAAAATGAGAATGGGAGAGCATGAATTGGAATTTATACCTCTGTCAAAGGAATGGACTGCAATATACTTTCTTAATCTCCTCTATAATAACAGTATACTCACTCTGTATAAGTTCCTTAGCAAATATTTCTCAGCAATGAAATGAAGGAGAGAAGAGCTCATATATATACAAATGAATACACGGTTCAAGCAATTGTTCATCAATTCAATCCAATAGATTGTTCAGTAACATGGAGGTTAATAAGAGGTTGGTGAGGAGTTGGTGAATCACATAATGAAACCCACTCCCTCATAATGATTATGGCTACATTGTTGAGATTGAGAAAATATAGAGTAGTGTCGTAGGTTATTGTTTGTTCACATAAAAGGGAATTGAGGATGAGCTCTTAAGCAATCTCAGCAACTTAAATATATGGGTAATGTATGTCAATACTTAGCTTATTCCAACTACACTTATAATACATATACACATAGTATATACATAGGTTGTATGTATTTATTCCATATACATTAAAATGGGTGTCACAATGTTATCTCAATAAAATAATGTATCAAGTAGGTACATATATACCAATCATATAATTCATGTACATTATATTAACACTGAATATAATTATTGTTTATAATAATAACTGTTATAATAATAACTTATGGGAAAACATTATCAATTAATAATGCTATTGATATTAATGTAAGGTATTCATAATAGTTTTCCTACCCTCATCATGTCACATGTTCTAAGTACACATTACACTTATCAATCTCACATAATACAATTAAGATTACTATATAGTCTATATATAATATACATAGTCACATTAATGTGCACATTGCACTTTATATAATATATAAAGGTAGCTACCTTATACCAAAGGTTTAATATAACATATACTTGCATATAACAATTAATCAATTAATCAAGTAAATATAATATTATTATATTTATTAATCTTTTACTCATTAATTATTATTTATTCATAATAATAATTAATCAACATATTATCAATTAATTACTCCCAATTCATTAATTATTATTTATTCATAATAATTATAAATCAACAACAATAATAATTTCATATGTTATCAATTAATTACTCAAATATCAATTAATCAATCACGATTAAATCTCTACATTATATTCAAGAAATTTGAATATATAATTTACTAACACACTTTTATCAATTCTCTGATATAAAAGTCTCAGGGTTAATCTACTAAGTTAAATAACCATTAATGATTCCCTTTAATAAAAATCCTAGCATTTATTCGCATAGGTTAAATTCACATAACCACATAAGTTTGAAAAATTAACTCTTAAAAATTTTAAATCATATATAAAATTAATAACGAGCTTAAAATTCCTGGTCGTTACATCCCTCCCCCCTTATAAAATTTCAGTCCTCGGAATTGTAAAAATAAGGTTACTCCAATAAAAACTGGATAATTCGTTCTTATCACTTAGATAATCTCTACCGTCTGCTGTACCACTTCTGGTCCCAACAGTCGACGTTCACCTACTTTATCCCAACATAACGGTGTTTGACACTATCTCCCATAAATGCTTCTTGTAAAAATCTCTTCTCTTAGTTCTGGTACTAACGGTACTCAAATTCGTCCTTCAAATCTTAGCAATCCAGTGCTATCAATCTTAAATTTCAACTCATCACCTTTAGCTAATCGCTTCATGATGTTATCACAAACTTCGTCCTTCTCTTGTGCCTCCTTAACCTTATCTAATAACTTCGGGCTTACTGACACTTAATTAATCTATCTTTTGTCTCCATCGGATACTTAACCTCTAAGTCTAGTCTTTCGAAAACTCTCACTAATCCTTCTTGAATGTTCAACCTCGATAACTTCCTTCTGCCTTTCCTATCCAAGGCATCTGCCACTACATTTGCTTTGCCTGCATGGTACAAAATCTCACAATCATAATCATTAATCAATTCTAGCCATCGGCGCGGCCTCATGTTTAATTCCTTCTGCATGAAGATATACATCAGACTGTGTATATCTCATACTTCTCGTCATACCAATAATGCTTCCAAAACTCCAAGGCAAAAACTATTGTTGCTAAATATCATTTGGGAAGACATCCACGAATTCCCTTCAAATTGGTATAACAGTTCCTATGAATGTATTCTACGGGGATAACTTCTTTGTTTGCTACTCCTATGCCCATAGGGTGTTCTAATTTCCTCACGGGTAAGTCTAACTGTTTAGTAAATTCTTTAGAAACAAAAGAGCAGGTGGCACCCGAATCGAATAACACATATGCAACTATATAATTGATCGGGATGATACCTGACACTACATCCTTGTTGTTGCGGTTGCCGCTAGCTGTAATGCCTTTTCTCTTCGGGCAGTCCTTGATTTGATGGTCTGTGGCTCTACATGCGAAACATCCTCCTTTTGGCTTATTCGGACATTAAGGAGCCATGTGCCCCGGTTGTCCACAATGATAACATGCGTTCTTCCCCTTCAAGCATTCCCCCGAGTGGTTCCTTCCACAGTTACTACACTTTAAACTTTTCTTAGCCTTTCCCCCGGATTTGCCACCTCCGGATGATTGGCTCTCCATCCATTTACACTTATTGGGGTTGCTGCCTCCGCCGCTTCCCACTTTCGGTCCTTCCTGGCCGGTCTTCTTATCTTGTTTAAATCGCGCTATGGCTTTAATGCCTCATTCGGCAATGATAGCCCTTTCCAAAAGATCAGAAAAGGTCTTAATCTTCAATACATCTATTGCCTTTTGCACCCATGGTTCCAATCCTAATTCAAATATCTCTGTTTTCCTGACCTCCGTATCCACCTGATGCGAGGTGAATCGAGCCCACTCTTTAAATCTTGTCGCGTTCTCTGCGACTGATATACCTCCTTGTCTCAGTTCCAGAAACTTAACTTCCATATCTTGCTGCGTATTCTCTTAAAAGAAATTCTTAAATCTGTCCCACATAATAACTCCTTCGCCTACTAGTCTTTTATTGGGTTCCCACCAATTATTAGTTTTGCCCTTTATCATGAATGTGGCAAAACTCGTCTTCTGTGCCTCGGCCACCCGTGAAACCTCAAACACCTTCTCAACTTCTTCTATCCATGTGTGGGCTTTGATTGGGTCTAAGGTTTCCCTGAATTTCGGTGGTCCTACCAATTTAAAGTCCTTAAACCTAGCCAAGTAATGTCCTGGCTGCTCAGCTACTGGCGGGGTTATGTTTTGCATTGCTTCTGTTAATAGGTTAATGAAGCTCTGCATTGGGTCGACAATTCCCCTTCCACCATTGCTAATAGATCCTTCCTCCTTCTGGTTCTGCAAAAATCCCCTAGGCGGCATGATCCTGAGGACAGGAAGAAAACATTAGGCTTTATGTGATATGCTATTCATGTTAGCATTAAGAAGTTAGGACGTCTATCAATCATAGCTGATTTAAATAAACAACTTCAGTATCACAATAAGACTCGATGGATATCCTCAATCCAACACCTACAAACTCTACTTGAGTTTCCTACTAAGGTTATATCTTAGGTTTCGCATTCCTAACGTTTATAACCTAAAGCTTTGATACCAACCTATGACACCCCCGAATCTGGGTCCTCTGACCCCGGTCCTGACCGCCACAAAACAATACTAACGTCCACCTTTAAGTGACATATGATAACTAAAATGCGGAATATAATAAACGTACGTCGTTCATTTAAAAGGTGTTACTAGTCCCAAGATTCGATAACCTTAATACATCAATACAAATATACCCTAGAATAAATATTAGGGTTCATATTACATTAACAGTAATTAAATAAATCATAAAGACAAAGTCTGCTCCTTGCAAACCATCCTAAATCTTTCCTTTACCCTTGTCCTTCCCTGAGGGCTCGGGCTTAACTGCAATATAAGACATGATATAGCAAGAATGAGCAACAAGTTTGCTCGGCAAGTTTAAATACAACAATAAAGGATATATCATGATGAATGGAAAAATATCTGACAATCATTTCAACAAAATGAATATCTTAAAGATTCAATAATATGAATGTTTGAACGATTCAACAATATGAATATTTGAACGATTCAATAATATGAATATCTGAACAATTCAACAATATGAATATTAGAATGATTCAATAATATGAATATCTAATAGATTCAACGATATGAACATCTGAACAATTTAACAATATAAATATTAAAAGCAAAGATAATAATTGCCTTTAGAATGACTGATAATCAAGTAGACTCTGAACTATAACTTTCCAATGGGTTTAATAGCTAATTGACCATTTTTAGAATTACTGGCTTCTGGCTACAGAAACTAAGTACCTCGAGGAAATTAGCCTCGGGCACAACGCGAATATGCATAACACTTACATCTGCTTACTCGTATCATATATATTAGATACCTGGGCACACTCCTACATATGAGGGGTGTTTTGTTCCGTCTAAAAATCCTTACCATCAATTGGTTTGGATAGCTTCAAAGAAAACTTCATACACTAGTCTGACCGAGCAAAGGTTCAGACTCTTACTAACATAGTTCAAGAAATTTAGAACCTTGAATAATGTACAAGTCCAAGACTATACGAGCTCAAATGCACTAGGTGCGGACATCAATAATATCAATGTGGAATAATTGATAAGTAATTAAACCACTAAATAACATGCTTGGAAATAAAGTTCAAGCAATTAAGTAAACAACTTTCGATTCAACAATAACCTACTCAATACAATATGAGAATGATAGAGAACTTGTACAAAGTGAAGTTTAGAATTTGCACAATATATGAATTTGTGTAAGTTCGGGGAACTTGCACAATACTCAACGTGTGAAGTTCGGGGAACTTGCATAATAATAGATTCCTTGCATAAAATAAATGCATAGGCTTAGACACTTACAACATCAAAGAGTGAAATTCGGGGAATTTCACCATAATAGATCCCTTGCATAAAGTAAATGCATAGGTTAGGACATTTGCTTACAACGTTCTTTAAGTAAAGTAAACACAAAGATAAGTTACTTGCACAATATATGAGTTTGTATAAGTTTGGAGAACTTGCATATTAAAGAAATGAAGTTTGGGAATTTGCAAAATAACCAAAGTGTGAAGTTCGGGGAACTTTCATAATACTCAAAATGTGAGGTTCGGGGAACTTTCACAATACTCAAAATGTGAAGTTCGGGGAACTTTCACAATACTCAAAATGTGAAGTTTGGGGAACTTTCACAATACTCAAAATGTGAAGTTCGGGAAACTTTCACAATACAATAATAACCTGCTCAATACAATATGAGAAGGATAGGAATCTTTCACCAAAAACAAGTGAAGTTTAGAAACTCGCTTACACGGTTCATTGAATAAGGTAGTACATGAATTTAGGATACTTGGATTCCATATAACAATCAACTAAAGTTAGGAAACTTGCTTACAATCTCTGTTGAATAAGGTAATGCAAGGGTCTAGGAAACTTGCTCAAATATAACTTGAGGAAGATAGGGAACTTGCACAAATAAGGAGTGTAAGTCAGGGAACTTGCCTGTCTGCTCAGCTACAAATAATTCTAGCTATAATTTAAACAGCGTTGGAACGACCTAATATTAACAAGTCGATCTCTCCAATTAGTATAAGTTCACACATATAAGAATCTAATCATTATATAATTCTATCACATAAGATCACGTTCAATATCAAACATACCATTTATAGCATCATAATATGTTAACTGTTAAAATCCGACTTAAGCAAATTGTTCGGGTCTGAAATTGTCCCGACGTAACTCTAGCATGCAACTACTAACATTAAACCAATACACATACTTATCATGTTGTAATTTCTCATTCGAAACTAGCACGCTCATCCTAATCCAATTTCAGAGTCATATGTTTTCATGCCGGTAAACCTCAAGTTAAACAAGTTCATACTTCAAAGGTTTACTACTCCGGTCATACTATCTCATAATGAGACTAAACAATACTTGATATATATGCTTGAGTATACTACACACATATACTTTAATCACGTAGTTCATACTTGAAGTTCATTTTCTATAATTTAGCATGCACATGTGAAATCTGTATATAAACAAATGAGGTTCATGTTAATATGTCTATAGGCATAATGACATCCTAATAAACATGCTTGCATGATCATAATATAATTCACATGGTAATCATTGTCGTTAGCTTTCACATTCTATGTTTCTATTACAAGGTACACCAAGTCAAAAAGACAACACGGTACATGTAAAGTATCTCGTAACCGTTACTCACATGTATTAGAATGCATACCATAAGTTACGTACATGTATTTAAGTGGTCACAATCTAAAAGACACAGGTCTTGGTTAAGTTCACTTTGAAAGTCTTAAGTTTCTCTTTTGAAAACGTCTTAACTTACGATCAAGTATACTAGTATGTTCTATCACATTAGTCTTAGTTCTCATGTTTATATAGAACACACGATCATGATCATGAAATTAGGATTCATTCATGCTACGTATACGTCAAAGTTCACATTTAAAACTTATGTTGTTGTTAGTAACGTTCACTAATGAGGTTAACATGCTAACGCTTCATTACGAATCATATAAACACAAGTTAATAGGTTGTTCATGCACTTCTTAACCACACTACTACGCTCCTGGAAATTAGAATAGTAACATTGCATAGCATGTCATGGTTTGTGTTTCAAAACTTACATTATTGCTAGGAACGTGCATTAGTACGGTTCATATGATCACATTTCATTATGGAACCTATATACGCTAGTTAGCATGCTTCTCATACATTTTTAAATCATACTGATATACTTGCAAAGTCAGAACACTAACATGCTTCATATATGTTAACATTCGTTCATGAAATCTTAAGTTTTATTTCATAAACCATGTATGCAAACATAGCAAAACACGTGTACACAATGTTAATATACTCATATATGTGTATTAATCTAGTTCACATGCTTGCTCTAATAATATATTACATGATAGCACATAACAGTTCTGCAACAGAAATCAAAAACCAAACTCTGGTCTTGGCGCATCTGCGCCGCTGGCCAGTACATAACTGGCGCAGCTGCACAGGCTGTTGGCCAGAGACAGTAACTGCTCTACTTCGGCAGTTCCTTCAGCCCATCTCATAAAACAATTTCGAATCCAATCTAGCCATGCTATAATACATTCTTATCATGCTTATGATCTTATATAATACATAACAACATATCCCAATCCATTAATTACTCAATCCATGAACAATTTAATAATCAAGAACTTTGAAAATTTTACAGAAAATGAGAATGGGAGAGCATGAATTGGAATTTATACCTCTGTCAAAGGAATGGACTGCAATATACTTTCTTAATCTCCTCTATATAACAGTATACTCACTCTGTATAAGTTCCTTAGCAAATATTTCTCAGCAATGAAATGAAGGAGAGAAGAGCTCATATATATACAAATAAATACACGGTTCAAGCAATTGTTCATCAATTCAATCCAATAGATTGTTCAGTAACATGGAGGTTAATAAGAGGTTGGTGAGGAGTTGGTGAATCACATAATGAAACCCACTCCCTCATAATGATTATGGCTACATTGCTGAGATTGAGAAAATATAGAGTAGTGTCGTAGGTTATTGTTTGTTCACATAAAAGGGAATTGAGGATGAGCTCTTAAGCAATCTCAGCAACTTAAATATATGGGTAATGTATGTCAATACTTAGCTTATTCCAACTACACTTATAATACATATACACATAGTATATACATAGGTTGTATGTATTTATTCCATATACATTAAAATGGGTGTCACAATGTTATCTCAATAAAATAATGTATCAAGTAGGTATATATATACCAATCATATAATTCATGTACATTATATTAACACTGAATATAATTATTGTTTATAATAATAACTGTTATAATAATAACTTATGGGAAAACATTATCAATTAATAATGCTATTGATATTAATGTAAGGTATTCATAATAGTTTTCCTACCCTCATCATGTCACATGTTCTAAGTACACATTACACTTATCAATCTCACATAATACAATTAAGATTACTATATAGTCTATATATAATATACATAGTCACATTAATGTGCACATTGCACTTTATATAATATATAAAGGTAGCTACCTTATACCAAAGGTTTAATATAACATATACTTGCATATAACAATTAATCAATTAATCAAGTAAATATAATATTATTATATTTATTAATCTTTTACTCATTAATTATTATTTATTCATAATAATAATTAATCAACACATTATCAATTAATTACTCCCAATTCATTAATTATTATTTATTCATAATAATTATAAATCAACAACAATAATAATTTCATACGTTATCAATTAATTACTCAAATATCAATTAATCAATCACGATTAAATCTCTACATTATATTCAAGAAATTTGAATATATAATTTACTAACACACTTTTATCAATTCTCTGATATAAAAGTCTCAGGGTTAATCTACTAAGTTAAATAACCATTAGTGATTCCCTTTAATAAAAATTCTAGCATTTATTCGCATAGGTTAAATTCACATAAGCACATAACCACATAAGTTTGAAAAATTAACTCTTAAAAATTTTAAATCACATATAAAATTAATAACGAGCTTAAAATTCCTGGTCGTTACAATAAGTGATCCTTGAATTGAGATCATCATAGTACCTTGTATATTCTAAGTTATACTTTTTCTTATCCCTTAATACTTCAGAGTATATTGTAGACACTCGAAATTTCTTTCCCTGTTATTAACACTGTAGGAGGGCAAGACTGTCTTTGTGACTCAACCCCGATCTCAAATCGGGCTGTCAGATCATCCCCGATCTCAATATCTGGTATTCAGATCAACCCCGATCTCGAATCGGGCAGTCAAATCAACCCCGATCTTAATATCGAGCCTTCAGATCAACCTCGATCTCAAATCGGGCCGTTAAATCAACCCCGATCTCAATATCGGACCGTCAGATCAACCCCGATCTCAAATCAGGCCGTCAGATCAACCCCGATCTCAATATCGGGCCATCAGATCAACCTCGATCTCAAATCGGGCCGTCAGATCAACCCCGATCTCAATATCGGGCCGTCAGATCAACCCCAATCTCAAATCGGGCCATCAGATCAACCCTGATCTCAATATCAGGCTGTTAGATCAATCTTGATCTCAAATCGGGCCGTCAGATCAACCCTGATCTCAATATCGGGCTGTCAGATCAATTTTGATCTCAAATCGGGCCCTCAGAACAACCCCGGTCTCAATACCGGGACATCAAATCAACCCCGGTCTCAACCCGAGAAGTACAGGTCAGCCCGATCTCAACCCAAAAAGTACAGGTCAGCCCCGGCCTCAACCCAGGAAGTACAAGTCAGCCCCGGTGTCAACCTGGGAATATAGGTCAGGCCCGGTCTCAACCCGGGAAGTACAGGTCAGCCCCGATCTCAACCTGAGAAGTACAGGTCAGCCCCGATCTCAACCCGAGAAGTACAGGTCAGCCACGGTCTCAACCCGGGAAGTACAGGTCAGCCCCGAGCTCAACCAGGAGGTACAGGTCAGCCCCGATCTTAACCCGAGAAGTCAAGTCAGATTCGAGAACAATCCTAAAGCATCATAATATCTCCAGGGAAAAATCTGGAAGGACCAAGTCAGCCTCGGAGACAACACTGAGGACAAACAGACTCGAATGAGATCCAAATCTTGGAAACAACCCCAGGAAGTCAACTAAAGGCCATGCCGACACTAAGGACAAACGGTCATTTTACTAACTCTAAGCCGATTTGGTCAAATTCAAGCTGAATTGATGCCTCCAAGGTCAGAACGAACCATAACGATGATCCCGAGTGCAAACAGCGCAAGACAGCTCAACGGACAAACTGCGGGGAATTGAAGACCTGGTTATGAACCCATCTTCTTGGACTCGAAAAATGTTTTATCCCATGTCATTATGACACTCTCAGCGAGGGCTTTCCGGAAAGGTACAGCACACCTCAAACGGACGCTTCGATTAAAAATTAAAAAGTTTTAACTTCGACCTCGCGTTGCTCGGAGTGCACATACTTCGAGACGATAGAACCCGGCACGTGGGCCCCACCAGGGGAGCCGTAACTCTACCTGCGATAGCATCAGGTAGGGTGGAGGCTCTCTAGCCTATATATATGAGGGCACCCCCCCTCATTTCAAAAAAAGAAAAACTCTTCGAACCTCTACCCGTTTGGTTTTTTGTCCAATTTCTTGTCTTCCAAACCAAACATTTTTCACTCTAACACGTAGATATACCCACATACTACCACATATCAAAAAATAACAGGTAGATTCTGACGTTTAAAGCCTACGATGTGGCAAAAAGCCCGTGTAGCAGTCCATTATGAGTATTTTTATGATTAGCAAGTCAATACTACTACTTTACACTTTTATACACTTGCACGTTAAGTTTTGTTTTCCAAATACACCCGAAACTCAGTTCTGTGGCCGCTTTCATCAACTTTTAGTATATTTTTGTATATAAACGCATTTTCTGGCATTTCTACAACTCGGATTGACGATCCGTCGCTTTCAGCAGCCTCGACATACTTGCATCTTCGTTTTAAGCAACTTCGCCGGACTCGATTATCTTTCTAGTCTGGGTTTGGCTTTTTTTATATATATTTAACTATATATATACTAATTTTTCAATTCTGTCAAGCCCAAATATCAAATCTGAGGTAGTTTACTACTTTTATATATATTTATGCATATATGAGCAACTTTCACCACCACTGAGTTCTATTCCCAGTCTTGGTTGACTACGTTTCAGACTCTATATATATATATATTTATATTTCAGTTTGGCCTGGATTATTCTGTGGCCTTTTTACTGCTTTTACATATAAATATGCATATATAAGCAACTTTCACCACCACTGGGTTCTCTTCCCAGTCTTGGTTGACTACTTTTCTGTATATTTACATTTCAGTTCGGCCTGGATTATTCTGTGGCCTTTTTACTGCTTTTATATAATTTATGCATACATAAGCAGCCTTCACCATACTGGGTTTTCTTCCTAGTCTTGGTTGACAACATTTCTATACATTTATATTCCAGTCCGGGCACCGGTGTGAAAATCGATCGCCCTTTACAGCTTTTATATATAATTATATATATATACATATATATATATATATATATATTGCTTTACTCGCTTTTATTAAACTGTTTCTTTAAATATTCATTTTATATGAATCGTCACTAATATATATGCGGGCGAACTAGATTTATTTAAATCTCGCCAACTCTAGCTTTCAAACGGTTCAAAATCGGTACAGACGGAACCGGGAAGCTAGAATGGCTGAGATTTATTTAAATGTAGCATTTTTCTAGTTGCAGTTATAAAAGCTACCTCGCGGCCCTTAGATCGCTATCTAGTGGGAACGAGACGCTTCGGCCATGTGTGAACCAGGATTTACTAAATGAATCCTCGGTTTTGACGATATTTTAATATATATATATATATATATATATATATTTCTGTACAAATTTGAGTTGTGCAAGTTTAGTGGCTACTCATATGTGAGCCTAGGAATCGTGGGATTCATGATCAAACTGATCAGAATTTGATTCCCACGATGGACAAACTCCATTTTACAAATGTATCCTGCCAGTTTTTCTGTAAAAATGTACATTCAAAAGACCTTAAAACGATTATCCGGATTTAAGGTCTCAACATAGTGAAAATATAGGTTTGTCGTGTCAGAGTCCCTTCGATGGCTATCATGTCCATGAGGAGACCGACACTTGTATATATGTTGTGGACGAGGATGCTTCGCAGCACGACAATCACCATTCCAATTGAGCCTTAAGGCTAAAAAGATAAAACTAAAATATCGATATGCTTCAATTCCTATGCCAGCGTAAGGGTTTGAAAACCATCTTTTCCAAAACATCACTCAATAATCTTTTCGAAAAGACAAGCTTTTGCATATCAAATTAAACACTTTTATAAATCAAATCAAAGACTTTTTGCAAATCAAATCAAACCCTTCGTATATAGGTTTAACGATGCATAAGACATGCTTTCCATCAAACATAGGCCAAATTTTCAAACAGCAATTCACACACACATCTCAGTTTTTAAGGGAAATATTGAAAAGATGCGGTACCGTGTTTACACGGGAGTTGTGGGGTGACTAACACCTTCCCCACACTTAACCAAGCCCCCGAGCTCAAAACTTTGTTTTTAAAAGATCAAGTTTTGACAGTGTCTAACAATTGGGCCTCCTTTCAAACAAAACTAGGTTGAGTTGGTACAACCATTTCAAATATACCAACTGGCGACTCTGTAAAAACGTTCAATCGTCGACATGATACATGTTGGCCTTTTCCTAAAAAACCCTTCAAAACCTTTTTTTCGCAATAAAAAGAGTGAGGGTAGAGATAACTCAGGAAGAGAGAAAGATCCAGGGTTGTGACCCGACCCACAGATTTTTTCCCAACGTCGACAGGTGGCGACTCTGCTGGGGACAGTAGAGGGCTTAGGCAGCGTTCTAATCTTTTTAAACATTTCCCTTTCAAAACTACGTAAGTATGAATGCTGCGTCTTTACATTGAATGAATGCATGAATGCTGCGCCTTTTCATGGAATGAATGTGAATGAATGCTTTTCCTGCTTTTTAGTGCTTCGCACCCATATTTAGTGATTCACACCCATGTCATCATACGCATAATGGTGAGGCACGATGTATGTGAATGTATGTTGTGTGATTCCTCTCTCAAAGAGGCAAAACTCATCGGTGATAAGTAATGTCTCTGGGGACGGCTTAGTCTCTAGGGCTCATGAAAATGCACCACCCAGATTCGCTCCAAGTTGAAAGATCGGATTAATTTCCCCTCTAGTAGATTGCGATGATCTGGGAACTTTCATGCCAAAAAGCCGCGAGAGTAGCCTCTGATTAATCAAATCTGAAGGGAAGCTTCTTCATGCCTTCCTCTTTCAATTTAATGTCAAGTTTTCAATTCCAAATGTAAAGGTGCACAATGTAAATAATGAAAGATTTACATTCCTTGTCATATACATCCGGTCATGTTATCCTGTCATCAAAACAACTGATCTCTGTTTTGTAGGATAAGATTAAAAACTACAAAAACACATCATGGCATGCATCTTATCCCTATCTACCTCAGGAAATTGACACGCTTACATTTTGTTGTATCCTGTCACTAGATCCTAAGTCTAAGAAGGAACTAAAGTCCATCCACGGACATGACTTCCAGTGCTCAAACAGAATCCACCCATGTATCTAGGGAAGAGTTTGAAGGACTGAAGAATCAGATAGCCGAATTGGCCAATTTTCTGAGGGAACAAAGCAAGGCCCTTAAAGGGAAACAAGCCCAAGCTTACACAGAATTGGGAGCACCTGGTGGTAGTGGTAGCGGTTAAGAGACTAAAAAAGCCAAAACTCATATTTCTGGACCACAAAACCATGACACAACCTAACAAAACCTCTGAAATCACCATCCTCAACAAAGATAGAAGCTGGTGACATTATGAAGAAAATACAGCAAATAGAAGAAACTCTCTGGTCTATCAAAGGGACTGGGGCATTCGGCAGTGTTAATTACTCCGACCTCTGTATTTTCCCCGGGGCTCGTTATCCCAAAAAATTTAGAACTCCTAATTTCCAGAAATACGCTGGATTGGAAGACCCCTACACCCACCTAAAAGTATTCATTGGAGAACTCGGATCCTATGCAGAGGACGAGAAACTTCGAATGCAATTATTCTAGAAGAGCCTAACTGGAGAGGTCAGAACCTGGTATGCCCGTCTGGACAACTCTAAAATTCACAGTTGGGAAGAGTTAGCCCATGCCTTCCTTAGTCAATACAACTTCCAATCTCAGCTGGCTCCAGACAAATACTAGATAACCAAGATTAAGAAAAAGAACATTGAATAATTTAGAGAGTATGCCCAACGATGGAGGCGGGTTGAAGCACAAGTCACCCCAGCCATGACTGAGTCGGAGATAGTCATGACCTTCATTGATATCCAAGAAGCTCCATATTATGAGAGGGTCCTAGCAGGCATAGGAAAACCATTCTCTAAAATGATCAAACATGGCAAAATAACAGAAATGGGGGGCTCAAATCCGGGAAGATAAAATATCTAACCGCCCTCAAAGCTGTCGCTGAGCATATCCAGTCCAAAAATTACGGGAGTAATCCCTGGAGGGTACACAAAAAGAAAGATGAAGAAGTGTCCTTAGTATTGCAAGGACAAAATCAAAGAGGCGAGTCAAACAGTATACCTATTCAAAGAAGGAACTATACTCCTTTCCAAGCTCCAGCATAGCCTTCAAACCCTCCATTTTAGAAAAATATGGAGGTCAGGCGTCGAAAAACTTTCACCACGTTAGGGGATTCACTCGAGAATGTGCTAAAGCTATTGACGACACAAAAAAAGATAGTGCAACTCCTTCCACCAACTAGCACTGGTGGCCGGAACTTCGACCCAAGCAAGAAGTGCGCTTACCATTCCGGATCTCCAGGCCATGACACTCAAGACTGTTGGTCTCTCAAGCATAAAATTCAAGACTTAATTAACAACAGAGAGATTGTGGTAACAAAATCCAAACAACCGCATGTGTAGGACAATCCTCTCCCACAAAATAAAGAGGAGAATGTCAACATAATCAGCACCACAAGTGGAGAAGCATCTAAGTACCTCCGTTATGTGGGAGAATCAACTCCATCCAACAACAACAGCCCAGACAGTTGGGAAGTCTCAAAAAGGAGATTCCTGATAGAGCAAGAGATAAAGTCTATTAAGGAACAAATCGAGTAATTACCAGAACTGGTCGTCTACCAACAACAGATCACCAGACAGATGTTGAAGCAGGCCAACCAGTCTGATGCCAATCGTCCTCCTACACCGAAGATAAATCCCATCTCCGTAAAAGATCACTACAGGTCTCATGAGCATGAACTCTTGGACGACAAAGTGGCCAAAGAGGAAAATGTCCAAACTGGTAGAAAATTCTTGTTCCAAAGGAACTTCACCAACCTGAACCAGTCAATGGAGGAAATCCTCTAGATGTTAATCAACGAGGGAATGGTTGCAGATTTATTACCACCATTGAACCCACGATCCAAAAAATTCAAACCTTACCAAATTTGTTAGTATCACTCCAATTCACTAGGCCATGACACCTGAAGATTGCTGGGACTTAGTAACCTGATTCAGAACATGATTGAAAGCGATGAATTGATAAGGGGAAATCAAGTTCTTGACCTCCCAGATGAAGATATTCTCTGGATCCCCACTGTATGGAATCAGGATATAGTGGCTGTTGTATCTTGTGACTAAAGAGCCATCCGTTACACCCTTAGTACTGCCAGGGAAAGGGGTCAAAGAAATCCTGTGAAGGTGGCCGCACCAGAACCTCTAATCTTGCTATTCAGACCTCAGTATCCAATTGTTAGTCTGAAGAGGGTCCCATGGAACTATGGGAATGACGAAGGTTCCAATTCAAACAATATTGCCATAGTACCAAAGGATAATCCATTATACCTGCCTCAGCGGGTGATCAAACCTAGTTGTCAAAGCCAAAGAAAAGGTGGCTGAAGAGAAAATCGAAGAGTTCCTCAACAAAATGGGACACAATGAAATCAAGGTAGTGCAGAATCTGAAGGATGCACCTAAGCAAATGTCCATCCTAGATTTGGTCTTATCCTCGGTGGATCATCACAACATTCTAGTGAAAGTACTAGAAGAAGCCAATCTGCCACATAGCTGTTGGGTTTGTACGAAATCGTGACGCAATCAAATTGCAAAAATTAGCAGAAGCATGGTATATCAAAGTTTAAAAATTTCTACAAAACCATCACCCGGATCATCCTTTATGCAAATTATTAATTTAAAACGATAAATAAGAAGTTATGAAATTATACCCTTGTAGAACGAAGCTTCCACAGGTACTAGTTCAACTCCTTGTTCTTCGTGATCTCCTTGACTTTCAGGGTTAGATTCCTTCCTTTGATCAACGTTAGCCACCCAAGTGTTTAGCCTCTAAAGGTGATCCACCAAGGAAGATGAATTATCAAGAAGGAGGGTGGTTGGCTTAGTTTTCTATCCTTTATAGAAAAGAAGTACTCTCCAACAATTGGAATTGCATCAACTGATATCTATTATAAGACTCCTCTTATATAGATATTGGTCAACCCTTCTAATCATATTAGACATAGGATTTCATTTAATAATTTAACTCTTTTAATTAATTTAGACTTTCCACCACATTGGGAATAATTAATTAAATTAATTTGTCTCCTAATCTTATTAGGAATAAATGAGAGTACTAATATTAAATTAATTACTAAACTCCTTTAGAAATTAAAATAATAATAATTGTAATAATATTAATAAGACATCTCTTATTAATTTATATTTAATATTTCCAAAATATTAAATAACAAATATTAAGTTATTTAATTTATTCTATCACCATAGATTAAATTAATTACACTTAATGCATTATTACGATTATGCCATTACCTTCTTAAATAATTATTATTCCTTTTATGGTGTGACCCATTAGGTTCTCCATATTAAACCGGTTGTGAATAAATCAATTAGAACAATTCTAATCTTATTTAAATAAATAAATTAAACTAATAATCTATTTAAATAAATAATATTTATTCTACAATAGGGATAAGCCTCCCTAGCGATCAACGACTTTCCAGATAATATAGATTTCAACATTAATCATAAAAGAACCTGTGAGTAAATAGTTACGGTATAATTCAATCCTTCTACCATACAATGTCCCAATTAAATATAAGACATGGATTTACTGTCAAGTCTTATTTTATTCAATTATATGTATTTCGATTAGAAAATGTACAACTCCAAATAATGTAAATTAAAAACTCCTTTCTAATTTCATTCCACCTTGGCCAAGGATTCCTGGGTTGTCATTTAACGAATCACATAGGACATATCTCCTCTTTTACTTGAGGTGGTAGATTCTTTATTGATCATTCATTATCTCATTATGTAACTCATTATACCCAAGCATACCCTTTTATATACCCTAAAGGGCTTTAAGGAATAAGTCAAGGTATAATTCATTACATACAAGATACTATGATGATCTCAAGTCCAAGGATCACTTGTACTACTATCACATTAGGAAGTCCTATTGGCAGGCGAGTAAAACTCCATTAGGTATTCCATAGCGAGTCACGTTCGGTGAACTTATTCTCCAATAAGCACCTACATACTTGCTTTAGTGTCTCCACACAAATAATTATGAGATCAATCATCCTCATCCAATGAGCAAGCAACATATGTACTAATTTATCCGGATTTACTAATCCCCTTTTTAGTAATCCCATGATTAGGAACTATTTTAGTTTTTAAGCTTTCTAAGAATTTAGATCTCATTAACATGATCAACATCATGATTCTAAAAGCATTGCTTAAAACTATGGGTTATTTACATATTATAAAAATAGCACCATGTAGATAATTAAATGCCTTTAATAAATAAATATTTTATTAATAAATAAATAAGATTATTTATAAAGCATGTGCTTTATCATCATACATGATTGGCTTTTATGCACACTACTATCAATCTCCCACTTGCACTAAAGCCAATCGCCATGGTATCTCATACCCATCTTCTCTAAGTGACGATCAAACTACTGTTGTGTTAAAGCTTTAGTAAATAAATCTGCAATGTTGTCTTGCGAGTCTACACGCTCCAAGGTGACGTCTCCTCTTTCAATGATCTCCCTGATCAAGTGAAATCGCCGCAACACGTGTTTAGATTTTTGATGAGACCTGGGTTCCTTAGCCTGTGCAACTGCTCCTGTGTTGTCACAGTAAATGGGAAGTGCTTCTCCAATGCTAGGAACCACACCAAGTTCAGTTATGAACTTCTTCATTCGAACAGCTTCCTTTGCAGCTTCACTTGCAGCTATATACTCTGCCTCTGTCACTGAATCAGCAACTGTTTGCTGCTTGGAACTCTTCCAACTCACTGCGCCTCCATTCAAGGTAAACACATACCCTGAAATAGATTTACTGTCATCTTGGCCTGTTTGAAAACTTGAGTCTGTGAATCCCTCGAGTTTTAATTCAGACGCACCGTAGACAAGAAAAATATCTTTAGTCCTTCTCAAGTACTTTAGGATATTCTTCACTACCTTTCAGTGCTCTTCTCCAGGATTCGACTGCTATCTGATCATTACACTAAGTGCATGAGCAACATCCGATCTAGTACATATCATATCGTACATGATAGATCCTATTATAGAAGCATAAGGGATCTTACTCATATGGTCTCTCTCCTCAGGTGTCTTTGGGGCCTATTTTTTGGAGAGATGTATTCCCTGGCTTATCGGTATGAGACCTCTTTTAGGAATCTTCCATGCTAAACCTCTTTAGCATCGCATCAATGTACGTTCCTTGGGATAAATCAAGCATCTTTTTAGATCTATCTCTATAGATCTTTATCCCTAAAATATAGGATGCTTCTCCCAAGTCCTTCATGGAGAAGTGTTTAGATAACCAAATTTTAATCTATTATAGCATAGGAATGTCATTTCCTATCATTAATATATCATCAACATATAATACAAGGAATGATACTGCGCTCCCACTAACCTTCTTGTACACACATGATTCATCAGTCGTTTTTGATAAAATCAAACTCTTTAATTGTCTCATCAAAACAAATGTTCCATCTACGAGAAGCTTGCTTCAATCCATAAATGGATCGTTGCAGCTTACAGACTTGATTTTTTCCAACCTTTGAAACAAATCCCTCTAGTTGTGTCATATACACATCCTCCTCAAGTTTCCATTGAGGAAGGCTGTTTTTACGTCCATCTTCTAGATCTTATAGTCGTTATAAGCTGCAATCGCAAGCAAAATCCGAATAGACTTTAGCATAGCTACTGGTGAGAAGGTTTCATTATAGTCACCTTCTTGTCTTTGTTTGAAACCTTTTGCAACCAGTCGGGCCTTATAGGTCTCTACCTTGCCGTCCGCTCCGGTCTTTCTTTTAAAGACCCATTTACACCCAATAGGCTTAATGCCTTCAGGTGGTGAAACCAAAGTCCATACTTTATTTTCATACATGGAGTCCATTTTGTATTTCATGGCTTCAAGCCATTTCCTTGAGTCTTTATTACTCATAGCCTGTTCATAATTCAATGAATCATCATCATTCATGATGTGTACCTCATCGTCATCCTCTATAATGAATCCATACCTCTCAGGTATCTTTGGTACTCTTCCAGATTTACGAACAGGGTGTGGTATAGTAGGTTCTTATACTTGGTCAGGTACCTGACTTTGATCCGTGGTAATTTGTGGTTCTTGAACTTCTTCAAGATATATCTTACTCCCACCGACCCCTTCATGGATAAACTCCTTTTCCATGAAGGTAGCATGTTTCGCAACAAACACCTTTTAATCAGTTGGATGATAGAAATAATACCCTAAAGTTTCTTTAGGGTATCCCACAAATCTACATTTATCAGATTTAGTCTGTAGCTTATCATTTTCAAACTTTTTGACATAAGCTGGACAACCCAAAGTCTTAACATGCTTAAGATTTGGTTTCCTCCCCTTCCACATCTCATATGGAGTCTTTGGGGCGGATTTGGTAGGTACCTTGTTACGTAGGTATGCAGCCATTTCTAGGGCATATCCCAAGAAGGAAATTGGAAGGTCGGTAAAACTCATCATAAATCTAACTATGTCCAACAGTGTTCAATTTCTCCTTTCAGATACTCCTATTTAACTGTGGTGTACCTAGAGGAGTCCATTTTGAGATTATACCATTTCCTTTGAGACAATTGAGAAACTCACCGCTTAAGTATTCTCCACCTCGATCTGATCAAAGTATCTTTATACTCTTGCCCGTTTGTTTCTCTACTTCACTTTTGAACTCTTTGAACTTTTCAAATGATTCTGACTTGTATTTCATTAAATACACATATTCCAAATCTTGAGTGATCATCAGTGAAAGTAATAAAATAAGAATACCCACCCCATGCACTTGTTGTCATAGGTCCACAAACGTCTGTGTGAATCAATGCCAACAGCTCTGTAACTCTTTCTCCTTTTCCACTAAAAGGAGATTTAGTCATTTTACCCATGAGACAAGATTCACAAGTTGGATATAATTCATAATCGGATAGCTCTAGGAGCCCATCTTTATGCAACTTGGATAATCTTGTTTCATTGATATGACCGAGTCTACAGTGCCACATGTAGGTATAATTAATATCATCTCTTTTTCTTTTCTTAGTTTGTTCAATTTGAAATATATTTTCTTGTAAGTCAAGTTTATAAAGTCCATTTCGCAAATTTCCAATACCATATAAAACATCGTCTTTATAAATAGAACAACCATTATTTTTTATAACAACGTTAAATCCTTCCATATCTAATACAGAAATTGAAATAATATTTTTAATAATATTCAGAACATAATAACAATTATCAAGTCTTATTTTATTCAATTATATGTATTTCGATTAGAAAATGCACAACTCCAAATAATGCAAATTAAAAATTCCTTTCTAATTTCATTCCACCTTGGCCAAAGATTCCTGGGTTGTCATTTAACGAATCACATAGGACATATCTCCTCTTTTACTAGAGGTGGTAGATTCTTTATTGATCATTCATTATCTCAATATGTAACTCATTATACCCAAGCATACCCTTTTATATACCCTAAAGGGCTTTAAGGAATAAGTCAAAGTATAATTCATTACATACAAGATACTATGATGATCTCAAATCCAAGGATCACTTATACTACTATCACATTAGGAAGTCCTACTTGACAGGCGAGTAAAACTCCATTAGGTATTCCATAGCGAGTCACGTTCAGTGAACTTATTCTCTAATAAGCACTTACATACTTGCTTTAGTGTCTCCACACAAATGATTATGAGATCAATCATCCTCATCCAATGAGCAAGCAACATATGTACTAATCTATCCGGATTTACTAATCCCCTTTTTAGTAATCCCATGATTAGGAACTATTTTAGTTTTTAAGCTTTCTAAGAATTTAGATCTCATTAGCATGATCAACATCATGATTCTAAAAGCATTACTTAAAACTATGGGTTATTTACATATTATAAAAACAGCACCATGTAGATAATTAAATGCCTTTAATAAATAAATATTTTATTAATAAATAAATAAGATTGTTTACAAAGTATGTACTTTATCATCATACATGATTAGCTTGTATGCACACTACTATCAATACCGTGGCTGCCGAGAAGTTCCGTTATGTGGTAGAACACATTTTTAACAGCAATATGATATCTTTCACTGACGATGATATTCCTGTAGAAGGAACGGGCCATCATAAGTCCCTGCATATAGCTGTGTTGTCTTTTGGGTATGTTATCGGAGGTGTGCTTATAGATGGAGGATCGTCCCTCAACATCTGTCCCTACGACACCTTGGAAAAAATGAAGATCAACCCAAACCGGATCAAAACCAGTTATGTGGTAATCCGGGCTTTCTATGGATCTCGCTGACAAGCTATGGGAGAGATAGAGCTTCCATTAGAGATTGGCCAACACACTTTCTATGTGTCCTTTCAGGTGCTCAACATTCACCACTAGATATAACTTGTTGTTGGGTAGGCCATGGATCCACATGGCAGGGGCAGTGCCATCCACCCTCCACTAACAGCTCAACTACATTATCAACGACAACCTCATTACAATCAATACTGAACCAGAATACCCTGTCTGCATACAAGGAGACTATGCCAGTGATTAGCCTGGATGTAGGGATTGAACCTGCAAGTTTTCAAGCTCTGGAGGTGAGTGATACTCAGTATCTACCTATTAGAGCACTAGCATTAAAACCTAAAGTCTCCCCTGAAGTGATGACAGTGGGCCAAGAGATGATATCTTTGGGTTTCCAACCTGGAGAAGGGTTACGAAAGAATCGGCAAGGTATCAAAAGTCTAGTACAAATCCTGAGCCAGACTGGGAGAGCCGGATTGGGTTATTCATCCAGGTCAAGCCACCGGAACCCACAAAAGCACCCCAAGGCTCATGCCTCCACAATTCTGCTGCCAAACCTTACCAGTGCCGGATGGGTGAAACCCATGAGGAAGATCCCAGCTGGGGTATCAACCATGTTATTTCCTTTAATCATACCCGTAAGTGAGAGAAAAGCCCTCAAGCTTGAGGTAGATAATGAAAAAAGAAAAAGAAAAGATCATGTACGAAGGACAAGACTCATTTGCTAACATGCGGGTCATTATAAATTATGAGGGTATGAATGATGAGATCCCAGACAGCGACGACGATGATCAGATTCAAATTCCTCGCATCAAGAAGGGAAAAGGGGGCAGCTCAAAGAAAAACCCCGACCCTATTATAAAGGATGTCTCAGTCGTTATGCGAGACGAGATAGATGATCACAAATCCTTGATCCTCCCTGCTCATGAGGATTTAAGCCCTTGATAACTGGAGCAGTGTCCCTTGCCTTAGTCAAAAAGGGTAAAGGGGCAGAGAGTCTGTCTGCCCTTTAAACATGCTTTCATTCACTGCTTACTTTTGATTGCACAACTATAGCAGTAATTTTGTCATGCTTTGCCAAATGCTCTGTATATTTAAGCAGTTGTATATATTAAAATGAAAGCATTTTTTGTTTTCAGGACTCAAGCATTAGATATGTTTGCCTCTGCTGATGAGATGCCAACCTGTCAAAGTGACTACAACTTTGATGTAGAACTGAACTTCGACTTGATGGGTATTGATCAAGAGGAGGAAGATGACTATGAGGTACCCGAGGAGATCAAAGAATGGGTCGAAGACAAACCCAAACCAAACCACCACTATCAACATAGGAACCTCCGAAAATATCAAAGAAATCCAGATAGGCATAGACCTCACCCCAGACCAAAAAGTAGACCTGATCGAACTCCTAACACAGTTCCAGGATGTGTTTGCATGGTTATATGAAGACATGATTGGCTTGTCCACTGACATTGTCATCCATTAAATGCCCATTAACGATGGATTTAAGCCAGTCAAGCAAAAGCTCAGGCGATTGAAACCTGAATAGAGTCTAAAAGTCAAAGAAAAAGTCGTTAAACAATTCTAAGCCGGTATCATAATGTTACCAACATACCCTGAGTGGTTTTCGAACATAATCCCAGTGCCTAAACCTGAAGGGAAAGTACGAGTATGCATGGATTACCGAGATTTGAACAAAGCCTGCCTCAAGGATAATTTCCCAGTACCTTTTATCCACATCCTAATCGACAATACGGTGCAGTACGGCATGTATTCCTTCGTAGATTGCTTTGCTGGTTACCATCAAATCATGGTTGCTGAGGAGGACCGGGAGAAAATAGCTTTCATCATTCCCTGAGGAACCTTTTGCTATAGGAGACTATCCTTCGGCCTCATCAATGCCAGAGCCATGTATCAGCGAGCCATGATGGCCCTGTTTCATGACATAATACCCACGGAGATAGAGGTCTATGTGGATGACATCATCATCAAATCCCGGAGGGAGGATGACCCCCTTGACCATCTCAGGAAGTTGTTCAACAAGTTGCGTAAGTATAACCTCAAGCTAAATCCAGCCAAATGTGCTTTTGGCATCAAATCAGGCAAATTGTTAGGATTCCTGGTGAGTAATCGAGGCATCGAGCTAGATTCTGCCAAGATCAAAGCCATCACTGAGATGCCAGTACCTCGAACAGAAAAGGAGATACGTGGGTTCCTGGGAAGGATTAATTTCATAAGCCGATTCATTTCCCAGCTCAGAGAAACCTGTGAACCCATATTCAAGCTATTAAGGAAGAATTCCTCCACTAAATGGAATGATGATTGTCAATAAGCCTTCCTTGCCATCAAGAAACAGCTGGTCGAAGCACCTATTTTGGTACCGCCGAGGGATGGAGTTCCCTTGTTCATGTACCTGTTCGTCAATGCCAATGCAATGGGCTATATTTTAGGACAGAAGGATGATAGTAGCAAGGAAAGAGCCATCTACTACATCTGTAAAAGATTCAGCAGTGGTGAACAGAAATACTCTCTGATCGAGAAGACACGCTGTGCATTAGCATGGGCCGCTATGAGGTTGCAACACTATTTGTATGGGCACACAACCTACCTCATATCTCGCATGGATCCACTCAAGTACGTATTCAACAAGCCAATATTGAATTGTTGACTGTCCAAATAGTAGTTGATCCTACAATAGTTCGACATTGTCTACGTGACTCAAAAGTTAATCAAGGGTCAAGGCATTGCAGATCAATTAGATGAAGCACCTTCAGGAGGGTTCGAGCCCCTGGAGACTTATTTCCCAGATGATGGAATCATGACAATTCAACAACTCTAGCAAGAGAATACAGTCCAACCACGGAAAATGTATTTCGATGGAGCAGTAAACATGGAAGGTGCCGGAGCTGGGGTAGTCCTTATCTCTAGTACAGGAGAACAATATCCTGTGGCTACCAAAATTCAATTTGGCAACACCAACAACACAACCGAGTATGAAGGCTGTATAATGGGGTTGAAATTAGCCCAATCCATGGGTATCAAACACCTACTGGTCTTTGGAGACTCTAAGTTGGTCATCAGACAAACCATCAGGGCATATCACACCAAAGAACTGCATTTGCTGCCCTATCATCGACAGGTCGTCAAAATATTATTGGAATTTGAAGACATAACCTTCAGCCATATTCCTCGGGGTAGGAATGACTTCGCTGATGCATTGGCAACGTTGGCTTCATTAATCCGTATATCTGATAGGAGTGGGATTCCCTGCATCAAATTTATAATTCAGAAAGCCCCGACATATGAGAATTACATTGGGGAAGTATCAGATGAAATACCTCCTGACAATCAGCCTTGGTATCAAGACATCAAAGAATATCTATGAGATGGATCCACACCCGCTAAAGCAAGTCAATCCGAGCGAAAGTGGATTCACAAGATGGCCATGAAGTTCTACCTGAGTGGAGATGCACTCTATAAATAAGATGCTGGAATAGGTCTGTTAAGATGCCTTAATAAAGAGCAAGCCCAGAGACTGATGGATGAAATCCATGGTGGAGTCTGTGGTCCATACATGAGCGGTCATCTACTGGCTAAGAAGATACTAAGAACAGGACATTACTAGATCTCGCTCAAAGCTGACTATGATGATCATGTCAAGAGATGCTTTCAATGTCAAGTACATGGAAATGCCATACATGCTCCTCCAAATGAGCTACACAATATGAGTTCACCATGGCCTTTCTCCGTGTAGGGAATGGATGTGATCGGTCCAGTGGAACCAAAACCAGCAATGGTCATCGATTAATCTTCACCATGATTGATTACTTCACCAAGTGGGTTGAAGTAGCCTTTTTTCCCAAAGTTACCAAAGAGGCCATCATTGGTTTCATCAAAAACAATGTCGTATGTCGATATGAACAATCGAAGGTGATCGTGTCAGACAACGCCAAGAACCTGAACAATCAAATGCTGAGAGAACTATGCAGTAAGTTCCACATCAAGCATCTTAACTCCGTTATCTATCTGCCAAAGATGAACGGTGCTGTCGAAGCGGCCAACAAGAACATCAAAAAGATCATGCAAAAAATGTCTGCCAATTACAAAGAATGGCCTGACCAGCTGCCTCTAACCCTGTTAGCATACAGGACATCAATACGCACCTCTATTGGGGCTACCCCTCTATTCATTAGTCTATGGCATAGAAGCAGTCCTCCCCATAGAAGTAGAGATAGAGTCCTTGTGAGTGTTAATCGAGGCTCAGATGGATGACGATCAATGGTTGCAATATCGATACCACCAACTGTCCCTGATAGATGAAAAAAGGGCTATAACCATTTTCTACGGACAGTTATATCAGCAAAGGATTACTCGATCCTACAACAAGAAGGTCCAAATACGGTAGTTCAAAGAAAACAACTTGGTGCTAAAAAAGGTCTTGGTCAATCAGGATGAAGCCAAAGGAAAGTTCGCCCCAAATTGGGAAGGCCCTTTCATTATCAATGAGGTATTGACAAGAGGAGCTATCAGATTACAAGAGATGGACGGGAGCGAATTTCCCCAACTCATTAATTCAGACACCGTGAAAAGGTACTATGTCTAAAACACATGCACACCCGCATCCGGGTCCTACGAATCAAATCAGGTTCGGTTTTTAATAGAAGCCGGAACTACGAATGACCTGATCTCTCTACACCCTGGAGTACGTAGGCAGCCATTTCTGGTGCGATCAAACCAAACAAAAAATTTAGAAACTCATCAAACCAAACTCAAAACCCAAGATAAATACTTTTCAAACCTCTCTCACAAAAAAATATTGAACTACGAATGACCTGATCTCTCTACACCCGGGAGTACGTAGGCAGCCATTTATGGCACAGTTTGACTTTCAAGAAAAAAAAAACAAAAAACCAAACAAAAACCAGTCCCAAGACACCAAAACCATGTAAAAGCTAAGTCCTATCAAGCTACCCCGGTCAACAGGCCCATCTGAGATACTCTCTGACATCTCTACTGTGACGCCCCCAAAATAGACCACACCACCTATTCTAAGTCGCCAGAAATACATGGTATAGAATCCAAATACAAATCTTCATATTCAAACTATTACTCTGTCATGCATAATACGACCACACATAAACTGTGAATAACAATAATCACACTCCTTATCAATGATACGTTACATAAAATTACAGTCGATAACTATTTTAGGAATTAAAATCTTTAGAAAATGCTCAAGGAAACCTTCGTACATGGGAGGCCATGCTTCTAAGTTATAACAGATATCATAGGACTTGAGAATTAACCTTGGTTGACCCAATAGACCCCAAAGAAGAACGAGAAGATTACTATCCTGTTCATTCCAATGGTGGGTATTTTCTTGCCATATAATTATCTCAAATTGAGGATTATATTCCAACCATACTCCAAGATTATATAGGTAGTCCTTATAGATATAATCAGCAAGTGGATGCGTACAACTATGTCTTATGATAACCTGAAGTCGTATGTGGTTAGACATCTTGTATGATAATGATACCTTCCAAAGTCGGGTTCACCTCATTAACTATTAAATGACGTATAAAATACGACACACACATTTAAAGTTCTGAATACAATTATACATTATCATGCTATTTTATAATGTATTAAGAAACTTCAACGGTCACCGACCATCACTCTATTTCCTTGTTATCCCCGCTAGACCCAGCTACACTCTTATTACCTGAAAGAAATTATGAAGCAAAAGGGTGAGCACAAATAGCCCAATAAAGAATATTATGACTAAAGATAATTAAATTATCAATAGCCTTCATCAGTAACGAATCAGATCTTTAGAACCTTAGTCCTCAACAAGGAAAAATCTGATAGAATACAATAGACAACAAGTTTTAGATCAACAACTGCAGCGGAACAAGCAATCAATTAGAAGAGTCAAGTAGAACATAATGTCTACTATCTTCTCCATGTTAAAAGTCCACCAATAATATTTCATCCCTGTAACATCAATCAACAGTTCTTGCCCACTATCATGTAAATAGTTTATGATCATAATTATGTTGATAAATTACTCTTCGCACCTAGGACGAAAATAATTTTTATCACCTGTCTTTACCTGAAACACCAAAGATCATGGTTATACCAAATCACAGTTCCTGTTCATAATCATGCTAATAAATTCATCTTTGCACTCAGGCCAAAAATATTCATTTGTAACATCAATGGTCATGATCATACTAGTCTACAACCTTTAGTAATAATCATGTCAGTCAATTTATTTTTGCACTACAGGCCAAAGATATTCAACAGTAACATCAATAGTCACGATCATGTCAAACACCTGTCCATCTTTGCACTACAGGCCAAAGATATTCAATAGTAACATTCATGATCATAATCATGCCAAACACATGTCCATCTTTGTACTACGGGCCAAAGATATTCATCAATCAACTGTTCATCTTTGCACTACGGGCCAAAGACATACAACTATAAAAATCAATTGTTATGACTATACCAATCAACATCTCATCTTTGCCACAAAGGTCAAAGATATTCATCAATCAACAGTTCATCTTTGCACTACGGGCCAAAGATAACTTTAACCACAATTTAAGTCTGAGTATTATGACAATAATATAAGAAATGAATCAAGTGAGATCAAAAACAAATATTAGAGATTTATAATTTAATTTATCCAGAGTTCAATAATATAGATTAAAACATGGATCCAATTCCAAGAATAAGATTCATAAATCAAAGATAATTTAGACAGAAAAATAAACCAATTTTGTCGTGAATAGTACCCCGTGAATAGTATCATATGAATAGTACCCCATAAATAATATTTCGTGAATAGTACTACGTGAATAGTACCTGAATGAATAGTACTCCGTCATAAATAGTACCCCGGATGAATAGTACTCTTGTATGAATAAAAGACAATTTGAACAGAAAAAGAAACCAATTTTGTTGTGAATAGCACTTCGTCGTGAATAGTACTCTGACATGAATAGTACCTGAATGAATAGTACCCCGACATAAACAGATTTAAAATTTCCATAAGCAAGTTCAGATAAATATTCCAGTGAAATGATATTAGATGAAGCGCAAACCTTAAGTAATTTCTAATCATTTCAGGAATTATAGAAGCAATACTTACCATAGTAAGTTTAAATTTAGGAATATGAAACGAAATATTATTACTTACATACTATAGAGTATAGAAGAAAATAATATTCCTTTCGAATATTGAATGAAAATAACATCTTTTACGAGAAAAATAATATCATTTACCTTAGTAGACTACTAGATCTGATTGGAATATCGGATATTATGTTAAGGAATTCTTGCACCGTTATCCACACTCAAAATATTCTTATACTCACAAAAAATACGCTCAATATTATAGAGAGAGAGAGAGAGTTTTCTGATTCTGGTGTGACTTTCATTTTTTAACTAAGCACCCTATTAATAGGAAATGTGTGGCACACCGTTATTGACCAAATGAACATACGGATGAATTTTGTGCAGCACATCATCTTTGAAAAAAAAAATTTAGCACACCTATAAAGACTTCAAAACAAACCTCCACCAAATTTTCACATGTTTATATAATATATATATATATATATATATATATATATATATATATATATATATAAACATTTATAATTATTAAAAGAATTCAAATTCCATTTTCTCTCTTCCACCTTATTTTATTTTTATGCCATAAATTTATTATAACAATATTACCACTTAAAGTTATAAAATTATACTATTATATTATTATATTATAATATTATAATGTAATATTATAATAATATATTTGAATGAATTATTTTATTGGAGAAGATAAAATGCCAACTTTTAACAAATGTCTCATGCTAAAAATTCCTCCATTTATATCAAAATTGGATAAATATTTATTTATCATATTTATCAATAATTTTTATTTTATTCATCAATTATTATTCATAATTAATATTATAAAATATCAACGCAGCAATTATTGAATCAATAATATATGCAATTATCAATGTAGCAATTATTGAATCAATAATATAAAATATTGAACAGTAATTACTGTAACAATTATGGAATGAGTGACTTCTTACTTAAGAACCAATAATTCAAAATACTGTGCAATACCGTGAGCTACTGTGCAACAACGCGTATTACTGTATTTTTTTCACCAGGTATTTCAACAGTTTAACGGTAATAGTTTTATCGTTATTTTTATAAAAAAGTTACTTCTGTCGCTTTTTATATCAGACATTCATTCCGTTGTGGGGCCCACCAATTATTGGTTATTTTGGCACTGTCGTCGTACTTTACCGAATATAATATTCCCTGACAAAAGGAATATTCCCCGACAAAACGAATATTCTCTGACACAACGAATATTTTATGACAACTTGCTTACTTTGTAAAATTTGCACACATCACCCTTAACTTTAACCTTTTATCAATTTAACCATTTACTGAATAGAATAATAATTATAGAAAATTGAATACATTTATTTTATAAATTCGGGGTCTTACATCTACTGTCAGCCCATCAAGGAGAAACTCAAGATACATCAACAACCGCAAGTCATGAAAGAAGTGGTAATCACTCAGTAATGACAATACATATCCAAACAGGAAGTGAATTGAAAATATATTTTTCTGATATATAACACTGTTTGATATATACATAGTGTCCTGTACATGAAAAAAATGGCTGATCTAGTATGTGCAGGAAAAACAAAACTAGTCTATGGACCCAGGCATAAGCGGGCCAGCAATGCCACCATGGCATGTCTCTCTGAAGAGGGAGGAGCAGCGGCAAGTGCAATACCCTCAGCCTCCATACGGCTCAATACCTCCATAGTCATCTGCAAGGTGGCACTGTGGTCATTAATATATGCACTCATCTCGGTAACCAGACTATGAGTATAAGATCGGAGAGCAGTACTGTCAGCAATGTGGAAATCTCGGGAAGTTATTACCTCATCCCTCTCCACAAAAGCTGCATCCCTAGCAATCAAAGTCTCCTTGATCTCAACAAAAGATGCATCTCTGGCAGATCTAATCTCCTCTCACTCAATCAATCCTGCATCTTGAGCAGCTCGAGCTGTATCTCTCTTAGCCAAAGCAATCTCTGCCATATAAAGCGATCAACATCAGCGCTCTAGCCTGATCCCTCTCAAAGGTCATCCTTGCCAGTGCGTCTGCCAAAGAAGGATCTGTCCCAGCAGAAATAATCGACGGATCACTAACTAGTGCTGCTGTCAAACCCATGAACAACTCATCCTCGGTAAGAGACTCAGGATCTTCCATAGGCTCCTCCTCGTCTGAATCTACAATCGGAGCTGACTGGATGAATGCAGCTGATGTTATATATGCCTCCAACCCCGCCGAGTACTCTGGAGAACTGTTCGGATGGCTACTGGAGAAAACAAACCTCTCCTTGTGAGTCCAACACGCATACACTAGAATTAAGTCAGCAGATGACATAGACGAAGCCGACATCCTCTAATCAATAACCCCCTCAAACTGGTGCAGGCTCTGATATTGATCAAACTGACCCATAACAGCCAGAGGATGGTTGGTGGTTACTCCCCTCAATCCCGCTAGGGGCAAATAGTCCATGCCAGATGCATGGGTGATGAAGCTATAAGGGGAGGCTAGACCTGAGCATGGAAAAATCAAGAATAGATGCTCAATATTCGACAAAAATGCCGACCATGTCTCTGCATCAGTACACTCCGCAAGCTAAAAGAAGTAAAATATGGCTACCTCACGGGTGAATCAATACCCATGAGGTTTGAAAAATCCAATCGGTCGAATATGGGACATAAGCCATACATACAGCAAGACCGAACTGCCTTTGAAGAACCCCTCAAGGTGGATAATATAGTGAGTGGCTGACCGCAGCGTCTCAACCAATATCATCGGTATGATAGTGCTACCCTGTCTAAGGGCCCTAACCACGACTATCAACCCCACATCCAAATGGTCCAAGCAGAGCGACATGTAAACATAGGACACGATGCACAACAATAACATTTCTACCCTGGCCAAATGCCATGCCTCTGCTAATATAATAAAATCCACAGCATGTCGATCATAGCTGTCGAGCTAACTAAAGTGGTCAATCAAGAAGTCAACAGAGATCACCCGTCCAGATACGATCTCATCTCTCACCACGCTCTGGCGAAGACCTGACATCAGTGTGAACGGTCTCCTCATATCGCTGATAGCTGTCCGAGCGCAGGGCAACTCTAATGATAAACCTATAAACCGTTGATACTCCTCAAGAGTCGGCATCAGCTCATGCTGTCCAAAATGGAAGACCTATCTCTCGGGTATCCAGAAGGGTAAAAGACCATCCACAAACCCGTACGGAACCCAAAAATCTGCGAGGGCCAATGAATTCCCCAATATCTGATCAAATGTCCCTCTGGCTGAGAAATACAGACTGCTATACCATATTCTCAATGATAATGCCACCTCAGACGGTGGTAAATGCTCGATACAGCTAACAGTGGACGATGTCATCTGTATCACCGTATCACAAGACCATCCAGAGGTTAAATGTAAACTCATCTGTCTAAATGCATACACATGACATAATACATGCATAATGACAATGATAAACATGATGCAATAGATAGGAAATATCATGCATATCTACAATAAATTATCTACTACAAGCATCATCCCTGTCTGACAATACAAAGAAAAATGAAAAATACAAAGAAATGCTGCACCACCACCCAATTACTAACAGTGGTTATTTAAAATGGAGCACAGCCGCACAAAAGCCAAAACAGTGGCCGACCAAAAGATATAGCTACAATAGCTATCCAAAAAGATCCAAGATATCTACACTCACGTGGTTAACCTTCTCCATGTCCTCCGTGGACACAAAACCGCTATCATCAGGCATATCTGGGCGGTACAAGGGAGGATCTGCCCTTGCAAAACTGCTGGAAAATAGACCTGAAGAAGGACCCGCTCCTGAGCCAGAAAGGTCAAAAGAAGATGCCTCTGACGTATCTCGACCAAGATGCCTGATAAATAAATGAGCTCTCTCTAACTGCTGGGTCAATCCTATGATCTGATCCAAATGAGTCGGCTCCCTGAGGCAATCTATCCAGTCTATCATCATAACAGACCCTGGCACCATGTCTACCATAAATTGGGTAGCACGAGTCTGAGCTCCAATAGTGCGAGGACTCCACCAGCTGCTGAATGTCTTCTAGCTATAAGGGCCCTCTGATAGGGTAAAGCCATCTATGCCCTCCATAGGGATATCTGTCAGTGGCAAGAGCAATGGCCAATGATGCCAAGCAAGAGGAATAATGGGAATGCAAATCTTCCCCGTAATGCTCCTGATCGTATGCTCTCCTAAATAGAGCTCGCAGCCTCCCTCTATCAAAATTGGGACTCTGCGGGTTGACAATGCAAACTCTCGACCAGTGGGAAGGCCTCCCTCAAATCCAACCGTCAAAAACTCAGAGGTATACGGCATCCAGGAGATCGATCCAGCCGTCAAAAGCTCCAACTGTAGGCGAGCATGGGTAAATCCCTCAGCAACAGGGACCTCCGTCAGAGTGGAGTGATGCCAATGCCGTCCTTGAGGATAGGTCTCTAGACCTAAAGCAGTGGCTGGCCGTAGGCAAGGAAGCCTCTCAAATGCCCAAAATTGGCCATATAAATATCAAAAGTCCACAGTGACCCAGATTGACAAATATAAATGCAGAAATCAAAAAGGTACAAGAAAGATGTACTCACCAGCAGAAATGGGTAGAACCCTAACCAAGCCTCCATCAAACCCTCTAAAAGTATGCGCATGCCTCGAAGAAAATAGGCAAAAGGTGTAGGAACCCCAATCAAAGTCACTGAGGTGGTCTACATGTGGGGTAGCACTGACTAGGGCAAAGGACACAGTAGATGAGTTTTTAACCACAAATAACCCCTGATGATCACCAGGAACAATCGCCTCAAGATGTGACCCCTAACCCTCTAATCATTAGGTAGAGGCTCAAGTAAAGCCCCACTCTAGGCATCTATACTCAAGGGACATAATCGGACCGTCGGACCCTTGATCACCGTAGCAAGAACTCCCAGCAGAGACCGAATGGCAGTAGGCGTGATGTCAGCCATGACAAGCACTGGCTCACCCTCAAACTCAATGCCGGTGATGAACCTCCAGTCTATAGGGGTTATCATCACCTCACAGTCCAATAAATTAAGGGACTGAGTCTGGTGGAACCAGCGCTCAAAAAAAGCCCTCATATACTCTCAGGGGCAATGGCGGGGAAGAATAGAAAAGAAGGCCTGAAACCCCCAGCCATCAACGATATCCCTGTACTCTTGGTGTAAAGTATGATAGAGGGAATGCACATTGAACCAGTTCCCTCGAGGCTGCGCAAAGCCGGGAACCTGCATCAAAAATCAACGCATATCAGAATCTGTGCCCCGAGAATGGCAAAAAGAAAAAAGAGAATCCATAAAGAAGAAAAATTCAAGTCACCTCGTTGGCGTGAAGAAATCTTGATGGATGGTGACTCAAGTGGCCCAACAGCTCCTGGGTCGGTACAATAATACCCGAAACCTTCGTATGTGGAGCCTGAGCAGGCACAAGATCAGCAAAATGAGCCTGCTCGTCATCAATATCGATCGGCTGCTCATCCTGTGCTGGACGAATCACCGACTCCGCCAATCTGTGAGGCGGTCGAGCTGGACGTGGCTGAGGAACATCAGAAGCCCTCCTCCGTCTAACGCCTGAAATGACTCTGTCGGCACTGTCGGGTCGATCTCTATCCATCACCTGGACAAAGTATTAAAACATGCATGGGTCAGTACTCTATGCATCTCTAAGTCTTAAAACATGCATGGGTTAGTCAAAAATCCCAAAAAAGTCAAAACTACATGTTTCTCAAAAGATAAATCCCAAAACATGCATGGGTCAGTCAAAAATCCCCAGTAGAGTCAAAATTGCATGTTTTAAATGCTCAGGCTTTTGAAATTTTTTTTCTAGAGTCTCTTTTGTAAAATGGACTGTCCGCATACACATAGGCATGTCTAGGTAGCCATTCAGTAGCACACCTTCCCAAAAATAGGAACAGTTCATATTTATGAAATAAAATCAAAACTAAACTTCACATGGTAGCCAAATTACCATGAACATTTTTAGTTGAAAATCTAGGTTCACTAGGCCTCAAAAAAAGAAGAGTAAACTGATCAAAAAGAGCCAAATATGACTGTCTCAGAATCTGAATTTTCTTACATCCAAACGTGTATTATAGTAAGATATGCATATATATGTAAACAGGAAATTTTTAGCAGGTCATATAAGCATACATTTTTTGTACATTACGTCTAAAAGCCCCCTACGTGGTTTATATGCTTTTAAAGGTCAAAACTTGCGAAAAAAGGACGTAAGTCATTACCTGCGATGCGCTGAACGCGTAAAAACTGACGGAATCAGAAAAAGGTTGCCCGAGCTCAGTAGATCTGAAAACAAAGATCGGAATTCGTTTGAAACTCGAAATGAAAACTCAAAATTATGAACTCCCCGCTGCCCAATATAAAACCACAGGTGGAAGCGGGCCAAACTGCGGTAGCCGCACCTCCACCTACGGCTCCCCAGGGTGGGTCCCACTCCCCCGGGCTTGGTTCGGTTCGAGTTGAAAAGGAGTTTATATAAGCTGCCAAGTCAAATCTAAAGAAAAATCACTACGCGATTGAGCAGTTTGTCCTGAAACCCTGCGTTTAAGCGGCGTAATCCTGACAGAAAGGGAAACACTCTAAAAACCCTTGGTATACATCCCGAAGACCCGAGGATCAATAATGCAAACTGCGAAAAAATTACCAAAAAATTGCACAAAACTACCGAAAGCTGCCACTTTCGAAGCGTCGGGTACAGACAGAGACGGTTCAGCCGTTGGCACAACCCCAGCGAAGCGTCGGGTATAGACCAAGATAATTCATCCGTTGGCTCAACCCCAGTGAAGCGTCGGGTACAGACCGAGACAGTTCAACCGTTGGCTCAACCCCAGCGATGTCTCAGCCATTGGCACAACCCCAACGAAGCGTCGCGTACAGACCGAGATAATTCAGCCGTTAGCTCAACCCCAGCAAAAAGTCGGGTACTGACCGATGACAGTACAGTCGTTGGCACAACCGCAGCGAAGCGTCTGGTATTTACCGATGACAATTAAGCAGTTGGCACAACCCCAGCAAAGCGTCAGCTATAAACCGGTGACAGTTCAGCCATTGGCTCAACCCCAGCAACATCTCAGCTATTAGTACAACCTCGCGAAGCGTCGGAAGGGATCCGGTGGTGAAAGCAATATAGTAATTCATCACCAATGATGGAATCTGTTATACACATCCTTAGAAGGAGCACCAATAAGGATTGGTGATTCAACCCCCCTGTGGCCAACTATCGGTGTAAATTATTGTCAAGATAGGCATCGGGAGTGCATTTGCCTAACTCGGCGGCAACAATGTCATTCCTAGGTTCTCGTGAATGACGTCATCCCCAATAAAAAATGATAAAATACCATTCGTGATAGCCAATTAACATCACCCCCAGTAAAAACTAACATAATCAGTCAATGATGACCCCACCTCCTCGAAGGTATCTGACCATTCCTAAAATACCATATCATGCATTGCATCCCCTTTGCCTCATTCAGATGTATAGTTCATATAGATACTGTACTTAATACAGTTTTCTATTAAGAATGTAAATCTACTCAACTGATAAACTAATATCATAATAATATCCGGTTACATAAGGTTTAACCATTACATCAGGAAAATGCCAAATTACATTTTTAGTCCTAATACAATAAACTTTCATTCTTATAGATTTACTATTTACCCACAAGTATGATTGCCTGAACTTTCTGGTGTCTGAGATGCATTTGTAAAGGAAAAGAATAATTGCAAGGATGAGCTTTAAAAGGCTCAGCAAGTTTTAAAGATTTAAAGTTTATACTCACACAATATCTGAATTAAAGGAACATATAGTTCAGAGTATTTTTTTCATCTATATACTGAGGTTTGATCTGCCAAAGCCCATATATTACGAGTTTCTGTCAGTCATATAGACTTAGCAACCTGGGTTGATTTGGTCAACCACACCACACCCCTAATAGTCACAAAGACTTATAGGAGCTTTTATTCGGATATCTCATAGGTGATCAGCCTAATCATATCCTAGGAGTATGCATATCATCCTACCAATCCAACAAGGTCAGTGCTATAACTGCCTTTAAATGTAATCCAGGGTCAGTGCTATGACTACCAATATAATTTTTGGACAAAACAGTATCAGTATATATATATATATACCAAACAACATTGGTTTTTCCACAGTTTATGCTTTGATATCAAATCAAACACATTTTACACAAACAACAGCTCATATGATTTTGGTTATGCTTAAACAATAAGTCATAACCCTTTTCAAATTACAGGTATCACGGATAATATTTATAACAAGTTCGTATATCAATATACAAGACTTACATTTAAATATAGAAATTAAATGAAGTTAGAAAACTTGTCTTTATCAAGATCTACTACTTAAGCTATTTGAAAGTATACACGCAACCTATATATGTTATAACAGTCATTAGAAATGATAACAATTAATTTCTAATTAACTATTAGTGTTTGGGTTGATTTTGGTATTCGTTCGGTATTTTATAGCTTCATTGAATAGTTATCGAATTAGTTTTTTGATAAACTTTATTTAAAAGTTTTAATATCTTGTTAGATATTTTAGTTATTATTTATAATAATTTCTAAATACTAAAAATAATTTTTAAATGATTTAATATCATTTAAAATGATTTTTAAATTATTAATATATTTTTGAATATTTAATAACAATTTATAATGATTTTTAAATCATTAATATCATTTTTAAATAATTTATTATTATTTAAAATGATTTTTAAATCATTAATATAATTTTTAAATAATTTATTATTATTTACTTTTATTATTATTAATATTTAAATAAAATAAATATTAATAAAATTTTATGTCAAAATATTAAAAATTATTTATTATAATTAAAAATAATTTTTCAGAATTTGTTTATTAATTATTTAGTATTTATTTCTATTTATTTTTATTTATTTTAATTATTATTCAATTTCAACCCGTCGCTAAAGGTCTATAGCGACGGATCTGTCGCCTTAGATGTTCTTGGCTGGCTCAAGAACAAGTCAGTCAACACCTTGGGGCTACGTTTGACTCGATCCTGTAACTAATCTGTTTAGTTTCTGGGCACAAGAGTTTGATCATGTTGTAGTTCTAATGTAGGAGTACATGTCTATGTTCATTTCAGCGCCTAAAAACATTGCTACAAGATTCCATGGCCAGTCAAACCACCCACCCAAGTGCTGTTCTTCATTTCTGGGTTGCCCAGAAATGAAAAGTCAATGCTGGTCAACGCTCAAAATGGCTCTAAATCATGCAATCTGTTCACAGCTTAGGGGTTTCAGTGCTAGGGTGTTGTAGACAAACTAGCAGGGTACCCCAAGGTAGCACTTAGATAGTCTAGGTATCATCAAGTTGTAAGATCTAAGCCTTCAGAAAACCTGTAAGAGCTCTGTTTTGGGTTTCTGGGTTACCCAGAAACACCAACTTAACGGTCAATGCAGTTTGACCTTTAATATCGTTCGATCTGTTACTTTCTAAGGCTTTAGAGTGCTCTAGGAATGTAGTACTCGTGTCAGAGTATAACCTAAACACAACCTAACATCCTAACAGACTGTCAGTACCGAGATCAAGGTTGGTCAAACGGCCTGGCAGGCTTGTTCATAAGTTTTCTGGGTTACCCAGAAAACGTTCGGTCATGCTTGGTCAACGAGTTTTGACCATTTATAACTACTAATCTGTTGTTTTGATGTCCAATCTACCACTTCCAGGCTACTAACAACACTGCAAACTATAACTACAACCCTTTAAAACATCTACACAACAAACATATAACGATCTATTAGCCCTGACATTCATTGTCAGACCATATTTTCTAATTTTGGCAGTTTTGCTTAAATCTCTTTTTTGATGCTTTTAAGTGTTATAGATCCATGTTTTAACAACCCAGAACACTAAATAACTTACTAATTAACATCCTTAAACAATAACAACAACAATAAAATTTTTAGAATTTAAGATTTAAGCTAGGGTTAGGTTTTTACCCTTTTTGAGCAATTTTGGTTCTTCCCTTTTCTGATTATGCTTCTGGCTTGCTGAGGGTGGTTTGTAAGTAAGTTGGTTATGTATATTAAGTGGGATTTTCGTGGACTTAAAACGTTACCACTTAGCCTTATATCAAATCCTCAAGTGGGGTTAAAAATTAAGTTTTTCTCCTCTTTTGACAAGTAAGCCTAGGTTATTAATGTTTGTAGGTTGTGTTGTCAAGCTATTGTGGTAAACTCAGCATGGGGCAAATCTTTTGCTTTTTAAGCAAAAGATTTGTTCCTATCTCATTTTAAAACAAAACAAATAAGGGTATTTTGGTCATTTTACATGTACTAAGGGTATTTTGGTAATTTCTTACTTAAATCCAAGGGTAATTTAGTCTTTTCATGTTTTTTCTAGAAACTTAAAAATAAGAATGAAAAATTAGGTTTTTTTAATTTTGAATTAGGGTTTATAATTGAAATTAGGGTTTTATAATTAGGGTTAGGATTTTCTAATCCCAAATTAGGGTTTTTTAGAAATCTTTTGCAATTAAATCTTTAATACATCATATTAAATTAATATATGTATATATTCATAATCCTATATAACATTATCAATGTATTATGTTATAATTTTCATTTATTATAACAATTAGAGTTAGTGTTTCTTATTAAGAAAAAAAATCTTAAATTAGGTTTACTTATATAATTTTCCATATATGTTAACATAATTACATCTTATGTGTTAATGTATATTTATATATATATATATATATATATATATATATCAATAATAAGGATAAATACACTTTTCACAAGATATAAAATATATTAATATTTACTTTTTATATTAATATTCCTGTTTAAAGTTTGGAATATTACGATCACCCCCTCTTATAAGAATTTCGTCCCGAAATTGAAATTACACCCTATGAAAACAACTGTGGAAAATCTTCTCACATCTTATCTTCCAGCTCCCATGCAGCTTCTTCAATATATATGATTCTTCCATATTACCTTAACCGATGATATAACCTTATTTCTCAACACATGTTCTTTCCGATCAACTATCTGTACCGAAACTTCTACATACGATAAATCTTTCTCTATCTAAACAAGTTCATAGTTTATCACGTGCTTATAATCAGGTTTATACAGACATAGCACAGACACATGAAACACATTAAGGATGTGTCCTAACTCTTGGGGTAGGGCTACCTCGTAGGCTACTTCACCTATTCTCCTTAATACTTGAAATGGGCCAATGAATCTCGGGCTCAGCTTTCCCTTTGTACCAAAACGAATCTTGCCTTTCCAAGGAGATACTTTCAGAAAGACATAACTCCCAACACTAAACTCTCGTAGCTGTCTGTGCTGATCTGCATATTTCTTCCGTCTGTCTTGAGACGCTTGCAACCTTTGTCGTATAATTCGAATATTCTCTGTGGTTTGTTGAACTAACTCAGGTCCAAGCATTTGTCTTTCCCCAACTTCATCCCAGCATAAAGGTGTTCTACACTTCCTACCATATAAGACTTCATACGGTGACATTCTAATACTGGCATGATAACTGTTGTTGTATGCGAACTCTACCAAAGGCAACTAATCCTCCCAACTCCCTTTAAAATCCATTATGCATATTCTCAACATATCCTCCAACGTCTAAATGGTTCTCTCACTTTGTCCATCGGTTTGCAAGTGATATGCTGTACTCAACTTCAGCTGGGTTCCCAAGTGCGCCTGAAGACTCCTCCAAAAGTTCTAAGTAAACCGTGGATCTCTATCTGACACTATGGATACAAGAACTCCATGTCTAGAAATAATCTCTTTTATATATAACTTTGCCAACTGATAGAGATTATAAGTAACCTTAATAGGTAGAATATGGGCTGACTTGGTGAGACGATCAACTATTACCCAAATAGCATTGTGACCATTCTGAGTGACAGGAAGTCCTACCACAAAGTCCATGGTGATGTGCTCCCACTTCCATTCAGGAATCGGCAGAGGTTGTAGTAATCCACTCGGTCTATGATGCTCGACTTTAACTCTCTAGCATATGAGACACTTGCTTACCCATTCTGCTATCTCTCTTTTCATGTTCGACCACCATAAATGCTGACTCAAGTCTTTATACAACTTAGTACTTCCCGGGTGCACAGCAAACTTAGAACTATGGGCTTCCATTAAGATTTCATCTTTCAGTACCTATACCGATGGAACCCAAACTCTATCCTCATACCTCAAAACTCCCTCTTTGTCAAGTCGGAACTTAATGTTCTTCTCTTAAGTTATCTCGGCCTTACATTTCTGACATGCTTCATCTTTCTCCTACATCTCTTTGATTTTATCTATTAAAGTTAAGGTTGTCTCTATCATAAATAGCTTCTGGTTAGAGTTAGTTGGAGTTCTTACTTCAATATCTAGTTTTTTGAACTCTTTTATCAGTACCTCGTTGTTTGTGATGATATTCAACCTCTCCTGATTCTTTTGGCTCAATGCATCGGCAACTACATTGCTTTACCAGGATGATATAGGATCTCACAATCAAAGTCCTTTATTAACTCCAACCACCTCCTCTGCCTCATATTCAACTCCTTCTGTGTAAAAATATACTTCAGACTTTTGTGATCTATGTATATTTCACACTTTCCCCCATACAAATAATGTCGCCATATCTTCAAAGCAAAAACTACTGCGGCTAACTCCAGATCATGAGTAGGATATCTTTTCTCATAATCCTTAAGTTATCGCGAAGCATAGGCGATCACCTTTCCATGTTACATTAACACACATCCCAAACCCCTGTGTGAAGCATCACTATAATGCACAAGACCCCCAGTATCATTTGGTAATGATAGTACTGGTGCCCTACTCAACAACTTCTTCAATTCTTGAAAACTCTCCTCACACTTGTCTGTCCAAATGTACTTCACAGTCTTTCAAGTTAAATTGGTTAGCGGGGTCGCTATTTTGGAAAAATCTTTTATAAAACGATGATAGTACCCTACTAAACCAAGAAAACTACGAACTTCTGTTGGTGTTGTTGGTTGACTCCAATTCATGATTGTTTCTATCTTCGCTGGATCCACTGCCACCCCATTCTTATCAATTACGTGACCTAGGAACTGGACTTCTTCTAACCAGAACTCACACTTAGAAAATTTTGCATAGAGTTGTTCCTTTCTTAATATCTCTAATACCTCTCTCAAGCACTCCGCATGTTCCTCCCTTGTCTTAGAGTATATTAAGATATCATCAATAAACACCACTACGAATTTATCCAAGCATGACTTAAACACTCGATTCATTAAATCCATAAAAGCTGCTAGTGTGTTTGTTAACCCAAAGGACATCACAAGAAACTCATAATGTCTGTATCGTGTCCTAAAAGTGATCTTTGGTTCATCCTCTTTTCTTACCCTCAGTTGATGATAACCCGATCGTAGGTCGATTTTTGAAAAATGTTTTGCACCTTTTTACTGATCAAACAAATCATCAATCCTTGGTAAAGGGTACTTATTCTTGATGGTCAACTTATTTAACTCCCGATAATGTATACACAATCTTAACATCCCATCCTTCTTCTTTACAAACAACACAGGTGCTCCCCATGGTGAAACACTAGGTTGTATGTACTTCTTGCCTAAGAGTTCTTGCAACTAAACATGCAACTCCTTCAATTCTACTGGTGCCATCCTGTATGGTGCCTTTGAAACTGGTGTTGTACCAGGTGCAAGGTCAATCACAAACTCAATCTCTCTATCAGGTGGAAGACCAGGTAGATCACTTGGAAACACCTCTGGAAACTCATTCACTATAGGGATCTGATCTAACTTTCCCCCTTCATTCCTCGTATCCACAACATAGGCTAAATACCCTGTACCACCCTTTTGAAGCAATCTCCTAGCCTGCATAACTGTTAAACATCGGACTTGCTTTGGTGAACGACTTCCCTTTTGATACTACCTTTGTTTCCAAAGATGTCCTTAAACTTACTTGTTTTCGCTTACAATCAATTACTGCCTTATGCCTACCCAACCAATCCATCCCTAATATTACATCAAACTCCCCTAGTTGTATAGGAATAAGATTTACAGGTAACTTATGTCCCTGAATTTCTACACTATAATTCTTATGTACTATATGAACAGGGATTATTTCTTTGTTAGCAATTTCTACGTTGAAAGGTACATCTAGATCTTCATATGGCATTTTTAATCTCTTAACAAAATCAACAGATGCAAACGAACAAGAAGCACCAGAGTCGAATAACACATAAGCATTTACGACATCAATTAGTATAATACCTGTCACCACGTCTTGTACTGCCACAACATCCTTCACTGTCATGTTAAAAGTTCTTGCATTCGGACGATTCTGAGCAACTCCTGCAGCCACCGTTCTGGGCTTATTGTTGAAATTCTGACCTCCTCCCACAATCTCCCTCTTGGGTTTTGGACAAAACTTAGACATATGACCCTCTACCCCACAATTGAAATATTTGACACCCTTGCTCTTTTCCTTCATGTGTGGACACCAGTTGGAATAATGCCCATCTTATCTGCAGGTATAACACTTTGTCCCTTTGAAATAGCATTCCCCTTTGTGATTCTTTCCACATATCTAACAGCGCTCAATTCTTTGATTGTTGTTGTTGTTCCCTCCTTTGTTGACATTGTTTCTAGGGTTATATCCTCCTTTTCCATGGTTATTTGGAAAAGCTACCTCCCACCTTCTTTTATTGTTGTTGTTGTTATTGTAACTTCCACTTGTGTTTCTTTTTCCTGTTATAACCCTCTTCTCCTTATGGAACTGTAATAAAGCCTCTCCTTCCTTCTCTGTTATAATGGCCTTTTCCAAAAAATCTGCAAAAGTCTTCACTTGAAACGCTGATATTTTGCTCCTAATTTGGGGTTTCAGCCCTCCTTCAAATCTTCTTGTCTTTCTTGCCTCGGTATCTACCTGATGTGATGCGAACCTAGCCAACTCATTGAATTTTGCTGCGTATTGTGACACCGTCATCTCCCCTTGTTTCAATTCCAAGAATTGAACCTCCATACGATCCTGCATCGAAGTTGGAAAGTAATTGGCAAAGAAAAACTCCTTGAACTTGTCCCAATTAGTAGCACCTTCTCCAGCTCTCCCCTTGTTTGCTTCCCACTAGTGGTTAGCTTCCTCCTTTAAAAAGAAAGTGGCAAAATCCACTTTTTGGTCGTCATTCACCTTGGTTACTTTAAACATTTTCTCCATCTCTGCAATCCAAGTCTGAGCCTTTATTGGCTCATCTGTTCCCCTGAATTTTGGTGGTCCCACTAGTTTAAAATCTTTAAACTAGTTGTGGTTGGGTTATTGGGTGCAACTGGTAATGCGTTAGCTTGCCTTCCATGCAAAGCTCCTACCAGAATATTTACTAGAGTTTGGGTGGGGTCTGCCTCTGCTTGTTCTTGCTCACGTTCTCCACGAGTTCTTCTTCTGTGTGCCATTTATCAAAATATAACAAATAACTAAGTATGAATATCAGTTCAATATTTAAATAACTCAGTTTGATAAAACGAAATTTGTATTTCACATTGCAAGTCTATATATACATATCTAGTGACTCATTCTAGATCACTAGTTTTACACACGACAGAAAAAAAAACTACATAGCATAATCGACTAGTGATTTATCCCTATCACTAGCTATATTATGAAATTCCCATAGTCTATAGTTCTTTCTTCTTTGTTGCTATCCTTTTCTTTAGTTTCTCCACCATCTTTTCTAACTTTTGTAACCTATCCTCTAGGTACTTGACCTCTTGAGCCACACTAGGTCCTGAACTGAAAGCCCTATTCCTCCAAGTATGACGATGAGGTATCATCTATAATGGTACAACGTCTATGACTTGTTCAACCACGATTATATGACGTTCGTCCGACATCCTACATCAGATTTATAAAATCAATTAGTATCTAGAAATTATAACTTAATACTTTATTAGTATTCTTATTTATTAACTTTCCTAACAACTTCCCCCCCCCCCCCCCCCCCCCCACATAATGACTTTATTTGAGCTTATCTCCTTTATCGTCTAAATACTTTCGAGGTTATAGCCTAAGGGTTTCCTCCTAAGGTTTCTAACCTAGGGCTTTGATACCAAATTATGATGGCCCCAAATTCTCTATATTTTTTGTAGTAGATTTGGTACTCACTAAATATTCTATAAGACAATAACTTCTATAGATCCAAAATTCACAATATCCCAATCAGTTAAGAGTTCTCGTCCGAACAATTACCATATCTGGATACCCTCACTTGGATGTATAGATTTATGATCATACAGATATTTCTTGCATATCAATAACCCCTATCTATCTGGCATTCACAGTACAAATGATAAGATTGTTCTTGGAACCAAGGAGCGACCTCTGTGCTTACAGAACTCCCAAGATCATTCAATACCCCTATTCAGATGTATAGTTCATATAGATACTGTACTTAATATGATTTTCTATTAAGAATGTAAATCTACTCAATTGATAAACTAATATCATAATAATATCCGGTTATATAAGGTTCAACCATTACATCAGGGAAATACCAAATTACATTTTTAGTCCTAATACAATAAACTTTCATTCTTATAGATTTACTATTTACCGACAAGTATGATTGCCTGAACTTCCTGGTGTGTGAGATGCAGCTGCAAAGAAAAAGAATAATTGCAAGGATGAGCTTTAAAAGGCTCAGCAAGTTTTAAAGATTTACAGTTTATACTCACACAATATCTGAATTGAAGGAACATATAGTTTAGAGTATTTTTTCCATATATATATACTGAGATTTGATCTGCCAAACACCACATATTACGAGTTTCTGTCAATCATACAGACTTAGCAACCCGGGTTGATTCGCTCAACCACACCACACCCCTAACAGTCACAAAGACTTATAGGAGCTTTTATTCGGATATCTCATAGGTGATCAGCCTAATCATATCCTAGGAGTATGCATATCATCCTACCAATCCAACAAGGTCAGTGTTATAATTGCCTGTAAATAAAATTCAGGGTCAGTTCTATGACTGCCAATATAATTTTCGGACAAAACAGTATCAGTATATATATGTACCAAACAACATTGGTTTTTCCACAATTTATGCTTTGATATCAAATCAAACACATTTTACGCAAACAGCAGCTCATATGGTTTTGGTTATGCTTGAATAATAAGTCATAACCCTCTTCAAATCACAGATATCACGAATAATGTTTATAACAAGTTTGTATATCAATATACAAGACTTACATTTAATATAAAAATTAAATGAAGTTAAAAAACTTGCCTTTATCAAGATCGACTACTTAAGCTATTTGAAAGTATACACACAACCTATATATGTTATAACAGTCATTAGAAATGATAACAATTAATTTCTAATTAACTATTAGTGTTTGGGTCGATTTTAGTGTTTGTTCAGTATTTTATAGCTTCATTGAATAGTTATCGAATTAGTTTTTCGATAAACTTTATTTAAAATTTTAATATCTTGTTAGATATTTTAGTTATTATTTATAATAATTTTCAAATGCTAAAAATAATTTTTAAATGATTTAATATCATTTAAAATGATTTTTAAATTATTAATATTATTTTTAAATATTTAATAACAATTTATAATGATTTTTAAATCATCAATATTATTTTTAAATAATTTGTTTTTATTAATAATGATTTTTAAATCATTAATATCATTTTAAATAATTTATTATTATTTAAAATGATTTTTAAATCATTAATACTTTTTTAAAATAATTTATTATTATGTACTTTTATTATCATTAATATTTAAATAAATTAAATATTAAAAAAAATTATGTCAAAATATTAAAAATTATTTATTACAATTAAAAATGATTTTTTAGAATTTTTTATTAATTATTTAGTATTTATTTTTAATTATTTCTATTTATTTTAATTATTATTCAATTTTGACCCGTCGCTAAAGGTCTATAGCGATGGATCTGTCGCCTTAGTTGTTATTGGATGGCTCAAGAACAAGTCAGTCAACGACTTGGGGCTACGTTTGACTCGATCCTGCAACCAATCTGTTTAGTTTATGGGCACATGAGTTTGATCAGGTTGTAGTTGTAATGTAGGAGTACATATCTATGTTCATTTCAGCGCCTAAAAACATTGCTACAAGAGTACATGGCTGGTCAAACCACCCACCCAAGGGCTGTTCTTCATTTCTGGGTTGCCCAGAAATGAAGAGCCAATGCCGGTCTACGCTCAAAATGGCTCTAAATCATGCAATCTGTTCACAGCTTATGGGTTTCAGTGCTAGGGTGTTGTAGACAAACTAGCAGGGTACCCCAAGGTAGCACTTAGATAGTCTAGGTATCATCAAGATGTAAGATCTAAGCCTTCAAAAAACCTGTCAAAGCTTTGTTTTGGTTTTCTGGGTTACCTAGAAACACCAACTTAACGGTCAATGCAGTTTGACCTTTAATAGCGTTCGATCTGTTACTTTCTAAGGCTCTAGAGTGCTCTGGGAATGTAGTACTCATGTCGAGTATAACCTAAACACAACCTAACATCCTAACAGACTGTCAGTAGCGAGATCAAGGCTGGTCAAACGGCCTGTCAGGCTTGTTCATAAGTTTTCTGGGTTACCCAGAAAACATTCGGTCATGCTCGGTCAACGGGTTTTGACCATTTATAACTATTAATCTATTTTTCTGATGTCTAATCTACCACTTCCAAGCTACTAACAACACTGCAAACTATAACTACAACCCTTAAAACATCTAAACAACAAACATATAACGATCTATGAGCCTGACATTCACTATCAGACCATATTTTCTAGTTTTGGCAGTTTTGCTTAAATCTCTTTTTTGATGCTTTTAAGTGTTATAGATCTATGTTTTAACAATCCAGAACACTAAATAAATTACTAATTAACAACCTTAAACAATAACAACAACAATAAAATTTTTAGAATTTAAGATTTAAGCTAGTAGGTTTTTGCCCTTTTTGAGCAATTTTGGTTTTTCCATTTTCTGATTCTGCTTCTTGCTTGCTTGAGGGTGGTTTGTAAGTAAGTTGGTTATGTATATTAAGTTGGATTTTCGTGGCCTTCAGACTTTACCACTTATCCTTATATCAAAACCTCAAGTGAGGTTAAAAATTAAGTTTTTCTCCTCTTTTGACAAGTAAGCCTAGGTTATTAATGTTTGTAGGTTGTGTTGTCAAGCTATTGTGGTAAAATTAGCATGGGGCAAATCTTTTGCTTGTTAAGCAAAAGATTTGTTCCTGTGACACCCCCAAATTCCAGGACCGTCACGGGCCTCTCGAATTCGGTTCATCACGTGCTCATGGTAATACATCACAATAATAATAACTAAATATCACACAATCACAGCGAAAAATCTATTCTAGAATAAGTTACAATGATTTATTATAGTTATTCCCCCAGGTCTCGCAACCTACAGTACTTAATAGATTACATAATAATATCAATTAACGACTTATTACATAATCTAACTTAAGCTTAAACATAATCAAATCCAGTCTTACTACATCATCTCAATACAATATTAAAATATTTAAAACATAACAGAGACAAGCTAGTTGGTAGCCTTGCCCTTGCCCTTATCAACGCCCGAAGGTTCGCCCTGCTCTGCCTTAACGGAAATGTTTTAGGGAAAGCAAGAATGAGCACAAATTGCTCAACAAGTAATATACAATAAGGGTAAGTGATATAATTCTTAATTCTCGAAAGGGTATAACAAAGTTTGATAGTTCAAGGATAACAAGAATATCAACAACTTTCAATAACAGTTGCTAAGAACAGAATAATATCAATGTGATTCAATAATAAATCAATTCAAGATTTCAAGATAACTGAATACTGAGCAGTCACTAAGGACTATGAACTTCTACTAGAATTGACAGTAACAAACTAAAAATCCAACAAAAACAGGTACAACAGGTGATCAGCCTAAAATACCATCGTTATGCATAACAATCAATCATACCCAAGTGCGCGCGTCGGTTCTTTGACAATTATATATTCCCTTTAAAGAAGGTTGTTGTTCTCAGTCAAATACAAGATCTCGCACCAATCAATTGGTTTGGGTCGCTTTTCAATAATATAAGTATAGCCGAATCAAATGGCATAGACACTTTCATAATATTCAAGAACAATACTAAGTTCAACATGTATAATAGCTTTAATGAAATAAGAGTTCAAGTATGCTAATTCAATCAAACAATTAAGTAGGAAACTAGCTCGCAATATACAAGGATAGAATACTTGCACCATAAAAGAGTGTAAGTTAGGAAACTTGCCTCAAGCGTAGTTTACCAAAGTAAAGCTTAATACCCTCTTTCGGATCCTAACATAATATATTTACACGTATAGGATATTATTTTCATAAACTCACATATGTAAGTCCAAACGTACACGTAAACGTCTAACTTAGTTCTAAACTTTATACATACTATAACACATATCCTCATAACACAAACCAGATCCTATGACGTCACGCAGTCCAACAACTCATTTTCAAATCATTGCTTTATAGTTTGCAAATACCTTTTCGAACTTCATTCTTGAATTTTATAATCATTCGTTAAGTATTTAACTCTATCACCTAACATGTTTTTTAACACATTACAAAGCATATTGGTCATATAATACAAGCTAAGGTAACCATATAAGTATGCTTCGAACATCAGATTAGAAACAGAAACTATACATGACTGCAGGATGGCGCAGCTGCGCCCTGTCTAGGCTTAGGGACGGCACAGCTGCACTGTCCTCTAGCCTGGCCAGAGTTGAGCTTCTGTCTTCCTGGTTTCAGTCCAATCCTAACACACCTATACACTTGTACTCTAACATACATACATGCTAGAGGTTCTCACATAGCATATGACCATTCTTGAGTTCATTGTCACAAGTTTTAACTTACAATTTACATGGTATTAAGGAATAGAAAAGTCATGTGGTTACCATGCTTTATAACTTGGCTATATGTCTACATAGAGGTCACATTATCTGTTTAATACACATGCTTATAGTGTTCATATTATTTACTTATAACTAGCATTGTTTAGCACTTGGAAACATGCTTTAAACTCATGTTTGATTAAATTATCATTATATCTACCACATACGAATCATGTTTAGAGACATATTAAACCCAAACATGCCATCTTAGCCCTTTAGAATCTAGATACTTATGTGATGCAACTATCTTTTGAAAACATGTTCAAGATTACCTTTGAAATCACTTTATCATAAATAATGCAATATAACACATATAAGGCAACTTTAAAACTCTTATCATACGTAACTAAGTCAAGTTAACATCTTTCCAAGATCAGAACCTACATTATGTAGCATTTATGTATTTTAACTTATTATGCTAAGCTTTTCTTTTTAAAATAATTTCTAACACAAGCTAACACATTTGATCATGACAAGGACACTATAAACACCATATCATGCTTATGTATATCTGAAATCAATCATGTGTATAACATACTAAGTTTAGAATTTGTAGAACATGTATTACTTCAAAGTTTATTTTTAAACTTTAAGTTTTGATTACAAATCTCTCACTAACTTATGTTGATTACTTTATTCCATATAAGAAAACTTTCTACCTCATGCTATACCCATTTTTAAGTATATATTTAAGTCACAACACCAATTCCACAACACATAGCACAACAGAAATTAGTGTCTGATTTTTGGGTAAGGCGCAGCTGTGCTGCACCCTAGTATAACCAAGGCGCAGTTGCGCCATGCCGGGAATCACAGCAATAACAGATCTGTTTTGCATAGTATTAACCAACATTCATTTCTCTTGATCCAAACATGCTCAATTCATCATTAAAAGTTTCATACATGTAAGCATACTTCCTAAATACATTATAGCATGTTAATTCATCTTGATTGACATAGAATTCTAAGGAATTTTAAGAACTAAACAAGACTCAATTCAAGAACACAATTAGAATTTATACCTCCTTAAGCTTGAATTGGACTCCTCACACACTGAGTATGCTTCTACAATTGCTCAGCAACTTAGAACTCTCAAACTTAGAATTATCATACAATTACAAGCAACACAAAAACTGAAAATGGAGCTTCTATTTATAAAGGAAACTTGGACTGGACATTTGCATTACACTAGGGTTGGAGTCCATGGTGCATTAGAAGGAAACAAAGGTTACTAGAGAGTTGATCAACCACCCTTGTCAGCCATCTTCCTAGCAAATGATCACCTAGTTCCATAGCCCTTAATCTCAGCTTGAAAGTTACGTAATTTTGCCATAGGTTACTGTTCATGTACTAAAAGGGTCACTAAATTTGGGACAAGAGCAAATCTCAGCAACTTGAGCTTAGTTTAGTTACTTCAACTCCCAAAAATATAATCTTAATGTACAATTGTTACCATATTAGGAAATTAGGGATTATTTATGTACTCACATAGTTTAATAACTTTACTATATAGTTTATGTACATAATACAATCTCATTATGCTTCATATAATATATGGTTTCTATGTGTAGTATAATCATATTGCACTATAGTTTATATATACATGCATGGTCACACTTAAGTGTCTCTCTACACTATATAGTTGTATTTCATATACTTTATATATTCAAGTGTTGCACATATCAATTAATATAATCTTATTATATTAATAACTTACTTATTTGTTTTATTATTCATAATGTCAAATAAATAAATTATTCATCTCATTGATTAATAATGAAATTATTAATTTCCACAACCATTGCTCATTTATCACGCACAGTATATAAATATAAATCTTATTATATTATAGACACGTTGCTCATTATTATTATTATATTTCTTGCAATAATAATAATCACATATTATTAATTAATCATCTATAACAATTATTCTACGATGACAATTAATTAATATTCTACGATTAACAATTAATATAGATTAATTATTTGCTAAAATTAATATAATCATTATTATTTCCCATCACGGTGCCACACAAGGCATTTCATCGAGTTTATTATAAACTCCATATTCTTCTCAATTGTCATAAATATTCAATTTAATATAATTGAGTTATTCTCCTCATAACACAAAAATCATTTATATTCAAATAAATTCTCATTTCTATTAATATATTCATTTAATAATATTAGGAAATTCTCGGGTATTACATCCTCCCCCTCTTATAAAAATTTCATCCCGGAATTGCTACAAGGTTACACAAATAAATGGGGATAATCCCTCATCATCCTATCTTCTAATTCCCACGTAGCCTCCTCGACATCGTGGTTACGCCAAAGTATTTTTACAGAAGATATAATTTTATTTCTCAAAGTTTGTTCTTTCCTATCTAATATCTAGACAGGAATTTCTTCAGACGCCAAGTTCTTCTCCACTTGAATGGGCTCGTAAGAAATCACGTGCTTGTAGTCGGCCTTGTACGGTCGCAACACAGAAATGTGGAACACGTTGTGGATGTGCTCCAACTCGGGTGGTAACGCAACTTTGTATGCCACTTCGCCCACTCGCTTCAGTATCTCGAACGGTACCTGTGGAAACTTCGTTCTACAAGGGTATGATTCCATAACTCCTTATTTATCGTTTTAAATTAATAATATACATAAAGGATGATCCGGGTAATGGTTTTGTAGAAATTTTTTAAACTCTGATATACCATGCTTCCGTTAATTTTTGTAATTTGATTGCGTCACGATTTCGTACAAACCCAACAATAGCTCCTCCCGTCAACACCTCCTTGACAATGAAAGGGCCATCCCAATTAGGGGCAAACTTTCCTTTGGCTTCGTCTTGATTGGCCAAAACTTTCTTCAGCACCATGTCTTTTTCTTTGAATTGCCGTATTTGGACTTTCTTGTTATAGGATCGAGCAATCCTTTGCTGATATAACTGCCTGTGGAAAATGGTCATAGCCCTCTTTTCATCTATCAAGGAAAGTTGGTGGTACCGGTCTTGCAACCACTGGTCTTCGTCTATCTGAGCGTTGATTAACACTCGCAAGGACTCTATCTCTACTTCTATGGGAAGGACTGCTTCCATGCCATAGACCAATGAATAGGGGGTAGCCCCAGTAGAGGTACGCATTGATGTCCTGTATGCTAACAGGGTTAGAGGCAGCAGGTTAGGCCATTCTTTATGATTGGCGAACATTTTCAGCATGATCTTTTTAATGTTCTTGTTGGCCGCTTCGACAGCACCATTCATCTTGGGCCGATAGATGACGGAATTGAGATGCTTGATGTGGAACTTGCTATATAGTTCTCTCATCATCTGATTGTTTAGGTTTTTGGCGTTGTCTGATACAAACACCTCCGGTTGTCTATATCGATAGACGACATTATTTTTGATGAAACCAATGATGACCTCTTTGGTAACTTTGGGAAAAGAGGCAGCTTCAACCCACTTGGTGAAGTAATCAATCATGGTGAAGATGAATCGATGACCATTACAGGCTTTTGGTTCTACTTGACCGATCACATCCATGCCCCACATGGAGAAAGGCCATGGTGAACTCATGTTGTGTAGCTCATTTGGAGGAGCATGTATGGCATTTCCATGTACTTGGCATTGAAAGCATCTCCTGACATGATCGTCGCAGTCAGCTTTAAGAGAGATCCAATAATGCCCTGTTCTTGATATCTTCTTGGCCAATAGATGACCGCTCATGTGTGAACCACAGACTCCACCGTGGACTTCATCCATTAATCTCTGGTCTTGCTCTTTATCAAGGCATCTTAATAGGCCTACTCCTGCATCCCGTTTGTATAATGCATCTCCGCTCAAATAAAACTTCATAGCCATTTTGTGAATCCTCTTTCGTTCGGATTGGATTGCCCCAGCGGGTGTAGATCCATTTCGGAGATATTCATTAATGTCTTGATACCAAGGCTATTTGATAGGAGGTATTTCATCTGATATGTCTCCAATGTAATTCCCATATGTCGGGGCCTTCTGATTTATGAATTTAATGCAGGGAATCCCACTCCTATAGGATATGTGGATTAAGGAAGCCAACGTCGCCAATGCATCAGCGAAGTCATTCCTACCCCGAGGAATATAGATGAAGGCTATGTCGTGAAAATCCAAAGATATATTAACGACCTGCCGGTGATAGGGTAGCAAATGTAGTTCTTTGGTGTGATATGCCCTAGTGGTTTGTCTGATGACCAATTTAGAGTCTCCGAAGACTAGTAAATATTAGATACCCATGGATTGGGCTAGCTTCAACCCCATTATACAGCCTTCATACTCAGCTATGTTGTTGGTGTTACCAAATTGCAGTTTGGTAGCCACATGATATTGTTCTCTTGTACAAGAGATAAGGATTGCCCTAGCTCCGATACCCTCCATATTTATCGCTCCATCAAAATACATTTTCTATAGTTGGATTGTATTCTCTTGTTGGAGTTGTTAAATCGTCATGATCCCCTCATCTGGGAAATTAGTCTCCAGGGGCTCGAACCCTTCTGTTGGTGCTTCGGCTACTTGATTTGCAATGCCTTAACCTTTGATGGACTTCTGAGTCACATAGATAATGTCGAACTGTTATAAGATCAACTACCATTTGGACAATCGACAATTCAACATTGGCTTGTTGAGTACGTACTTCAGTGGATCTATGCAGGATATGAGGTAGGTCGTGTGCCTATGGAGGTAATGTTATAACCTCATTGCAGCCCATGCTAACGCACAACACGTCTTTTCGATCAAGGTGTACTTCTGATCACCACTACTGAACCTTTTGCTGATGTAGTAGATGGCTCTCTCCTTGCTACTATCATATTTCTGTCCCAGCATACATCCCATTGCATTGTCATTGATGGACAAGTACATAAATAGGGGAAATCCGTCCCTTGGGGGTACCAAGATTGGTGCTTCGATTAGCTACTTCTTGATGGCGAGGAAGGCTTTCTGACAATCCTCATTCCATTCCATTTGGTGGAGGAATTCTTCCTTAGTAGCTTGAATATGGGTTCACAGGTTGCTGTGAGCTAGGAAATGAATCTTCTTATGAAATTGATCCTTCCCAGGAACCCGCTTATCTCCTTCTCTGTTCGACGTATTGGAATTTCAATGATGGCTTTGATCTTGGCAGGGTCTAGCTCGATGCCTCGATTGCTCACCAGGAATCCCAGCAACTTGCCTGATTTGACGCCAAAAGCACACTTGGCGGGATTCAGCTTAAGGTTGTACTTATGCAACCTGTTGAATAGCTTCCTGAGATGGTCAAGGTGATTATCCTCCCTCCGGGATATGATGATGATGTCATCCACATAGACCTCTATCTCCTTGTGCATCATATCATGAAACAGGGCCATCATAGCTCGTTGATATGTGGTTCTAGCATTGATGAGGCCGAAGAACAATCGTTTATAGCAGAAGGTTCCCTAGGGAGTGATGAAAACTATTTTCTCCCGGTCTTCTTCAGCAACCATGATTTGATGGTAACCAGCAAAGAAATCCATGAAGGAATACATGCCATACTGCGTCGTATTGTCGATCAGGATGAGGATAAAGGCACAGGGAAATTGTCCTTGAGGCAGGCTTTGTTCAATTCCCAGTAATCCATGCATACTCGTACTTTCCCTCCGGGTTTAGGTACGGGGACTATGCTTGACAGCCACTCTGGGTATGTTGATACCATGATGATACCGGCTTTGAATTGTTTAACAACCTCTTCTTTGACTTTCAGACACCATTCAGGTTTCAATCGCCTGAGCTTCTGTTTGACTGGCTTGAATCCATCTTTGATGGGCATTCTATGGATGACAATATCTGTAGATAGTCCCATCATGTCTTCATGTAACCATGCAAACACATCCTGGAACTGTGTTAGGAGTTCAATCAGGTCAATTTTTTGGTCTGGTGTGAGGTCTATGCCTATCTGGATTTCTTTGAGGTTTTTTAAGGTTCCTATATTGATAGTGGTGGTTTGGTCGAGGATTGGTTTGGGTTTGTCTTCGACCCATTCTTTGATCCCCTCGGGCACCTCATAGTCATCTTCCTCCTCTTGATCAATATCCATCAAGTCAAAGTTCAGTTCTACATCAAAGTTGTAGTCACTATGACAGGTTGGCATCTCATCAGCAGTGACAAACCAATCTGTTGTGCAGTTTTGGTGTTAACAAAATGGACACAGACACGTGCAAGCATACACGGTCAACAAGTAATATAAGATAAGTAAAGATCATTTCCACGGAGAAAAGAAATTAAGTTTAAACTATCATGCAACAATTCTATAGCTATTTTCGGCTGCTCAAACGAGTATCAAAGTGTGTTTTAATATCTAAAATGATTTTAAAGTAAAATTAACTAATTAATAGATGAGGGATTCAAATTGGAGAAATATGGGATCCTAACTTCACCTATTGCATCGTCTAGATTACATACCTCATGTCAAGTATAATTAAATATTTAGGATTGCTAGTCGAGAGCGCGAATGTAAGAAATGGTTATCTTTCAATAAACCAAGTCCATATCATATAAAATCCACAAAAGAGATAGAATTCACATGAACATCAATAAAACCTAAATCACTATATGTCTATGTGATTTACAAGCAATATCGATTTAAATGCAAGCTCCCAATTGGCTACATATGGCAAGCCGGTATATGTCTTTCCGGATTACTAATCATAAAATTCATCACATGCAAATTTCACGAATATATGCTAGCATGGCAAAATCTAAGTTTATACTTTCTCTTTCAATTCCATATAAACTATTATAGTAGATGGTGATCAAGCATCTATTCAATTCATACAACCATGCTAGGCAACCCATATATAATCAATCATTCATATCAATGAGGCATATAAAGCTAGACTAAGCAATAAGATTTATTAGAATCCCATAATGATAGTTAGTTCATCTCTGAACTAATAACCATTAAGGGATTTGAGCAAAGCATTGAAGCAAATATGAAAGTAAAGAGAGTAGAGAGATAGAAAATGCAAATCTTGTGGTTCTCCTTTCAATAGAAGCTTTCAAGCTCAAGTTCAGACCACAATCACACTCCAAATGAAACCCTAGAAATGAAATCTACTAGAACTAGAAGGGAGAAGAAGTGAAGCTCCAAAGCCCTCCTTAGCTCTCTAACCCTAGAAAATAGGAATAATACTACTAAGTAATAAATGCTGGTAATGAATCATTTTTCGTCTCTTGCAAATACACCAATATATAGAATACACACTCAGTAGAAAAACTAAGTAAAAAGTTAATTTCTTGACCGGCCCAGCCGCGCGGCCCCATAGTACATTTGGGGCGCGGGCGCCCGCTTCTCCAAAGGAGTCTCTGGACTCTGCTAATTGGCCGGGTGCGCGGCTTGCCTTTGTTAACCCGACTCGACAGCGCAAGTCTGTGTTTTTCTGCTGGTGTTCTGGTGGTGTGCTGTTATCTTGTGCTTTCTTGCTGCTTTTCTCCTTCACTTTGCTGCCTTTAGACCATTTTGCTCATGCCTTTCTCATCACCTCATGCTAAGTTCATCTTCATATCATCCCACCTTGCCTTGTTGCCAATTCCATGCTAACACCATGCCTTTTCATGCCATTTCTTGCCAATTCTTTGTCAAAAGAGTTTCCTAACTAAAATATATAAAACAAAGATAAAACACATTAAAAGACACTAAAATACTTGAGTTTAAGGCATAATCATAGCAAGTTGATATTCAATAAGTAGGTATAAAACCTACTTATCAAAATCCAATTCTGGAGTCCTGAAAACAAAATGCTTTCACTTTAATATATGCAACTACTTAAACATACAAAGTATTTGGCAAAGCATGACAAAAGTTATTGCTATAGTTGTGCAATCAAAAGTAAGCAGTAAATGAAAGCATGTTTCAGGGCAGATGGACTCTCTGCCCTTTTACCCTTTTTGACTGAGGCAAGGGACGCTGCTCCAGTTATCCAGGGTTAGATCCTCATGAACAGGGATGATCAAGGAATTGTACTCTTCTGCCTCATCTCGGATAATGACTGAGACATCCTTTATAATAAGGTCGGGGGTTTTCTTTGAACTGCCCCCATTTCCTTTCTTGATGCGAGGAATTTGAATCTGTTCCTCGTTGTCACTGTCAGGGATCTCATCATTCATACCCTCATAGTTTATGATAACTCGCATGTTAGCAAATGGGTCTCGTCCTTTGTACAGGATCTTGTTTTCCCTTTTTGATATTACCTTCAGGATTTAGGGATTCCCTTTCCTCGGCTGGTATGATTGAATTAAACAGCATGGCTGATACAATAGTAGGAATATTCTTCATTGGCATTACAAATCCAGCATCAGTGAGATTCGACAGCAGTATGGTGAAATCATGAGCCTTAGGGTGCTTATGTGGGTTCCGACGGCTTGACCCGGATGAATAACCCAATCTGGCTCTGCCTGTCTGACTCGGGATTTGGACTGGACTTGTAATATCTTGTTGGTTCTTTCCTAACCCTTCTCCAGGTTGGAAACCCAAAGATACCATCTCTTGGCCTACTGTCATTACTTCCAGGGAGACCTTTGGCTTTAGGGCTGGTGCTCTGATAGGTAAATACTGAGTATCACTCACCTCCAGAGCTTGAAAACTAGCAGGTTCAATCCCTGCATTCAGGCTGATCACCGACATGTCTCCCTGTATGCAGACATGGCATTCCGGTTCAGCGTTGACCGTGATGAGGTTGTCATTGATAATGTATTTGAGTTGTTGATGGAAGGTGGATGGCACTGCCCCTGCCATATGGATCCATGGTCTGCCCAGCAACAAGTTGTATCCAATGGCGATGTTGAGCACCTGAAAGGACACATAGAAAGTATGCAGACCAATCTCTTGAGGAAGCTTTATTTCTCCCATAGCTTGTCAGCGAGATCCATCGAATCCCCGGATGACCACATAACTGGTTTTGATCCGATTTGGGTTAATCTTCATTCTCTCCAAGGTGTCGTAGGGACAGATGTTAAGGGATGATCCTCCATCTATAAGCACAGCTCCGATCACATACCCGGAAGATATCACTGCTATGTGCAGGGACTTGCGATGACCCGTTCCCTCTGCAGGTATATCATTGTCAGTGAAAGATATCACATTGCTGTTGAAAATGTGTTCTACCACGTGACAAAATTTCTCAGTATCCATGGTATGAGACAGGTGGGCTTCTTCCAGTACTTTCACCAGAATGTTGCGATGATCTATTGAGCATAAGACCAAATCTAGGATGGAGATTTGCTTGGGTGAGTCTTTCAAACTTTGCACCACCTTGATTTCATTGTGTCCCATTTTGTTGAGGAACTCTTCGATTTTCTCTTCAGCCTCCTTTTCTTTGGCTTTGATAACTGGTCTAATCACCCGCTGAGGCAAGTGCAATGGATTATCCTTTGGTACAATGGCAATATTATTTGAGGTGGAACCTTCGTCATTCCCGTAGTTCCATGGGACCCTCTTCAGACTAATAACTAGATACTGAGGTCTAAAGGGGCAAGATTAAAGGCTCGGGTGCGGCCACCTTCACAGGATTTTGTGTTTCTTGGACCCCTTTCCCTGGCAGTACTAAGGGTGTGAGGGTTGGTTCACTGTCACAGGACACAACATCCAATGTATCATGATTCCACGTAGTGGGAATAAAGAGAGAGTCTTCATTTGGGAGGTCGAGAACTTGATTTCCTCTTATCAATTCACCATTCTCAATCATGTTCTGAATCAGGTTACGAAGTGCCCAGCAATCTTCAGTATCATGGCCGGGTGCATTAGAGTGGTACTGACAAGTTTGGTAAGGCTTGAATTTCCTGGATCGCGAGTTTAATGGAGGTAATAAATCTGCAACCATTCCCTCGTTGATTAATATCTGAAGGATTTCCTTCATCGGCTGGTTCAGGTTAGTGAAATTTCTTTGAAATGCAAATTTCCTACCAGCTTGGAAATTCTCCTCTTTGGCCATCTTTTCGGTCCAGGATTCATGCTCATTTGACCAGTAGTGATCCCTCATGGGGATGGGACTGATCTCCAGTGTGGGAGGATTTGTGTCAGATTGGTTGGTCTGATTCATCATCTGCCTGGTAATTTGATGTTGATATACAACCAGTTCTGCTAACTATTCAATTTGTTCCTTGATAGACTTAATCTCTTGTTCTATCAAGAATCACCTTTTCGAGACTTCCCAACTGTCTGGACTGTTGTTGCTGGATGGAGTCGAATCTCCTATATAACGGAGGTATTTGGATCCTTCTCCATTTCCTATGTTTATCATGATGACATTTTCCTCTTTGTGCTGAGGGAGGGGATTATCCTACACATGCGGTTGATCGGGCTTTGTCACCACAATCTCTCCGTTGTCAATCAAGTCTTGAATTTTGTGCTTGAGAGACAAACAGTCTTGTGTGTTGTGGCCCGGAGATCCAGAATGGTAGGCACACTTCTTGCTTGGGTCGAAATTTCGTCCACTGGTGTTGGTTGGTGGAAGGAGTTGCACAATCTTCTTCTGTGCAGTTAACAATTTCAGCACATTCTCGAGTAAATCCCATAACGGGGCGAATGTTCTTCGACGTTTGGCCTCCATAGTCTTCTGAAATGGAGGGTTTGAAGGTTGAGCTGAAGCTTCAAAAGGGGTATAGTTCCTCCTTTAAATGGGCATACTTCTTGAATCGGCCCTTTGTTTTTGTCCTTGCAATACTAAGGATACTTCTTCCTCTTTCTTCTTGTGTACCCTCCGGGGATTACTCCCTTAATTTCTGGACTGGATATGCTCGGCAACGGCTTCTAAGGCAGTCAAGTTCTTTATCTTCCCAGACTTCAGCCCCATTTTGGCCATTTCACTGTGCTTGTTCATTTTAGAGAATGGTTTTCCTATGCCTGCTAGGACCCTCTCATAATATAGAGCGTCTTGAATATCGATGAAGGTCATGACTATCTCAGACTCAGTCATAGCTGGGGTGACTTATGCTACAACCCTTCTCCATCATTGAGCATATTCTCTGAATGACTCAGCACTTTGTTTCTTGACTTTGGTTATCTGGTATCTGTCTAGAGCTAGCTAAGATTGGAAGCTGTATTAACTGAGGAAAGCATGGGACAACTCTTCCCAGCTGTAAATTTTGGAGTTGTCTAGATGGGCGTTACCAGGCTCTAGCCTCTCCGGTCAGACTCTTCTGAAATAACTTCATTCGGAGTTTCTCGTCCTCTACGTAGGATCCAAGTTCTCTAATGAATACTTTCATATGAATGTAAGGGTCTCCCAATCCATTGTGTTTCTCAAAATCAGGAGTTCTAAATTTTTCAGGATAACGAGCCCCAGGGATTATACAGAGGTCTGAATAATTGATACTGCCAAATGCCCCAGTTCCTTTGATAAACCGGATGGTTTCTTCCATCTGCTGGACTTTCTTCAGAATGTCACCAGCTTCCTGTTCTTTGTTGAGGGTGGTGATTTCAGGGGTTCTGTTGGTTGTGTCCTGGTTTGTGGTCCAAGAATCTGAGTATCTGCCTTTTCGGTCTCTTGATTGCCACCACTACCACCAGGTGTTCCTGGTTCTATGTGAGCTTGGGCTTGCTTCCCTTTTAGAGCCTTACTCTGTTCTCTCAGGAAACTGGCCAATTCGGCTATCTGATTCTTTAGTCCTTCGAACTCTTCCCTAGAGACAGGGGTGGATTCTGGCTGAGCACTTGAAGTCATGTCCATGGGTGGACTTAGTGCTTTCTTAGAATTAGATCTAGTAACAGGACCAATTTTTTTACCTACAACAAAACATAGGCGTGTCAATATCCTGAGGTAGGTAGGGATAGGATGCATGCTATGATGTGTTTTTGTGGTTTTTTTAATCTTATCCTGCAAAACAGAGGTCAGTTGTTTTGATAGCAAGATGACAAGATGTATATAACAAGGAGTGTAAAAATTAGGGTATGCGAATTAAAAACTTGACATTGAATTAAAAGTGGAAGGCATGAAGAAGCTTCCAATCGGATTTGGTTAATCAGAAGCTGACCTATCTTAGGCTACTCTTGCAGATTTTTGGCATGAAGGTCCCCAGATCATCGCAATCTACTAGAGGGGAAATTAATTCGATCTTTCAACTAGAGCGAATCTAGGTGGTGCATTTTCATGAGCCCCAGAGACTTAACCGTCCCTAAAGACATTACTTATCACCGACTGGTTTGCCTCCCGGAGGAGGAATCACACAACATTCATTCACATACATCACGTCTCACCGTTTATGCATATGATGACATTGGTGTCAAGCACTAATATAGGTGTGAAGCACTAAAAAAAATAGGAAAGCATTCATTCACATTCATTCAATGTAACGACGCAGCATTCACGCATTCATTCAAAGTAAAGACGCAACATTCACACATACGCAGATATGAAAGTGAAATGTTTGAAAATATTTGAACGCGGCATAAGCCCTCTACTGTCCCCAGTAGAGTCGCCACCTGTCGACGTCGGGAAAAAATCCGTGGATCGGGTCATAACCCGGATCTTTCTCTCTTCCTAAGTTATGTCTACCCTTACTCTTTTTATTTGTGAAAAAGGTTTTGAAGGGTTTTTTAGGAAAAGGCCAACATATATCATGTCGATGATTGAATGTTTTACAGAGTCACCAGTTGGTAGATTTGAAATGGTTGTACCAACTCAACCGAGTTTTTTTTTAAAAAGAGGCCCAATTGCTGGACAATATTTAAACTTGATCTTTAAAAACAAAGTTTTGAGTTCGGGGGCTTGGTTAAGTGTGGGGAAGGTGTTAGGCACCCCACAACTCCCGTGTAAACACGGTACCGCATCTTTTTAATATTTCCCATTTAAATCTGCAATGTATGTTTGAATGCTTGAAAAAAATTGGGCCTATATTTGATTGAAAAGCATGTCTATACATCGTTGAACCTATATACGAAGGGTTTGATTTGATTTGGAAAAAGTCTTTAATTTGATTTGCAAAAGTGTTTGATTTGATTTGCAAAAGCTTCTTTTTTCGATAAGGTTATTGAAATGATGTTTTGAAAGAAGGTTTTCAAACCCTTTACGCTAACATAGGAATTGAAGTATATTAATACTTTAATTTTATCTTTTCAGCCTTAAGGCTCAATTTGAATGGTGATTGTCGGGCTGCGAAGCATCCTCGGCCACAACATATATACAAGTGTCGGTCTCCTCATGGGCATAATAGCCATCAGAGGGACTCTGACATGATAACTCATATTTTCACTATGTTAAGACCTTAAATTCGGATAACCGTTTTAAGGTCTTTTGTATGTATATTTTTACAGAAAAACTGGCAGGGTACATTTGTAAAGTGGATTTTATCCATCGAGGGAATCAGATTCTGATCAATTTGATCATGAATCCCACGATTCCTAGGCTCACATAAGGAGGCCGATAAACCTGCACAGCTTAATTTTGTACAAAAATATCCAAATATCGCCAGAACCAAGAATTCATCAGTAAATCCTGGCTCGCACATGGCCGAAGCATCTCGTTCCCACTAGATAGCGATCTAAGGGGCCCCAAGGTAGCTTTTATAACTGAAACTAGAAAAATGCTAGATTTAAATAAATCTCAGTCATTCTAGCTTTCCGATTTGTTTGGACCTATTTTGAACCGTTTGAAAGCTAGAGTTGGCGAGATTTAAAGAAATCTAGTTCGCCCATAGAAATGTTAGTGTCGATTCATATCCAATGAATATTTAAAGCAACAATTTAATAAAACTGAGTGAAGCAATATATATATTATATTAATAAAACACAACCCATTTTGAATCCATTCACATTTTAAAAGTTGAGAAACCACAACACCGGTCCAGATTTTCTCTCATTTTTTTCGACTTAATCCAAAGGTGCACATTTCATCTAACAAACACAAAATCCCGCCCAAATCATTTTCTCCCTTTTCTCTCACCCCATCTCTTTTTCCCCAATCCGTTTTGCTTCTCATTCCGCCTTCTCCTCCACCTCCAAATCCCTTGGTAAAAACTTCCATGTTTTACAAACACAAAGTCCTCTTCTTCCCTGTTTTACATTTATTCATGGAGTTTTTAATTCAGTTTAACCTTAATCTCTCACTGAAAGGGCGAGGATGGCAGACGGGTATTGATATTGGAATCCACCATTTTTCACCCATAAGGTGGAGGCCAGCCGTACGATACTGGGTTCATCACAACCACCCCCATTCTTCATCTTCTGATTCATCTGACTTCAAATTTATAGTGAAAGATGTTCGATCCAAAGATGGAATTGTATGTTACTTATTCATTCCCATTTTGTTTCTACTAATCCCCCATTCCACTCTTCTATTTTATTTACTTCTATTTTAATTTTTTTTGTAACTGTTATATAATAAATAGGTTTTTCATTATGGGTTCTTTGAGAATTATGAACCCATCAAAGTTGAAGAAGGGATTCAAGTTTATTTGACTGTGGATGAATCTAGGCGAAAGCTCAATTCTAGGTATACAATAAGGAATACCGAGGCATTCATTAATTTTTCTGAATGTAGTGTATTAATACATCTCAAATTGGTGAGCTTTCAGAGTTGATTATCTTTTTGCTGCTGAAATGTACCCATTACATAAGTTAGATGCTAAAGTATTATGTTATTAGTTTTGTATACATGCATAAATTATTGCTTACTTTTTGTGCTTAAGCAAAGTGTCTTTTTTTTTTATGTTTAAATGTTTTCTTTAGCTTCTTTCCCTTTCTAATGGCCATTGATTTTTCCAGACTACACTCAGCTGGGCATCTTGAAACTGTGTTTTGCTCCAAAGGTAGTTCTCTTTCTCAAGTTCTTTGTTTCATTTTGGCGCTAATTGTTCTGGCTATGACATATCTAATTCGGGTCGATACTGATTTTAAATAAATGAATTAATATTTTTTTATGGATTCTTACTAAGTGGCACTAAAGCTAATTTACTGATAATGTGATGTAATGAGGCATTCAATTGACGTCCATCCATTTTGGGAAGAATTGAGACTGGCAAAAAAATAAAGAGTCTTGCGATGTATTGCGAAAGTTTTCTGTCGTCTTACAATTGCGATGCATGGGATTGGGTAGGATCGTAAGGTTAACCAACTATATCAAATACATAGTTAAAATATTAGGATCGTAAGGTTGACCAACTATATCAAATACATAGTTAAAATATTATAAACTATAGTTATTCACCTAACTCACAAACAAAAAGTCAATATATAAAATCACAAGTTATCATTTTCCAAACATAAAAGCTTCATGTTATAGGTTTATGTTTGCAATATACTCCCTCTGTCTGGAAAACTAGAGTAACATTTTTTTTTGTAATTCACAATTAAAATTTATTCTTAGCGAGGAGGGAGTATTACATATGTACCTTTTGTTTATCTGATGGTTTTATGTTGGAGCTTTGAACTTGATACCATTTTTCTATTGAATTCATGAAGCAGGGATTGACACCCATTATCCAAAATTTTGGAAAAACAATCAAGATATGTCTCAGGTTACCAAGGAATTGAACTGAGAGATGCTTCAGAGTGTGGGAGCAATTGAAACTGAGAGATGCTTCAAAGTGTGGGAGTACTTGCGGCCCATTGGAGGAGAAAGATGTAATGAAAGTTTGGAAAGAGATGAAGCAAAATGGTTTCATGTCTAATTCTCATGGAGGTGTACCAATACCAAAGCCACGTGGGAGGAAAAGTAAAGCTGATAGGCTCAAGAAAAAGATGGAGATTGCTAGCAGAGAATAGGTTGACAGGTTTGCAAAGGCCGCCAACCCCATTGTTGAGAAGGACGGTAAGTCCAATTGACTTTAACTTTTGTTAGGTCATCCGATCTATTAATTACTGGAGTTGTTAATTTTGTAGAGACATGTCTTTTATCGGTCATTGATCATGTACTTGATAAATCAAAGAACAAATTTCAGTTAGTGAATAATGGAATTTATTGATAAAGGCATGAACTGAACTTTTAAGTAGAAGTTTAGCTAGATATCCTGTTTTATACTTTTACCGACTTTTTCTTCACAAGCGGGTTGCAATTTTAGAGGGAGAAACGAAAAGGCCTCTTTACCAGAAGCAAAATCATCTCTTTTAGAGAGAGAAAAAATCATCATCAACCGGGAAAAAACCTTAGTTTTCTTCTTTAATCTCTTATCATCGTCTCTATTGATACACCGAAACACCGAGTCAATTTTCTGTCCGATCTGACTCACTGAGTTGGTTCTCTGTACAATCATTTCTCTTTGTTTGAAGAGTTGAAGAGGAGGAGATCGATATTTAAACTCATCAATGGTAAGTCTGAATAAATGACTCGATTATTAGCTTTATTTGTTTTGCTTGGTTGGTTGATTTAATTTGAGTGATTATTATGTTGGAGTCAAATCTGTTCAATAAAGAGTCCATTTTCGTTTGATGTAATTGAGATTTTGTTGTTTAATTACTTTTTCTATTTTTTGTGTTTTTGTTTATATAGTTTTGACTTAGTTGTGACTATTAGCACGAAAAATAGACTTTAGGAATTCATGTTTGGGGGAGCTTCAAAATGATGTATGGCTGAAATGTAATAATTTAATGGTAAAAACAAATATAGGTATTGAGAAAATTGCAAGTGTAGATGTTGCTTGGGGAGTCAAAAAGTTTCTGAATATCCTGCCTTTCTGAAGTATTTGTTAATAAGCATGGAAACATAAAGTGAGATTAGAATGTTTAGGAATTTTAGTAGTCGGTATCTTTCAATTGAATAAATTCTCTTTATTGTTTCGTTGAGATATGAATACAAATTCTGTCATAATTAACGATAATATCTAAACAGAATCCAAAATTTGTTAATTTGTTCAGCCAAAAATTTGTTATAATACTCTATCCGCTTAACAAAAAGAGTTAATCTTTTGGTTTAATATAGTATAAAATGTGATAATGTCCTCAAGTTTAAAGACAAAATTTTAGTACCATGTCAGTACTATTAAACTACACACTTATTATATGTAGGGATAAACATGGAAGGAAAATGTAGTTTGCAAATTTTGTAATTGTGATTCTTTTTGCGGAACAGGGGGAGTAATAGTTGAATAACTATTTTTTTTAATGAATTTTCAGTTACTACTTATTAATAATAAATTTTCTGCAATTTGTATTTTATTTTTCCCTCAGAAGTTAATCCATAGTTCTGGATGAGAATTTTCTGCAACTGTTTAATCAAGTTAATTATTGTTTAGTTATTCTTAGCATTTTGTTTCAGGGCAATAACTTCATTATACTCTCTCTGTAAAGACCTGGGCCTAACTAAATATATTTTTGGTTATGCTTCTTTTATGGTGATTCCATCTGGATTTTCTTTAGAAATGTATGAATGTTATATGGTTTGAAATTAGTTGTATGTAGGTATTGTCTTTCTTTTTCTTATTGGAAAATTACATTTTAAAACTTAATTTTGGCCTTAACTAAGTTAAAATTGACTCAAATTATCATGGTGAAATTGCCTATATCTATATTCTGATATTTTGGTGTTAATTTATAACATACAGAGTTTATGGTGGATATGAAATGTGAAGGGCGATGTTTTGATGGAATTGTTTGTATCCAAAATGCATTAATTCTACAAAATGCACTCCTGTGATTTTTTACAAATCAAATAACTTCTTGATTATATACATGTATAAATTTGTATGTCAACATCTTCTTTGAGAGGAGTGGGAAATTTAATTTTCTAGAAATTTATGAGTATTGAACCGGCAAAGAAGGAATTAGACAGAAAAATCAGCGCGTTTTACTTTCTTTTGACAGGTCGCGCTCATATTTTTTGTAAGTTCTTTAGATTCAATTTTGTGATTTTCATTTGTTCTTTATGAGTTAACTTTCATTACTACTGTTGTTTTGATTTATTATTAACCCTTCTGTCGAAATTTTTGTTTTGTTTATTTGTTTATAGTAGTAAGTGATTTGTTAATTAAATTCAATAAAAGTCAAGATTGAGCATTGTTTACGTCATCATTGACCGTGTCTCTATTGAGTATGTATTAATTATTGTGGTGGTATGGTAAATTATAATAATTGTTATGTCTGATTGTAAATTATTTTAGGTTGCAAATAGTCTTTGGTAATATAATATTTTTTGAATTTAAATTTAATTCTTCGTTACGTCGTGCCTTTAGGCACGGGCAATTACTAGTAATTATATATATAAGAAAGCTGTAAAGGGCGATGGGTTTTCACGTCGATGCCCGGACTGAAATTGAAATATGTATATATATATATATATATATATATAAGTTGTAAATAGCAACGGAATGATCCAGGCTTTGACAGAATTGAAATATATATATATATATATAAAAAAGGCAATGGGTTTTCACTCCGAGACCGGGACTGGAAAATAAATATATATATATATAGACAGAAAAGTAGTCAAACCAGAACTGGGAAGATAACCCAATATGGTGTGCAAAAATAATAAAAAGGCCACAGAATGATCCAGGCCGAACTGGAATGTAAATATATATATAGTTAAATATAGATAGAAAAGTAGTCAAACCAGGACTGGAAAGATAACCCAGTATTGTGAATGGTTCAAAAACATTAAAAAGGCCACAGAATGATTCAGGCCGAACTGGAATGTAAATATATATATATATATAGAGACAGAAAAGTAGTCAAACCAGGACTGGGAAGATAATCCAGTGTGGTGAATGTTGCTTATATATACATATATATATATATATAAATAGTAAACTACCGCATATTTGACATCCGGGCTTGACAGAATTGAAAAGTTAGTATATATACAGTTAAATATATACAAAAAAAGCCAAACCCGGACTGAAAAGATAACCCAGTCCGGCAAAGTTGCTCAATACAAAAATGCATGTATATAAAAGCTACTAGAAGCGACAGATCGTCAATCCGAGTTGTAGAAATACCAGAAATGCATTTAGGTACTAAAATATACCAAAAGTTGCCAAAAAGGGCCACGGAACTGAGTTTTGGACATATTTAGAAAACAAAACTTGATATGCAAGTCTATAAAAGTGCGAAGAAGTAATAATAACTTTCTGATCGTAAAAATACTCACAATGGACTGCTATACGGGCTTTTTGCCAAATTGTAGGCTTTAAACGTCCAAATATACCGGTTATTTTTTGATATGTGGTAGTATGTGGGTATATCTACGTGTTAAAGTGAAAAAATTTGGGTTTGGAAGATAAGAAAATAGCTGGAAAACCAAACGGGCAGGGGTTCAGAGCGTTTCTGAATTCTTGAAATGAGCTGGGGGTGAGCTCATATATATAGACCCAGGAGCCTCCACTCTACCTGTTGCTACTGCAAGTAGAGGTGCAGCTCCACGTGGCAGTGCCCACGTGGCACGTCCCATTGCATCGAAGTACGTCCATCCAAGCAATGCGATGTCAGGTTTGAAACTTTCTAACTTTTGATCGGAGCGTCCGTTTAAGGAGTGCTATACCTTTCCGGAAAGCCCTCGCTGAGCGTGTCACAATGACATCGGATAAAACATTTTCTGAGTCCAAAAAGACGGGTTCATAGCCAAGTCTTCAATTCCGCGCAGTTTATCCATTGAGCTGTCTTGCGCTGTTTGCACTCGGGATCATTATTATTGTTCGTTCTGACCTCGGTGGCATCAATTCGCTTGAGTATGACTGAATCATCTTAGAGTTAGTAAAATAACCATTTTACCCCTCCTGGGGTTGCCTTCAGTGTTGGCGTGACCTTCGGTTGACTTCCTGTGGTTGTTTCCAAGATTTGGATCCCATCCGAGTCTGTTTGTCCTCAGTGTTGTCTCTGAGGCTGACTTGGTCCCTCCAGATTTTCCTCTGGAGATGTTGTGGTGCTTCAGGATTATTTCTGAAGTTGACCTGACCTCCCGGGTTGAGACTGGGGCTGACTTGTACATCTCGGGTTGAGACCGAGGCTGACCTGTACCCCCCGGGTTGAGACCGGGGCTGACCTGTACTTCCCGGGTTGAGACTGGGCTAACCTGTACCTCCCGGGTTAAGACTGAGGCTGATATGTACCTCTCGAGTTGAGACCGGGGCTGACTTATACCTCTCGGGTTAAGACCGGGGTTGACCTGTACTTCCCGGGTTGAGACTGGGGCTGACCTGTACTTCTCAGGTTAAGACCGGGGCTGACCTGTACTTCCCGGGTTGAGACCGGGGCTAACTTGATGGCCCAGTATTGAAACCGGGGGTTGATTTAATTACCCGATATTGAGATCGGGGTTGAGTTGACAACCCGGTATTGAGACCGGGGTTAATTTGACAGCTCGATATTGAGACCGGGGCTGAATTGACAGCCCGGTATTGAGACCGGGGTTAAATTGACAGCCCGGTATTGAGATCGGGGTTGAATTGAAAAGACAGTCTTGCCCTCCTACAGTGTTAGTAACAGGGAAACGAAATTTTGAGTGTCTATAATATTTTAAAAATTTATAAATAATAAATATTAAGCTATTTAATTTTATCTATCACCATAGATTAAATTAAATATACTTAACTTATTATTACGATTATGCCATTTACTTCTTAAATAAATATTTTTCTTTTGCGATGTGACCCTTTAGGTTCTCCAAATTAAACCGGTTGTGAATAAATTAATTAGAACAATTCTAATCTTATTTAAATAAATAAACTAAATTATTTAATTTATTTAATTTATTTAAATAAATAATATTTATTCTACAATAAGGGTAAGCCTCGATCAACGACTTTTCAGATAATATAGATTTCAACATTAATCGTAAAATAACTTTTCAGTGAATAGTTACTGTATAATTCAATCCTTCTACCATACAATGTCCCAATTAAATATAAGACAAGGAATTATTGTCAAGTCTTATTTTATTTTTTTATATGTATTTCCATTCTTTAATGCACAACTCTAAATAATGCAAAATTCTAAATAATGCAAATTAGAAACTCTGATGCCCCCAAATCCGAGTATCTTTAAACTCCGGATTCAGTGCTTCACGGTACAAATACTAACATAAATCTAACCATGCATTCATACTAATAGGAAAGTAATTACTAATTATTATAGCCATATTATTACATTCCCATGTTCTATGACCTTTAAATCTTCTTCACATGATAATTAAACAATAATTATTTATAATAAACATATCTATTAAAAATAGGTGACATAGTCCTCTTATCCGTTCATCTTTCATTTACCCTTGTCCTTTCCTGAACCTTCCACACGCTCAGTTTTCGCTGAAAACATTTAATTCTAAGCAAGAATGAGCCTTTATATGCCTAACAAGTATAACAATTATATATAAAACAACAAAATCAAGAATTATGCTTTCATACTTCTCATTTAGTTAGCCAAGCCCTTAGATTATTAGACTTAGTCAGTCCAACTAAATTCTAGTTAGACATTTCTCATTTAGTTAGGGTTTTTTTTTACTTTATCAGTTACTTTACATGATCTGCTCGATTAGCCGAAAATCCAACTTTCGATTTTCGAAAATCCGATTTCTCCATCGATTCCCCTTTTCTGAATAAACGTTATGCCGTAATTCAAAATTTCAAAAAAACGAGTTAGCGCCTTTAGCATGAATAGTGTTTTTACTTTTTTTCGGTAAAAATTTATTTTTCACATTTTCCCTCTAAACACTCAAATACGCTCACATAAATCGTAGCGCGGTCAAATAATGACCATAAGTCACATAAAACACAAATTATTAACAAAAACTCATTTTATTAAATAATTTTCACATAATCACATTTACAAATATTGCTTTATTGTTGCGATCATTACATTCTTCCCCCTTATAAAGATTCCATCCCCGGAATAAAAACATAAAATATATATCATACAAAAAGCTGGGGGTAATCTTTCTTTATCTTGTCTTCAAGTTCCCACATTGCTTCTTCGGCATCGTGGTTCCTCTATACAATCTTCACCAAGGGTATTACCTTGCTTCTTAAGACTTGTTCTTTTTTGTCAATTATTTGAATTGACATTTCTTCATACGTTAAGTCTTTTTCAATAATTATTGGTCATATTCAATTATGTGCTTGTAGTCAGGTTTATACGATCGTTAAACTGACATATAAAACACATTATGTACATGTTCGAACTCAAGAGGTAAGGCAACCTCGTAAGCCACCTCCCCTACTCTTCCTAACACTTCAAACGGTCTGATAAATTATGGACTGAGCTTTCCTTTCTTGCCGAAGCGTATCTTCCCCTTCTAAAGTGATACCTTCAAAAACATGTATGACCCGACTTCAAAATCTCTTTTCTTTCAATGTTGATCTATATACTTCTTCTGTCGATCTTGAGCCGTTATCAGTCGTGTACGTATTAACTTAACAACGTCGACAGTCTGCTACACCAGTTCTAGTCCCAACAGACGACGTTCCCCTACCTTATTCCAACATAGTGGCGTTCTACACCTTCTTCAGTATTACGCTTCGTAAGGCAGCATGCCTATACTAGCGTGATAGTTATTATTATAAGCAAATTCGATGAGTGGTAAGTGCTCATCCAAACTTCCTTTGAAGTCCATGACACAGACTCTCAACATATCTTCTAGGGTTTGTATCGTTCTTTCGCTTTGACCATCTGTTTGAGGATCATACTCTGTACTCAACCTCCATTGCGTTCCCAAATGCTCTTGCAAGCTTTACCAGTAATTTGATGTGAATCGCAGATCCCTATCCCATCTGTTCTTACAACACTCACAATGTTATTAATATTATAAATTTTAGATAAGTAGGAAATATCGATATAAAAAGATATCTTTATAATGATATGTATCGAAGTGGGGGTATTGAATGATATTAGGAGTTCTGTAAGTACTAAGGTTACAATAATGAGCGCCGATAAGATGCCAAATTACCGGAATGCGCCCCTCTGTTTCCAAGAACGATCTTATCATTAATACTTTAAAACTTGATTTATTGAATTATAGAATGTTTAAATCATAAGGATAAAAATTTGACCTATATATATATATATATATATATATATATATATATATGGTGTTATCCATATATACGAATGAACTAGAAGTTGATACTTGTAGAAAGAATGAGATCGAGATCAAGTTAAGATCTAGGGATGAAGTTAAGAAAATTTATAATTTTATAGTCTGTAATAGACTAATTCAACCAATATGATTATGGGATCATTGGTTAAGTTATGAAAGATGTTTAGTTAACGTTGACCTTTGTTCAGGCGGCCAACGATTGAATTCGGGGGTGTTACAGTTACTTGGATTTAGGGGCGTCACAGGTACTAATACTAACATACATTTAACCATGCATTCATACTAATAGGAAAGTAATTACTAATTATTATAGGCCTAATATTATATACCTAGGTTCTATGACCTTTAAATCTTCTTCACATGATAATTAAACAGTAATTATTTATAATAAACCTATCTATTACAAATAGGTTCCATAGTCCTCTTATCCGTTCATCTTTCCTTTACCATTGTCCTTTCTTAAACCTTCCACACGCTCAGTTTTCGCTAAAAACATTTAATTTTAAGCAAGAATGAGCATTTACTTGCCTAACAAGTATAACAGTTGTATATAAAACAAAAATCAAGAATAATGCTTTCATACTTCTAAATCTTCAACAACTGAACAAAAGTTGTGAAGAGAGCTTAAATGATAGAAAATTACTTTCTCTGTTTTCAAAACATATTTTTGAAACGACAGAGTGACTTTAGCTGAGCGGTCATAAGATCTTGAACTTTTATTTTCATTTCGAAAAGGTTTGAACAACTATTCCGTTGTAAACCGTCCTAACTCATGAGTATGTTGGGTGATCAGCCCTTTGTACCCTGTATTGATCAATACTACGTGGAGAACGACTTAATTTGCATTCTTTATGTCACTTGACATTACATGTCGATATATAAAACAATTTCCTCAATATTAGGGTTGCTCAGTCTCAGTCTGAATCCGTACCAAGTAGAAATTGGTTTGAAAACTTAACTTAAACTCAAAACAGTTCAAAAGATCATATATAGATCATTGAAAGGTTTGAGCATGTGTTTAGCCGATACAAATGACATTGACATACTCCTTAAACAGTTCATGCATATCAAAACTTGAAAACTTCAGTAATTCATGCGTCCTAGCAAATCTTTAAACATTTGATGTATTATAGCATAGTTGAACACTTATACAACCAACAAAGAGTTTATATAAGTCTGATGTTTACACAACCGTTAAACATTGTGTAAACCGAAGCATACATAAGGATTATTCATAAGAATATATATGCATATACTTTAAACAAACATTTCAAATGAAGATTGAATGGAGTTAGAATACTTGTCTTAGCGGTCTTAACAACCTTAGCGTTAATCGCCCTTTAATAGTCCTACACATTTAGTGAACATAAACATACCAACTAGCCACATATCAACGTCTCTCATGGTTTACTTAACTCTATTACATGTTTTATAATGTTTGTCTTACAAGAATCAGAACACTATTTAAGTTCATTAACATTCGACTCGGCGTTTCGACGTTCGTTCGTCATACGCCCGACTTGTATAACCCAAACGCTTAACCGACAAGCCATTGCGTTCGATTAATATGTACAATATACCTACCAAACCTTTCTTTACATTCCTCTAGACTATATTTACAAAGTCCAATGCTTGGAACTTGGAAATACTAGTCAAACATGGCTCGGCTCCACAATGGTCCAAAGAAACCATCACGGTTTGCCTCATATTACATAATAGTCCTAAAGATGCTAATTTTGGACCTTGATCTCGACCTCAATTCTCAAAACTTAAAGAATTAAATTTTTAGGTCTACGTCTTATCTTTCTGAATCATCCTGAATCACCTCAATCTTAGTTCGGACCAAAACGTTATGCCCAATTTACTAAAAGGCATCAAAGTTGACTTTTTCTAACATGGAGCCCAGCGCCCTGATGTCCAACCAAGGCTAATTTCCAGCACCCCGGCGCTGGAGATCAGTAGCTTGCTTAGTCAAAAACTTGGTTTTTCACAAATCTTTGGTTTCAAGCAGTTTCAACACGCCAACTTTGACACATCGTAACTTACTTATCCGATAACGGAATGAGCTTATTCTTACTCTTATTTCCTTTGTGTAAAAAATTCTTCAAATCTCCCTGGATAGAAAAAATTTCACAAGTCTCTAACTTGTCGGGACATTGGCTCAAAACTCCTCCCGGAGCCATTTTCATCGAAAGACGTTTTAAATGTCGAATTTTCTAAACTTCATAACTTCTTCATTCGAAGTCGAATTGAACTCATTCTTTAGCCCAAGGCTCACTTATTCACTCAAACCACCTATCTCCCGAAAGAAAATAATTTTTCGAAAACATCAACTACCCATAAACTTGGTTCAAATGAAGTACCAAGCTAGGGCTTCCTTATTTAACACCCTTTTACAAATAAATTGCCATAACTTTGTTATGACATATTTTTACTCCATTCTAAATGGAACATTAACATAACTTGTCATACTATAATTCCTTCTTACCGTCATTCCAAAACCATGCATAATAATATGCATTATAGTTCGATTTAAGTCCATTATTAGCTTGTTCTTCCATCCTCATGCTTGGGCTCAAGTTTTAATTCTTTGGTTTGCTTGATATATAACCTTTTATGGTGTTTTTATGTAATAAAACCCCTAAACCTTATCTCTCCAAGATGATTTAATGATCTATCAAATAATCAACCACCAGCATGCACTTCTCTTTTCAACATAAAAAATTTCTTAAATAAAAGATGAATTGAGTGGTTGTTGTTCTTACCTTGCTAGCTTTTCTGCTTCCTTCCTTCTTAAGCTTAATTGTCCAAGTTCTTTAGTCTCTTCTTGCCTCTTGATGATTTGGCCACCTCTTCCTCTTTCTTGATTTCTAGTTTTCTTTTTCTTTCTCTCTTTAGCTTTCTATCTTTTTCTTTCTAGTTTGCAAAGTTTGGGAAACAAAAGAATGTCTAAGTGTTGGATAAATTTAATCCCACTTTCCCACCAACTAATTTATCTTTGGTTAAGGAACTCATGTGAGGTAAACCAATTGGAGAGAGGCACTTGTATAGGGTGGTTTGTGGGGATAAGTTAACATTTAATGCCAAATGCCACCTTAGGCTAAGAATCACCAACTCCCCCCCCCCCCATTTTGCCATCCTTTGCTCGATCACATGTGACCCTTTGTGGTTATGTGTGGCCCTCTTGCCATACCATATGCCCCCATGTGCTTACATGTGCTAAATTGTGCCTTCCCCCATCTGCTAGCCTTGTCTTGCCTTGTGCTTGTCACATAGAGCAACATTCCCTTTATCAAACTTTGGCTCCAAGTCTTGGCCTTTTGCCTAAGGCTTGAGCCATGGCTTCCTAACATAGCCAAGCCACAATATCTATGGCTCATAATTACCCAAGCCACTTTACCCCTTGGCTTGGCTTTTGTCTTTTCCTCGTGGCTCAAAATTACCCAAGCCTTAAAATTCTCTAACCAAGCCCTTAAATGATTAGACTTAGTTGGTCCAACTAAATTCTAGTTAGACATTTCTCATTTAGTTAGGATTTCTAACTTTATTTGTTACTTTACATAATCCACTCGATTAGTCGAAAATCTGACTTTAGATTTTCGAAAATCCGATTTTGCCACCGATCACCCTTTTTTGAATAAACAGCGTGTCTTAATTCGAAATTTCAAAAAAATGAGTTTGCGTTTTTAGCATAAATAGTATTTTTACGCCTTTTTTGGGGGGGGAAATTATTTTCCATATTTTCCCTCTAAACACTCAAATACGCGCACATAAATCGTAGTGCCATCAAATAATGACCATAAGTCACATAAAACACAAATTATTAATAAAAACTCATTTTATTAAATAATTTTCACATAATCACATTTACAAATATTGCTTGATCATTGCGATCATTACAGAAACTACGTACTTTCCAATTTCATTCTGCATTGGCTAAAAACTACTGAGTTGCCATTTATCGAATAACATAGGACATTCTATCCTTTTACTAGAAGTGGTAGATTCTTTGTTAATCATTCACCTATCTCCATATATAACTTATTATACCTAAGCATACCCTTTGATATACCCTAAGGGTCTTAAGGGAAATGTCAAAGTATAACTCATCATACACAAGATACTATGATGATCTCAAGTCCAAGGATCACTTGTACTACTATCACTTAAGGAATTTCTATTGACAGGAAAGTAAAACTCCATTAGGTATTTGAAAGTCCAATAATAATCTAGAAGGGGGGTTGAATAGATTATTACAGATTAAAAAATTATCTTAGGCCTTTTTGAATTTTTAGATAATTAATTTGTAGTGTTAGAAATTAATATGCAAGACAGTAAAAATTCAATCACACATTGCACAAAGATTTGTCTGGTTCACAACATACATCCAGGGTATACTGCTACGTCCAGTCTCAAGCTCCTCTACAGGACTTGAGATCCTATTACTATCAGTAATAAATACTCCTTCACTAGGCGGAGAAGCCTTTACAAAGTTTTATAGACAAACTTTCAACTGCTCCCAACTAATTTATCTTGGACAGCAAGCTCTCCGCTCCCTCCTCAAGCTTAGTTGTACTTCTTTTGAGTTCAGTTCTATTTTATGATCTGGTCTTGAAACAACAGCCTCTTCCTCACCTCACAAGTTCACTAGAGACCCAACACCCAGCTGACCTCTCTAAGACTCTGAGTCTTGGTCGAAGAATTACTCGTCTTTCTCACAGGCACATAAAATAAAGTAACTCTAACTTTTTCCCTTTTTACAAAGTGTTTAATAGAATTTACAACAATATACTTCTCAAATAAGCAGATAACATTTAGTACAGATTGATGCTTCTCAAATAAATAGATAGTTATTTAAAGATCATATATATTTATAAAAGCTCAAAGACTTTTATACTTGAGAAAATATGCTTCTTTGTAAGCAGATGATAATTTGTGATGTGATAAAATAATTCTTCTGTGTAAGAAAATATGTAAATTGTGCACTGTTATAAAAGTTTAAATAACTTTTATATTTTGTGTGAAAAGTGCTTCTTGAATAAGCAAATATGTCAATTTTAGCAATAACCTTCATTTTCCAGATAAGGCTATCAAGAGGATAAGTGGTTAAGTCTTGCCTTTCCTTAATAGCAATAACCTTCATTTTCCAGATGGATGGAAGGGATTTGAGAATTCTTCTATTTTTCTCATTAGTTGTATATGCCTTCCCTAGATATTCTAGTTCATCAATGATTCTGAAAAAACGTGTTTCCATATCAATGATCTTTTCACCTCTTCTAGCTTCAAATTTTCATACTCTTGGATTAAAGCATCTTTTCTGGTTTCTTTAATATGACTAGTTCCTTCATAGGTTAGAATCAACTTTTTCCAGATTTCTTTTGCACTCTTGCAATTGCTAACTATTTTGTACTCTTTTTCAATGAGAGTACTAGTCAGCACTTGTTCAGCTATGGATGCTATGTTCATAGCCTTTTCATCATCACTAGTGAACTCATCAACATCTTTTTCAAAGATCTTTTCACCAACAATTTTTGTAGGAACCTTTACACCTCGTTCTATTGCAAGCCAAACTTTGATTCCTTGTGATTTGGCATAGATTTTGAATCTGCTCTTCCAGGTGACAAAATTTGTTCCATCAAATAATGGAGGTCAAGTCATTGATAGTCCTTCACCGCAACCAGTAGAATTGTAGGCCATAGATGGATCTACTCTTAGGTATGCCTGTATTTACTGAATAAACAAGTTAAAGAACACCGCTCTGATACCAATTGAAAGTCCAATAATAATCTAGAAGGGGGGTTGAATAGATTATTACAGGTTAAAAAATTATCTTAGGCCTTTTTAAATTTTTAGATAATTAATTTGTAGTGTTAGAAATTAATATGCAAGACAGTAAAAATTCAATCACACAATGCACAGAGATTTGTCTAGTTCACAACATACATCCAGGTATGTTGCTACGTCCAGTATCAAGCTCCTCTCCAGGACTTGAGATCCTATTACTATCAGTAATAATTACTCCTTCAACAGGTGAAGAAGCCTATACAAAATTTTATAGACAAACTTCAAACAGTTTCTAACTAATCTATCTTGGACAACAAGCTCCCCGCTCCCTCCTCAAGCTTAGTTGTACTTCTTTTGAGTTCAGTTCTATTTTATGATCTGGTCTTGAGACAACAGCCTCTTCCTCACCTCACAAGTTCACTAGAGACCCAACACCCAGCTGACCTCTCTAAGACTCTGAGTCTTGGTCGAAGAATTACTCGTATTTCTCACATGTACATAAAATAAACTAACTCTAACTTTTTCCATTTTTACAAAGTGTTTAATAGAATTTACAACAATATGCTTCTCAAATAAGCAGATAACATTTAGTACAGATTGATGCTTCTCAAATAAGCAGATAGTTATTTAAAGATCATATATATTTATAAAAGCTCAAAGACTTTTATACTTGAGAAAATATGCTTCTTTGTAAGCAGATGCTAATTTGTGCTTTGATAAAATAATATTTTTGTGTAAGCAAATATGTAAATTATGCAATGTTATAAAAGTTTAAATAACTTTTATATTTTGTGTGAAAAGTGCTTTTTGAATAAGCAAATATGTCAATTTTAGCTTTAGCTCAAAAATGCTTCTGTATAAGCAGATATATGATTTAATGCAAATTTATAAAGAATTATTTATTCTTTATGGATTAAAAAAATATAACTTTAAGTTCAAATATAAAAGTTTAAATGACTTTTATATTTAGAATGAAAATGCTTCTGAGTAAGCAGATAAGTTGTTTTAAGCTTTGAATCAAATATGCTTCTATTTAAGCAGGTATATTAACTTAAGTTTGTGATATAAAAGTTTAAATAACTTTTATATTATGCAACAAGTATTTTATGAATAAATGAATTTATGATCAAATACTTGTGATGACAGATATCAAGTATAATAAATAAATCAGTTAAGCAATACTTGATATAACAAATATATTTGTTTAACTCAGATAATATATATTTTATATTTTATCTATTATGTGACAGATTATAAACAAAATCACTTAGTACTATAAGGAATCGTACGGTGTGAATCCCTCATTAAGAGGAATATCTCCTGTAGCCTTGCGACGTCTAAGTACAACAATATTTATAATTTTTACAATTGATATTTATATAAATATTTTCAATAGATCACTTATATTTTTCAAATACAGTTCGGATGATTCACTCTTTAGAGGAATTATCTCAGTGTCGTTTTTGAACAATCAAGTGTATATCTATTTTATAATATTTATATAAGTATTATCAAATATAAAGTTATTTTAGTACTATAAGGAATCGTACGGTGTGAATCCCTCTTTAAGAGGAATATCTCATGTAGCCTTGCGACGTCTAAATTTAACTTTCTATTTGATAAATAGATGAAATATAGATATATAAAATTGTGTATAATAATTTATATTCGTAAATCTATAAACATAAATAAGAAAGAGATAATTTAAATAAAGTAAATCAAACAACTTATCTCAAATGCTTAGACCAATTTTTCCTTCTCAAATGATTAGAACTTTGATAAGAAGAGAGAAAGCTTCTTAGAGAGAGAGAGAGTGTGTGGGAAGAGTATAAGCTTTTCTTTTCAATTGAATTGGTAAAAAGAAAATGAAAGAAAGACCTTCTATTTATAGATTTTTGAGGTTAAGGGTAAAATGATAATTTTGAAATCTATTTTTGAAATCAATGGCTAGGATTTCTTGATTTAAAATGAATGGTCCGGATAAGAAATAAAGCACATGGATTGCCAACTTCTAAAGAATGCTGATTTTGTTTTTTCTCAAATGTAATAAATTGCCAAACAATCATTATGTCCATAATAAGCCATATGTATATATATATATATATATATATATATATATACACACACGAATATATACAAATGTATATAAGAATAGATATATATACATATATATATAGCATTTTTATTGCAAGTAATCATTATGTCTAATTGGCAATCTTTCCCAAATCTGAGCATCTCTTATTTCGGTCATTACTCACATATTTGGTCAACACATCTTTCCAAACTATAGCACACAATCTCTCCAAATTTGTAGCATTAATTATGTGAATGCTTCCATCCTAAAACATCCATGTGAATGCCCCATCCGAAAATGCCATATTTGGTCAAATCAAATCATATCATTATTACTCAACAAAATTCGGTCATACCTTTCTCAAATTCGGTCAAGGCTTTTAAAGCATTTAATTCTCTCATTTATATACATATATATATATATATATATATACACACACATTTATGATCATATATATATATATATATATAAACACACACACAAAATTATACATATATATAACATATTTAATGCATATATATATATATATATATATATTAATTTACACATTTAATGCACACATATATATATATACACACACACACACGAAATTATATATATATATATATATATATATATATATATATATATACATACATTTTACCCAATTTGTTCATTAAATGCCCACATTAAATTTGGTCAAATAATTTTCAGCATTTCAAGGTTGTAACATAGCATATCCGAAAAATCATATATGTAAATGCCTCGTTATACATGTAATGCCCTATCCGAATTTTCATAATGCTTGGTTTAAAAAAAAAATTTGTTTTGTTCCACAATAAATGCCCAATCATCCATACATAAATGTTTATACATACATGCATTTATTTCTAGCAATTTTCTTTCCATCACACGCCAACTTCTTGTCCGATATTGGTGACCTATTTATACATAGACACATACATGCACATAAGTATTTAATGCACTATATATATATACACACACACATTTAATATGCTTTGACCATTTGTTCATCAAATTTTCCAGCATGTACATGGTTTTTAAGTCCCAAAAAAAGAGTCAGAATTTTTAAAGCCACCAGCATATATTTTATAATATCATAAAAGAGTCCTATAAATAGGTTGCTTAGGTTAGAATTGAAAATCACACCAGAATCAGAAGTTTTCTCTCTCTATAATATCGAGCGTATTTTTGTGAGTATTTCTATACTTTGAGTATTAGTATTCAGCGCAAGTTTTCTTCAATATTATATCCGATATTCCAGTCAGAGGTACTATCTTTTTGAGGTAAGGGATGTTATTTTTTTCGTAAATGATGTTATTCTTTTCAATATCATTATACAGAAATATTGTCATGAATTTTATGTTGAAATTCTTATTTTTTCCGTCGGGGTTACTATTCACGTATACGGCACTATTCACGTATACGGCACTATTCACGGAAAAATTAAATTTTCTTCTATTTGTCCAAATTGCTTGTTAAGGTTACTATCTTTGATTGTATCCAGGTTTTGAGCTCTATTCTTGAATTTTGCTCCATAATTGATTATTACGAGGTATTTTTGAATTGGATATACTAAAATACGAATCCTTAGTCTTTTTCTTTTATCTCACTGGATTCGTTTTTTTTAAAATATTTTTCATCATTCTCAGTCCTAAAAGGTGATGTAACTGAATATCTTTGGCCTGTAGAGCAAAGATGAATGATTACTTGATGAATATCTTTGGCCTGTAGAGCAAAGATGAATGATTACTTGATGAATATCTTTGGACTGTAGAGCAAAGATGAATGATTACCTGATGAATATCTTTGGCCTGTAGTGCAAAGATGACAGGTGTTGAGATAAATATGACCACTGATGATACAAATGAATATCTTTGGCCTGTAGTGCAAAGATGAATATTTGATTCGAGATGTATATTGATTGATGTTACAGGGATAAAATATTGATGATGGACTTTTAAATCATAGAATATAGTAGACTTCATTGTCTGCTTAACTCTTCTAATGATTTGTTATTTCCGCTGCGAATATTGATCTAAGATTGGTTGTCCATTATATTTTATCTGATTTACTGAAGGCTAACGATAATTTATTTTCCATTATCTTAGTCATAATATTCTTTACTGAGCTAGTTGAGCTCACCCTTTTCATCTGTTGTCCTCTTCAGGAAATGAGAATGTTGCGGGAACTAGTCGGGGGACAGAGTGATGGTCCGAGTTAGAGCAGTAGTAGTCCTCACTATTTCTGATAAATAGTGTGATAATAATTGTAATGAGGACTTAGTTTGAATCTTAATATTTTCTACATATTTGTATTGAGACTCACAGTTGTGTGGTCGTATTTTGCACGACCGTATGATATAAAGTTTGTATTTGAGTTCTGTACCATGTATTTGGCGACTCAGAATGGGTTGGGTTGACTGGACCTATTCTGGGGGCGTCACAGTTGGTATCAGAGCTTTGGGATATGATCTCTGGCGGAGATTGGGGAATAGAACTAGGAGGGGAGAGACGAGTAAATCCTTCGCTAGTGTGTCCTACCTAAGCTTATGTGGTATTTAATTGGTCAGTCGGAGCATAGGGTTCATATGTGGGATGTTATTTGTTTAATTAGCCCTTGTTTTATGGTAGTATTTGAGAATGGCAGCTGAGAATGTTAACAACGAAGTGAATGAGACCGTGGAGACACCTTTAATCGTTAACCAGGAGAACGTGCAACAAGAAGGCAATGTTCATCCTGAAAATAACGCTGGTCAGACGATAAACGATGAGATGTTTAGAAGTTTTTTGCAGTTTATGCAAAACCAGACGAGGGAGACTCGTGTGCAACATACAGGTGGAGAAAATAACAACACGCGAGTTGTTACTGCCAAGCAGTTCAAAGAATTGGGACCACCAGAGTTTCTGGGAAAGCCAGATCCGATCAAGGCGGAGACGTGGATTAAACAAATTACCAAGATATTTGATGTCTTGGGATGTACGGAGGAACAGAAGGTTCCATTCGCCACGTTTATGTTCCGTGGAGAGGCAGATTACTGGTGGGAATCCGTGAAGCGTACCCAGCCTGCCGCACTCAAGATGTCTTGGGAAGCGTTTCAGAAACTGTTTAATGACAAGTACTTTCCTGAAAGTATTCGTCATATGAAGGAAGTAGAATTTATTAGACTCAAACAAAATAACATGACGGTATCCCAATACGAGGCTAAGTTCGCGGAGCTGTCCAGGTTTGCACCTCATTTGGTGGAGAATGAGGAACGTATGACGCGGATGTTTCTAAGAGGTTTGAAACCCGAAATACGTCAATACCTCATTTCTCATAAATTTTCTTTATATTCGGATGTAGTAAACAGGGCCCACTTATTAGAACGAGATAATGATTATGTTCAACCGAGAGACCACAACCAAGGTCGTACCGGTGGCAGCAGTCATCGGAGCAATGACAACCAGCGAGGAGGAAAGTATGACAGAAGCGGTAACCACTCCGGTGGTTATCGTGGTCATGATAGTAGAAGAAGCGAATCGGGAGGAGATTTCAAGAAGAGAAGGTACAACAATGAGAACGTGAAGACGTCAACATCAGCACCAGCATCAACTGTTTCGAGGGGAGGAGAACGACCACCGGTCGTATGCTTTAAGTGCGGGAAAGAAGGACATATCAGCCCAAACTGCCCACAACAATTCAAAGGATGCTATAACTGTGGAAAAGAAGGACATATAGCTCAAAATTATCCTGTTACGAAACCAAGTTCAGCGGGGGTGGTGATTCCAAAGGCGGTTGCAGACAAGTCAAAGTCGGTGATTCCTGGAAGAGCGTTTGTCGTGACAGCCCAAAACGCGAGAAATCCACACGAGGTGATTACGGGTAAGCTGATCATAAACTCTTGCGAAGTTTATACCTTGTTAGATACCGGTGCTACCCATTCCTTTATTTCACCTGCTTGTGCTCAACGTTTGAACTTGACTTCTGATAAATTAGACTTTGACTTATCTGTTGAAACTCCATTAGGAGAAACCTTTGTTACATCTACAGTTTACAAATCTTGCTTGATTCAGATTGGTACCCTTACCTTACCTGTTGATCTTATATCTTTGAAAATACTTGCATTTGACGTGATTTTAGGAATTGACTGGTTAACCACTTACCATGCCACAATTGATTGTTTTCGTAAGGTTGTTAGTTTTCATATTCCTAATCAACCTGTTGTGCGAATCCAAATCACCAAACCACTAAAATCAGTCAATATCATTTCAAATCCCAAGGCTATTCGTTTATTGAAAAACGGATGTCAAGCTTTCTTAGCTCATGTCACTGATCTAAATCAGAATACATCAGATTTGAATGATATTTCCGTTGTTAATGAGTTTCCTGATGTATTTCCCGAAGAACTTCCCGGTCTACCCCCAGAACGTGAAGTTGAATTCTTTATTGACCTTGAGCCCGGTACAAAGCCCATTTCTAAAACCCCATATCGAATGGCTCCTATTGAACTTCAGGAGTTAAAGATTCAATTACAAGAGTTGTTAGACATCGGTTTTATTCGTCCTAGTACGTCTCCTTGGGGTGCTCCTGTTTTATTCGTAAAGAAGAAAGACGGGAGTATGCGACTTTGCATTGACTATCGGGAGTTGAACCATGTCACCATCAAGAATAGGTATCCGTTACCTCGTATTGATGACCTGTTCGACCAGTTGCAAGGAGCGTAATTCTTTTCAAAGATCGATCTTCGTTCTGGATATCATCAGTTGAAGATTAAAACTGAGGATATTCCAAAGACTGCTTTTAGAACACGGTACGGCATTATGAGTTCTTAGTCATGTCTTTTGGATTGACTAATGCTCTTGCTGCTTTCATGGATATGATGAACCGTGTATTTAAGGAGTATTTAGATCAATTCGTTGTTGTCTTTATTGATGACATCCTCAACTATTCTAAAAACCGTGAAGATCATGAACACCATTTGAAGTTAGTACTTCAAAAGCTTCGTGAGAACAAGCTATATGCCAAGCTGAAGAAATGCGAGTTCTGGCTTGAGGAAGTAGCATTCCTTGGGCACGTGGTATCGAAACGTGGAGTATCTGTGGACCCGGCGAAGATTGAAGCAATACAAAGCTGGGAGCAACCTAAGTCGGTGACTGAAGTACGAAGCTTTCTGGGCTTAGCTGGTTACTATAGGAGGTTCGTAGAGGGATTTTCTCGAATCGCTACTCCAATAACTCAGTTGACTCGGAAAGATACAAAATTCGTTTGGAGAGAGGAATGCGAGAAGAGCTTCCAAGAGCTCAAGAGGAGACTTAGCTCGGCACCTGTTCTGACAATACCATCTGGTTCGGATGGATTTGTTATTTACAGCGATGCTTCGGGCAAAGGGTTAGGATGTGTTCTCATGCAACATGGGAAAGTCATAGCCTATGCCTCGCAACAACTCAAAGAATATGAGAGGAATTATCCTACTCATGATCTAGAGTTAGCAGCTGTCGTTTTTGCGTTGAAGATCTGGAGACATTACTTGTACGGAGAGAAAGTGGAGATTTATACGGATCATAAGAGCCTTAAATATTTCTTCACTCAGAAGGAACTTAACATGCGGCAACGACGTTGGCTTGAGCTGTTAAAAGATTACGATCATACTATCCAATACCATCCTGGAAAAGCGAACGTGGTAGCTGACGCGTTGAGTAGAAGATCATATGTGGGAACGAGTGCGATGATGTCAAGTATACGCGTAGAACCAGATTTGATTGATAAAGTTAAAGCTGCTCAAGCTACGGATGCGGATCTGATGAAGATGAAGAAGAAGGTGCAAGAAGGTGCAATTCCAGAAGCAAGAATCGATGAAGAGGGAATACTTCGAGTCAACTCCAGACTTTGTGTTCCTAACGATTCCGACTTGAAGTATAGAATCATGATGGAGGCACACAACACACCGTTTGCGATCCATCCTGGGAGTACTAAAATGTATCGTGATCTTCGACATACATTTTGGTGGAGCAATATGAAGAGAGAGATCGCGGAGTTCATCTCGAGATGTTTAACTTGTCAACGTGTAAAGGCGGAGCATCAAGTGCCGAAGGGTCCATTGCAACCACTGGAGATTCCGAAATGGAAGTGGGAACACATTACGATGGATTTCGTTACGGGTCTTCCTAAGGTTTCTCAAGGCATAGATGCGATTTGGGTTATTGTTGATAGATTAACCAAGTCTGCTCATTTCTTGCCGATACGAGAGACTTATTCCCTTGAACGTCTTGCTCATATGTACGTGAATGAGATTGTGAGATTGCATGGCATGCCAGTATCCATAGTTTCGGATCGTGACCCCAGATTTACTTAACGATTTTGGATCAGTTTGCAGAAAGCTATGGGTACGAATTTACGATTCAGTTCGGCTTATCATCCTCAAACAGACGGACAATCGGAAAGGACTATCCAAACTCTTGAAGATCTATTGAGACTCTGTGTTCTAGACTTCAAAGGGAGTTGGGATAAGTACTTACCATTGGTGGAATTCTCCTACAACAACAGTTATCAGGCAAGTATAGGCGTAGCTCCATTCGAAGTGTTGTATGGGAGAAAGTGTCACTCTCCGGTATGTTGGAACGAGGTGGGTGAAACAACATTGTTGGGACCGGAGTTAGTACGTATGACTACAGAAAAGATCCAAATAATCCGACAACGTATACAAACAGCACAAGATCGACAAAAGAGTTATGCGGATCTTCATCGAAAGGACGTGGAATTTAACGTTGGGGACCATGTATTATTACGTATTGCTCCATGGAAGGGAGTTACGAGGTTTGGGAAGAGAGGAAAGCTCAACCCACGATTCATTGGTCCATTTGAGATTCTTGACCGAATAGGAAATGTGGCCTATAGACTCGCTTTACCTCCAAGCATGTCTCGTGTTCATAACGTGTTTCACATATCCGTGTTACGTAAATATGTGAAGGATCCAAACCGCATTATTGAGTTAGAACCAGACGAGATAGCTGAAGATTTAACGTACGAGGAGGTACCTATCAAGATCTTGGATAGGACAGAGCATGTCCTATGCTCGAAAATTATACCTCAAGTTAAAGTTTTGTGGAGAAACCAGGCTATGGAGGAAATGACCTGGGAGTTGGAATCGGAAATGAAAGCGAGATATCCTCACTTTTTCGACATACCAGGTACGTACGTCAATTTCGAGGACGAAATTTCATAAGGAGGGGAGGTTGTAAGACCCCAACTTTTATGAATAAAGATTTAATTTTCTTTATATATTATTTCGAAATAGTAAGGTGTTGATTTGATAAATATGGAAGTTATGGGTGAAATGTGCAAATATTTTTAAAATGAGCAAGTGGTTATAAAATATTCTTGTTGTCGGAGAATATTCGTTTGGTCGTGGAATATTCTTGTTGTCGGGGAATATTCGTACGACGGCGCAGCTATTTGTGGGCCCCCACAACGGAATAACTGTCGGATATAGAAAGCGACAGAAATAATTTTTTTACAAAATAACGGCGTGGTTGTTACCGTTAGTACTGTTGAAATATCCGGTGGTTAAAATACAGTGATACAGGGTGTTGCATAGTAGCACACGGTATTGCACAGTATTTCGAATTATTGAGTCTTACGTGAGAAGCCATTACTCAATTATTGTTACAGTAATTACTGTTCAATATTTTATATTATTGACTCAATAATTGCTACGCTGATATTTTATATTATTGACTCAATAATTGTTACATTGATATTTTATTGACTCAATAATTGCTACGTTGCCATTTTATATGATTGATTCAATAATGGCTACAGTTGATATTTTGTAGTATTGATTCAATAATTGTCGTTGCACAGTATTTCACGTTATCAACTCAATAATTCATATTATTTGAATAATATTATTAGATAGCATTATTGACAATGTCTAAGGAAGTTCTGTCTAGGAGGGGTTATTTAATTGCGCGCCAGTAAGGAGAAGTCCTTATCGGAAGGCCCCCTCTGTCCTGGGAACGACCTGGTTGTTAATATTGTAGTTCTATAATATTATTTGTGAATAATTAATTATTAATTTATATAATAAGGAAATATTTATTTTGTGGATATTAAAGAAGGAATTGGCGCTGGTGAGTTTTTATCAATATTTTGGTGTGAGAAATCATCTGTTTTTGGATTTCGGATAATTTATGTTTGGAATTTGGAAAAACTTCCTTCTGCAAAGTTGTAGAGAATTAAATTTCCTATGGAAGGACGTAGAATTTGTATTTTTCTGATGAAGGGGCTATTTGTTATGAATTATTGGAGTTTCGGAAAATAAATATTTTTTAATAAAGGGTGGGACCCACTTTTGGTTGAAAAAAATGGCTGATGGCTTTTTGGTAGCAGCCGGCGGCTGGAGGTTTTTTTAAAAAAATAATATTATTTTATTCATTTAGTCTCCTTTGGCATCCTAAACTTTTCCTATAAATAGGTTGCTTAGGTTAGAATTGAAAATCACACCAGAATCAGAAGTTTTCTCTCTCTATAATATCGAGCGTATTTTTGTGAGTATTTCTATACTTTGAGTATTAGTATTCAGCGCAAGTTTTCTTCAATATTATATCCGATATTCCAGTCAGAGGTACTATCTTTTTGAGGTAAGGGATGTTATTTTTTTCGTAAATGATGTTATTCTTTTCAATATCATTATACAGAAATATTGTCATGAATTTTATGTTGAAATTCTTATTTTTTCCGTCGGGGTTACTATTCACGTATACGGCACTATTCACGTATACGGCACTATTCACGGAAAAATTAAATTTTCTTCTATTTGTCCAAATTGCTTGTTAAGGTTACTATCTTTGATTGTATCCAGGTTTTGAGCTCTATTCTTGAATTTTGCTCCATAATTGATTATTACGAGGTATTTTTGAATTGGATATACTAAAATACGAATCCTTAGTCTTTGTCTTTTATCTCACTGGATTCGTTTTTTTTAAAATATTTTTCATCATTCTCAGTCCTAAAAGGTGATGTAACTGAATATCTTTGGCCTGTAGAGCAAAGATGAATGATTACTTGATGAATATCTTTGGCCTGTAGAGCAAAGATGAATGATTACTTGATGAATATCTTTGGACTGTAGAGCAAAGATGAATGATTACCTGATGAATATCTTTGGCCTGTAGTGCAAAGATGACAGGTGTTGAGATGAATATGACCACTGATGATACAAATGAATATCTTTGGCCTGTAGTGCAAAGATGAATATTTGATTCGAGATGTATATTGATTGATGTTACAGGGATAAAATATTGATGATGGACTTTTAAATCATAGAAGATAGTAGACTTCATTCTCTGCTTAATTCTTCTAATGATTTGTTATTTCCGCTGCGAATATTGATCTAAGATTGGTTGTCCATTATATTTTATCTGATTTACTGAAGGCTAACGATAATTTATTTTCCATTATCTTAGTCATAATATTCTTTACTGAGCTAGTTGAGCTCACCCTTTTCATCTGTTGTCCTCTTCAGGAAATGAGAATGTTGCGGGAACTAGTCGGGGGACAGAGTGATGGTCCGAGTTAGAGCAGTAGTAGTCCTCACTATTTTTGATAAATAGTGTGATAATAATTGTAATGAGGACTTAGTTTGAATCTTAATATTTTCTACATATTTGTATTGAGACTCACAGTTGTGTGGTCGTATTTTGCATGACCGTATGATATAAAGTTTGTATTTGAGTTCTGTACCATGTATTTGGCGACTCAGAATGGGTTGGGTTGACTGGACCTATTCTGGGGGCGTCACACATTTTATGAGTAACAGGTCTATAAGATGCATGATTTACTCTATTTTTATATCCTAAAAAACTTTGATGAAAAGTTTTATAAGATTTTTGACTCTGATAATTATAAAACTCTTTCCTTGTATTTTTAATGATTGGTGCAATGTATGTTCCTTTTGGTACCCAAATTATTTTTTCTTTATAATTTTCATTTCGAGCATTACACATGTGAAAAGAATGACCATTTCTGTTATAGTAAGAACATTTAGTAAAGGGAGACGTATGACTTTCTTTTTCTTTACTTTTAACATGATAAAGCCCTTTATCTTTTTTTTTACTAAATTCTCCAATATATCTTAATCCTTCTTTGTTAAATCCACATCTTTGTTGATTAAGTATGGCATCAAGGTTTTCTGTCCTTTTTGTGAATTTAATAACAATGGTGCTTAAATCATCACGTTCTTTAGTCAAAATTTTAATTTGATTTATTAAAGAAGAATCTTCACTTTGTTTTTCTAATTCTATCTTTAGAGAAGAATTTTCAAGCTTGAGATTTTTAATATCTTCACTTAACACTTGATTTTGTATTTGAGTATTTTTCATTAATTACAGCAAGTGTTGAATTTTCTATCTCCAAATCTTTATTTATTTTTCTTACTTTTTCTAATTCTTCCTTTAGTAATAAATTTTCTGAAAAGTCATTTTCTAATTCTTCTTTTTCTTTATTTAAACCTTAATTTTCTATTACAAGATTTTTGTTAATTTTAATTAATTTTTGTAATGAAATTTTTAATTTAATAAACTCTTCTTTAATAATTTCATTCTCTTCATATAAACAATTATAAGCTTTTTGTAATTCATGATGTTCTTTACTTATATTATATAAACTATGTGTGACAAATGAAGTGCTAGGTAATTGATATTCAGAATTTATCTCAGATCTTGGTGATGACTCATTGTTTGCCATTAAACATAAATTTGCAATTTCCTCGGCTTCTTCATCATATCTTTCTTGATCTACAAGTAAAGCTTTAAAAGCAATTCCTTTCTTCATGCTATCTGTATCCGCTCCTGATTTTTCGACGAACATGTCGACTTCGTGGGCATGAAGATTTCCCATAAGGCTATCAAGAGGATAAGTGGTTAAGTCTTGCCTTTCCTTAATAGCAATAACCTTCATTTTCCAAATGGATGGAAGGGATTTGAGAATTATTCTATTTTTCTCATTAGTTGTATATGCCTTCCCTAGATATTCCAGTTCATCAATGATTCTGAAAAAACGTGTTTCCATATCAATGATCTTTTCACCTCTTCTAGCTTCAAATTTTCATACTCTTGGATTAAAGCATCTTTTCTGGTTTCTTTAATATGACTAGTTCCTTCATAGGTTAGAATCAACTTTTTCCAGATTTCTTTTGCACTCTTGCAATTGCTAACTATTTTGTACTCTTTTTCAATGAGAGTACTAGTCAGCACTTGTTCAGCTATGGATGCTATGTTCATAGCCTTTTCATCATCACTAGTGAACTCATCAACATCTTTTTCAAAGATCTTTTCACCAACAATTTTTGTAGGAACCTTTACACCTCGTTCTATTGCAAGCCAAACTTTGATTCCTTGTGATTTGGCATAGATTTTGAATCTGCTCTTCCAGGTGACAAAATTTGTGCCATCAAATAATGGAGGTCAAGTCATTGATAGTCCTTCACCGCAACCAGTAGAATTGTAGGCCATAGATGGATCTACTCTTAGGTATGCCTGTATTTACTGAACAAACAAGTTAAAGAACACCGCTCTGATACCAATTGAAAGTCCAATAATAATCTAGAAGGGGGGTTGAATAGATTATTACAGGTTAAAAAATTATCTTAGGCCTTTTTAAATTTTTAGATAATTAATTTGTAGTGTTAGAAATTAATATGCAAGACAGTAAAAATTCAATCACACAATGCACAGAGATTTGTCTAGTTCACAACATACATCCAGGTATGTTGCTACGTCCAGTATCAAGCTCCTCTCCAGGACTTGAGATCCTATTACTATCAGTAATAATTACTCCTTCAACAGGTGAAGAAGCCTATACAAAATTTTATAGACAAACTTCAAACTGTTCCTAACTAATCTATCTTGGACAACAAGCTCCCCGCTCCCTCCTCAAGCTTAGTTGTACTTCTTTTGAGTTCAGTTCTATTTTATGATCTGGTCTTGAGACAACAGCCTCTTCCTCACCTCACAAGTTCACTAGAGACCCAACACCCAGCTGACCTCTCTAAGACTCTGAGTCTTGGTCGAAGAATTACTCGTATTTCTCACATGTACATAAAATAAACTAACTCTAACTTTTTCCATTTTTACAAAGTGTTTAATAGAATTTACAACAATATGCTTCTCAAATAAGCAGATAACATTTAGTACAGATTGATGCTTCTCAAATAAGCAGATAGTTATTTAAAGATCATATATATTTATAAAAGCTCAAAGACTTTTATACTTGAGAAAATATGCTTCTTTGTAAGCAGATGCTAATTTGTGCTTTGATAAAATAATATTTTTGTGTAAGCAAATATGTAAATTATGCAATGTTATAAAAGTTTAAATAACTTTTATATTTTGTGTGAAAAGTGCTTTTTGAATAAGCAAATATGTCAATTTTAGCTTTAGCTCAAAAATGCTTCTGTATAAGCAGATATATGATTTAATGCAAATTTATAAAGAATTATTTATTCTTTATGGATTAAAAAAATATAACTTTAAGTTCAAATATAAAAGTTTAAATGACTTTTATATTTAGAATGAAAATGCTTCTGAGTAAGCAGATAAGTTGTTTTAAGCTTTGAATCAAATATGCTTCTATTTAAGCAGGTATATTAACTTAAGTTTGTGATATAAAAGTTTAAATAACTTTTATATTATGCAACAAGTATTTTATGAATAAATGAATTTATGATCAAATACTTGTGATGACAGATATCAAGTATAATAAATAAATCAGTTAAACAATACTTGATATAACAAATATATTTGTTTAACTCAGATAATATATATTTTATATTTTATCTATTATGTGACAGATTATAAACAAAATCACTTAGTACTATAAGGAATCGTACGGTGTGAATCCCTCATTAAGAGGAATATCTCCTGTAGCCTTGCGACGTCTAAGTACAACAATATTTATAATTTTCACAATTGATATTTATATAAATATTTTCAATAGATCACTTATATTTTTCAAATACAGTTCGGATGATTCACTCTTTAGAGGAATTATCTCAGTGTCGTTTTTGAACAATCAAGTGTATATCTATTTTATAATATTTATATGAGTATTATCAAATATAAAGTTATTTTAGTACTATAAGGAATCGTACGGTGTGAATCCCTCTTTAAGAGGAATATCTCATGTAGCCTTGCGACGTCTAAATTTAACTTTCTATTTGATAAATAGATGAAATATAGATATATAAAATTGTGTATAATAATTTATATTCGTAAATCTATAAACATAAATAAGAAAGAGATAATTTAAATAAAGTAAATCAAACAACTTATCTCAAATGCTTAGACCAATTTTTCCTTCTCAAATGATTAGAACTTTGATAAGAAGAGAGAAAGCTTCTTAGAGAGAGAGAGTGTGTGTGGGAAGAGTATAAGCTTTTCTTTTCAATTGAATTGGTAAAAAGAAAATGAAAGAAAGACCTTCTATTTATAGATTTTTGAGGTTAAGGGTAAAATGGTAATTTTGAAATCTATTTTTGAAATCAATGGCTAGGATTTCTTGATTTAAAATGAATGGTCCGGATAAGAAATAAAGCACATGGATTGCCAACTTCTAAAGAATGCTGAATTTGTTTTTTCTCAAATGTAATAAATTGCCAAACAATCATTATGTCCATAATAAGCCATATGTATATATATATATATATATATATATATATATATATATATATATATATATATATATACACACGAATATATACAAATGTATATAAGAATAGATATATATACATATATATATATATAGCATTTTTATTGCAAGTAATCATTATGTCTAATTGGCAATCTTTCCCAAATCTGAGCATCTCTTATTTCGGTCATTACTCACATATTTGGTCAACACATCTTTCCAAACTATAGCACACAATCTCTCCAAATTTGTAGCATTAATTATGTGAATGCTTCCATCCTAAAACATCCATGTGAATGCCCCATCCGAAAATGCCATATTTGGTCAAATCAAATCATATCATTATTACTCAACAAAATTCGGTCATACCTTTCTCAAATTCGGTCAAGGCTTTTAAAGCATTTAATTCTCTCATTTATATACATATATATATATATATATATATATACACACACACATTTATGATCATATATATATATACACACACACACACAAAATTATACATATATATAACATATTTAATGCATATATATATATATATATATATATATATATTAATTTACACATTTAATGCACATATATATATATATACACACACACACACGAAATTATATATATATATATATATATATATATATATATACATACATTTTACCCAATTTGTTCATTAAATGCCCACATTAAATTTGGTCAAATAATTTTCAGCATTTCAAGGTTGTAACATAGCATATCCGAAAAATCATATATGTAAATGCCTCGTTATACATGTAATGCCCCATCCGAATTTTCATAATGCTTGGTTTAAAAAAATTTTTGTTTTGTTCCACAATAAATGCCCAATCATCCATACATAAATGTTTATACATACATGCATTTATTTCTAGCAATTTTCTTTCCATCACACGCCAACTTCTTGTCCAATATTGGTGACCTATTTATACATAGACATATACATGCACATAAGTATTTAATGCACTATATATATATACACACACACATTTAATATGCTTTGACCATTTGTTCATCAAATTTTCCAGCATGTACATGGTTTTTAAGTCCCAAAAAAAGAGTCACAATTTTTAAAGCCACCAGCATATGTATATATGTATACATATAATACTTTATAACACACATACACACCCATTCACATTTAATTTTCCAAGCCTTTAATGCTCCAGTACATGAAATCAATAAAGTGTCCCAAAATGCATGTCCCATTTCATTTTCAGCACATTAGCAAGCATTGTCCCAATATAAGTGTCATTTCTTTTGAAAATATTTTTGGTCAAAATAAATAAGATAATTATAATAAAAATCCTATGGAGAGGATTCTACCCTTTTTATTAATTTATTTACTAATTATTGTTATCATCAAAATAAACCTAAAAGTTGGAGACCCAACAATCTCCCCCTTTTTGATGATGAAAATCAACTACAAATATTTTTTATAAAAGCTCCCCCTCAATTTATGCAATCAAGAATTTAAATTTTTGAAAAAAACTAACGTGCAACAATATACAACAATTCATGTATATAACATGTGATAACATAAAAAATAATGCTATTTTTCTTCTCCTAATAATATTTTTCTTCTCCTAATAATATTTTTTTTCTCCCCCTTTGTCATCATAAAAAATGGGGGGAAAATATTATAGAGCACTTTTTAAGAGCCTACAGAAAGAGATATTAGAATCTAACAAAAAATCTTTTAAAGATTCAGTTATATATTTAAAGATATTAGTACTCTACACAAAAATTCTTTTTTGTGGTTGCTTCTGATTGACCCAAATCAGTATGCATGGATGGAGATTATTTACCGTTAGTATAGAAATTTAAATGAATGTTCCACATTAAATCTATTATATATATATATATATATATTTATATATATTTATATATATATTTAAAGAGAATAGATTTAAATATTAAATATAAGTAATGAATATTAAAATATATTTATAATAATATATTTTTATTTAAAAAATAAAAGTATAAATATTTTTTAAAATTCTACACAATTAAAAAATTTATTCAAAAATATATTTTAATGCATAAATAATTATGAGAAAATTTTAACTTTTTCTTTTAACAATCATGATGACCTTCATAGTCAAAATCTTTTTCACCTGGTTTGATTTGCAATCCTAGGAAGAAGTTTAATTCTCCATTCATGCTCATTTCAAAATCATTACTCATCATTTCATAAGGTAATACCAATAGACCCAACAATGACGTCGTCAGTTATTTTTACTAGAGTCAGCTCCAAGATGTACCTGCAACATTTATTAATTTCACGAACCGTTACCCTTTAATAAGAAGGGTCCTTTGGGTTAGTTTTCCATTTTGTATAAGGAATATTTGTGTTTTCCTTTACAAAAATGGTTACAGGATAATTAATCTTAGTAGATACGAGCATTTTATGAGTAACAGGTCTATAAGATGCATGATTTACTCTATTTTTATATCCTAAAAAACTTTGATGAAAAGTTTTATAAGATTTTTGACTCTGATAATTATAAAACTCTTTCCTTGTATTTTTAATGATTGGTGCAATGTATGTTCCTTTTGGTACCCAAATCATTTTTTCTTTATAATTTTCATTTCGAGCATTACACATGTGAAAAGAATGACCATTTCTGTTACAGTAAGAACATTTAGTAAAGGGAGACGTATGACTTTCTTTTTCTTTACTTTTAACATGATAAAGCCCTTTATCTTTTTTTTTACTAAATTCTCCAATATATCTTAATCCTTCTTTGTTAAATCCGCATCTTTGTTGATTAAGTATGACATCAAGGTTTTCTTTCCTTTTTGTGAATTTAATAACAATGGTGCTTAAATCATCACGTTCTTTAGTCAAAATTTTAATTTGATTTATTAAAGAAGAATCTTCACTTTGTTTTTCTAATTCTATCTTTAGAGATGAATTTTCAAGCTTGAGATTTTTAATATCTTCACTTAACACTTGATTTTGTATTTGAGTATTTTCATTAATTACAGCAAGTGTTGAATTTTCTATCTCCAAATCTTTATTTATTTTTCTTACTTTTTCTAATTCTTCCTTTAGTAATAAATTTTTTGAAAAGTCATTTTCTAATTCTTTTTGTTCCTTATTTAAACCTTAATTTTCTATTACAAGATTTTTGTTAATTTTAATTAATTTTTGTAATGAAATTTTTAATTTAATAAACTCTTCTTTAATAATTTCATTCTCTTCATATAAACAATTATAAGCTTTTTGTAATTCATGATGTTCTTCACTTATATTATCTAAACTATGTGTGACAAATGAAGTGTTAGGTAATTGATATTTAGAATTTACCTCAGATCTTAGTGATGACTCATTGTTTGCCATTAAACATGGATTTGCAATTTCCTCAGCTTCTTCATCATATCTTTCTTGATCTACAAGTAAAGCTTTAAAATCAATTCCTTTCTTCATGCTATCTGTATCCGCTCCTGATTTTTTGACTAACATGTCGACTTCGTGGGCACGAAGATTTCCAATAAGGCTATCAAGAGGATAAGTGGTTAAGTCTTGCCTTTCCTTAATAGCAATAACCTTCATTTTTCATATGGATGGAAGGGATTTGAGAATTCTTCTATTTTTCTCATTAGTTGTATATACCTTCCCTAGATGTTCCAGTTCATCAATGATTCTGAAAAAATGTGTTTCCATATCAATGATCTTTTCACCTTCTTCTAGCTTCAAATTTTCATACTCCTAGATTAAAGCATCTTTTCTAGTTTCTTTAATATGACTGGTTTCTTCATAGGTTAGAATCAACTTTTCTCAGATTTCTTTTGTATTCTTGCAATTGCTAACTCTTTTGTACTCTTTTTCAATGAGAGCACTAGTCAGCACTTGTTCAGCTATGAATGCTATGTTCATAGCCTTTTCATCATCAGCAGTGAACTCATCAACATCTATTTCAACGATCTTTTCTCCAACAATTTTTGTAGCAACCTTTACACCTCGTTCTATTGTAAGCCAAACTTTAATTCCTTGTGATTTGGCATAGATTTTGAATCTGCTCTTCCAGGTGACAAAATTTGTGCCATCAAATAGTGGAGGTCTGGTCATTGATAGTCCTTCCCCGCAACCAGTAGCATTGTAGGCCATGGATGGATCTACTCTTAGGTATGCCTTTATTTACTCAACAAACAAGTTAAAGAGCACCGCTCTGATACCAATTGAAAATCCAATAATAATCTAGAAGGGGGGTTGAATAGATTATTACAGGTTAAAAAATTATCTTAGGCCTTTTTAAATTTTTAGATAATTAATTTTTTAGTGTTAGAAATTAATATGCAAGACATTAAAAATTCAATCACACAATCCACAGAGATTTGTCTAGTTCACAACATACATCCAGGGTATGTTGCTACATCCAGTCTCAAGCTCCTCTCCAGGACTTGAGATCCTATTACTATCAGTAATAAATACTCCTTCAACAGGCGGAGAAGCCTTTACAAAATTTTATAGATAAACTTCAAACTGTTCCTAACTAATCTATCTTGAACAACAAGCTCCCCGCTCCCTCCTCAAGCTTAGTTGTACTTCTTTTGAGTTTAGTTCTATTTTATGATCTGGTCTTGAAACAACAACCTCTTCCTCACCTCACAAGTTTACTAGATACCCAACTCCCAGCTGACCTCTCTAAGACTCTGAGTCTTGGTCGAAGAATTACTCGTCTTTCTCACTTGTACATAAAATAAACTAACTCTAACTTTTTTCCTTTTTACAAAGTGTTTAATAGAATTTATAATAATATGCTTCTCAAATAAGCAGATAACATTTAGTACAAATTGATGCTTCTCAAATAAGCAGATAGTTATTTAAAGATCATATATATTTATAAAAGCTCAAAGACTTTTATACTTGAGAAAATATGCTTCTTTGTAAGCAGATGATAATTTGTGCTTTGATAAAATAATACTTTTGTGTAAGCAAATATGTAAATTGTGCACTGTTATAAAAGTTTAAATAACTTTTATATTTTGTGTGAAAAGTGCTTCTTGAATAAGCAAATATGTCAATTTTAGCTTTAGCTCAAAAATACTTCTGTATACGCAGATATATGATTTAATGCAAATTTATAAAGAATTATTTATTATTTATGGATTAAAGAAATGTAACTTTAAGTTCAAATATAAAAGTTTAAATGACTTTTATATTTAGAATGAAAATACTTCTGAGTAAGCAGATAAGTTGTTTTAAGCTTTGAATCAAATATACTTCTATTTAAGCAGGTATATTAACTTAAGTTTGTGATATAAAAGTTTAAATAACTTTTATATTATGCAACAAGTATTTTATGAATAAATGAATTTATGATCAAATACTTGTGATGACAGATATCAAGTATAATAAATAAATCAGTTAAGCAATACTTGATATAACAAATATGTTTGTTTAACTCAGATAATATATATTTTATGTTTTATCTATTATATGACAGATTATAAACAAAGTCACTTAGTACTTAAGCAATCGTACGGTGTGAATCCCTCATTAAGAGGAATATCTCCTGTAGCCTTGCGACGTCTAAGTACGACAATATTTATAATTTTCACAATTGATATTTATATAAATATTTTCAATAGATCACTTATATTTTTTAAATACAGTTCGGATGATTCACTCTTTAGAGGAATTATCTCAGTGTCGTTTTTAAACAATCAAGTGTATATCTATTTTATAATATTTATATAAGTAATATCAAACATAAAGTTATTTTAGTACTATAAGGAATCGTACGGTGTGAATCCCTCATTAAGAGGAATATCTCCTGTAGCCTTGCGACGTCTAAATATAACTTTTTATTTGATAAATAGATGAAATATAGATATATAAAATTGTGTATAACAATTTATATTCGTATGTTTATAAATTTAAATAAGCAAGAGATAATTTATATAAAGTAAATCAAACAACTTATCTCAAATGCTTAGACCAATTTTCCTTTCTTAAATGATTAGAAATTTGATAAAAAGAGAGAAAGCTTCTTAGAGAGAGAGAGTGCGTGTGTGGGAGGAGTATAAGCTTTTCTTTTTAATTGAATTGGTAAAAAGAAAATGAAAGAAAGACCTTATATTTATAGATTTTTGACGTTAAGGGTAAAATAGTATTTTTGAAATCTATTTTTGAAATCAGTGGCTAGGATTGCTCTATTTAAAATGAATGGTCCGGATAAGAAATAAAGCACACGGATTGCCGACTTCTAAAGAATGATGATTTTGTGTTTTCTCAAATGTAATAAATTGACAAGCAATCATTATGTCCATAATGAGCCATGTGTATATATATATATATACACACACACGATTATATACAAATATATATAAGTATAGATGTATATACATATATATATATATATAGCATTTTTAATGCAAGCAATCATTATGTCTAAATGGCAATCTTTCCCAAATCTGAGCATCTCTTATTTCGGTCATTACTCACAAATTTGGTCAACACATCTTTGCAAACTATAGCACACAATCTCTCTAAATTTGTAGCATTAATTATGTGAATGCTTCCATCCTAAAACATCCATGTGAATGCCCCATCCGAAAATGCCATATTTGGTCAAATCAAATCACATCATTATTACTTAACAAAATTCGGTCATACCATTTTCAAATTCGGTCAAGGCTTTTAAAGCATTTAATGCTCTCATTTATATACATATATATATATATATATATATATATATACACGCATTTATGATCATATATATATATATATATATATATATATATACACACACACACACAAAATTATACATATATATATAACATATTTAATGCACATATATATATATACACACACACGAAATTATATATATATACATATATTTTAGCCAATTTGTTCATTAAATGCCCACATTAAATTTGGCCAAATAATTTTCAGCATTTCAAGGTTGTAACATAGCATATCCGAAAAATCATATATGTAAATGCCTCGTTATACATGTAATGCCCCATCCGAATTTTCATAATGCTTGGTTGAATTTTTTTTTTGTTTTGTTCCACAATAAATGCCCAATCATCCATACATAAATGTTTATACATACATACATACATGCATTTATTTCTAGCAATTTTCTTTCCATCACACGCCAACTTCTTGTCCAATATTAGTGACCCATTTATACATGAACAAATACATGCACATAAGTATTTAATGCACTATATATACACACACACACACACATTTATTTTGCTTTGACCATTTGTTCATCAAATTTTCCAGCATGTACACGGTTTTTAAGTCCCAAAAAGGGAGTCACAATTTTTAAAGTCACCAGCATATGTTTATATGTATACATATAATACTTTATAACACACATACACACCCATTCACATTTAATTTTCCAAGCCTTTAATGCTCCACCACATGAAATCAATAAAGTGTCCCAAAATGCATGTCCCATTTCATTTTCAGCACATTAGCAAGCATTGTCCCAATATAAGTGTCATTTCTTTTGAAAATATTTTTGGTCAAAATAAATAAGATAATTAAAACAATTATAATAAAAATCCTATGGAGAAGATTCTACCCTTTTAATTAATTTATTTACTAATTATTGTTATCATCAAAATAAACCTAAAAGTTGGAGACCCAACAGTATTCCTTTAGCGAGCTACGTTCAGTGAACTTGTTCTCCAATAAGCACATATATACTTACTTTAGTGTCTCCACACAAATGATTATGAGATCAATCATCCTCTTCCTAAGAGCAAGCAAAATACGTACCAATCTATACGGATTCACTAATCCCCTTATTAGTAATACAACGATTAGGAACAATTTTAGTTTTAAGCTATCTAATAATCTAAATCTCATTAGCATGATCATCATCATGATTCTAAAAGTATTACTTAAGACTCTGATTTTATCACATATAATATAACAACACCTTGTAGATAAAATAAAATGTATTTAATAATTGAATTCTTTTATTAATATATGAATAAGATTACAAAGTATGTGCTAGATCATATCAAATATGATTGGCTTGTGTGCATACTAGTTTTAAACCCTAGCCAAGCCATTCCGAACCCTAACCAAAACTTTTCAAACCCTAGGCTCAACTTGGCTCAGTTACATATAACCTATTATTTTTTCTAGTTTCTTTCTAGTTAGTTTTTCTAACTTTTACGTTTAGTCAAAATATTGACTTTCTCATTTCTCATTTCGATTTCGATTTCACTTTCTATCCCCATTTCCCGAACAAACGTTATGTCGACATTCAAAAATTCAAAAACTACAAAAATGCATTTTTAGCGTGAATAGTATTTTTACATTTTTTCCAATAAAAATATTTTTATTGGAGATTACGTCTCCCTTTTCTAAATACACGCTATGCCATAATTCTAAAAGTTCAAAAAAATAAAAAAGCATTTTTTGCGTTTTATAAATAGTGATTTAGCGTTTTTCTCAAAAAAAAATTATTTCGTCTCAAAAGCCCAACGCATATTCAAAATCACATAACACACAATCTAGGTCAAAATTCAACCTTTAACCACATAACACACAAACATTTCCATAAAAATATTTATTTTATTCAATAAATATTAATAACTCTAATAACAAAGATATGCTACATTCTCGATCATTAAAAATATTTTTGGCCAAAGTAAATAAGATAATTAAAAATAAATATATAAATCCTATAGAGATGACTCTACCCTTTTAATTAACCTAATTACTAATTATTGTTATCATCAAAATATTCCTAAAAGTTAGAGACCCATCATTTTTTGATTTTTTTTGGTAAAGTAAGGTAAAAGAAGGGAGCTTGCTATATATAGACATAGGTTTTAAAATGTTTCTAATTAAGTCCCTCAAGACTTTTCTTTCTTGGTCAAACCATCCAACTTACTTTTATTATAACCTTGCCCCGTCATTAGTAAAGTTAACCATGTTTTACTTTAGTTAATTACTATTTTTGGTTAATTAAGCCCTCATTAGGTTAATTAGTCAAACTTAGTCAAGATTGTGGATAAGATTTCTCCCTAAAATATCTTGAAAGGCTTCTCAAGGAAGCCTCCTCTTCCTTATCTCATCCCCTTTAGCCGAACTTGGATTTATCTCTTTTTTTTCTTGTTTATCCTTTTGGTAGGTTATAGAATTCTCTAGAACTTGACCAATTTTGACTTTAGTTCTAATTAAAGTAATTCTTCATTATATATATATATATGTATATATACTCTACATTATTCAAATATTATAATTTAAACTTTAATAACATTTACATTTATAATTCGAATATTACATTCTCCCCCTTTATAAGGATTTCTTCTCTAGAATCACCAATACTTTACTGAAAAAGATGTGGGTAATTCTTCATTATCTTATATTCTAGCTCACACGTAGCTTTCTCAATAGAGTGATTTCTCCATAGTACCTTTACCGAATGTATTAATTTATATCTTAGGACTTGTTTTTTTCCATCTACAATTTTAACCGAGATTACTGTATAGCTCAAGTCCTTTTTAACTTGTATCGGCTCGTGATAAGTGCATAATATTCTATGATTTTGATTCCTTTATATTTAGTTTTATTGCATGTTTTATGTGTTTATGAGCTTATTAGGGTGTTTGATGATTCCAAAAGGAATTGCATATGGAAAGAGCAATTGGAGCTGAAAAGAAAATATTTTAGGGTTTTGAACACTAAGTTTGATGTTTTTTCTTGGCTTGGAACTTAAATTTTATTGTAGATCTCATCGAGAGCTTCGATTTGATAGGTGGTACGTTCCATGACTCTTCTCAAATCAAAAGTTATGGCCATTTTACCAAAGGAAGTTGCAGTAAAAAATTGTCGCACAAAGGAGCAGAATGTTGGAAGCCGCAGAGCCTACAAGGTGAGCCGCGACTCTCTCACGGTGAGCCGCAACGCTAAGGCGTGGTTAGCAGCAAGATTTTCTCAGTTTTGTTAATTTTGAAGGAATTCCACTGGGATTTATATTGTTAATTTCTTAGGGTATTAGGACTTTATTCTAAGACTATAAATACATGTTATTAGTCAGGTATTAAGGGACCTATCTTAGCTACACCATTTAAACCCTAATCTTAGAGATTGAAGATTGAAGACATAAGTTAAGTTCTTTATTTTACAGTTCTAGAGGGATGTGGAACCTTATTTACAGTTAATGGTTAATTGAATTACATTATTGATTCCTTCTTACATGAGATTTATTCTTATTATCTGTATTAAGTGATTATATGATATTTGACTGACTGATTTGGTTTTTGCAGGATTGAATTGGTTAACTAATATCATCTGCTAGATTAAGATATAATATTAAGCAAACAATATTGTATCTGATCACAGGTAGTACTTAGTAAGACATGAATGTGGACAAGCATTTAAGTATTACTATGATTATCAGATGGTAAGTTAAATAATCCCTGATTGTGTGATTGTTGCTTAGAATAACCTAATTGTCTAATTCTTCATGATGCTGTTATATTAAATCTAGACTGATTGTTCTGGGTTGTATAATAGTTAAGGTCTATTGGGGGCGATTGTCACATTAGATTTAAAACCTAAGGAGGATTTTAGATAATTAAGTGTTTGCAGTTATATAGGGTTATTCATTTAATTGAAGGAAGAGATAATGTTAGCTTGATTCCGCTGTTACTATAAATTAGTGAAACTGAACTAAAGTACTAAAACTTTAATTTATCTGGTTATCTTTATTAATTAAATTATGTTAATTATAATTAATTTAAAACCCCGCACACCTTTATTTATTTTTTGCTATAGAAACATTAGGATAAATTCAGAACAATATCACTCTATGTGGGATCGATTCTTATTTGTTACTATACTAATTTTTGTGTTAATAGCGTAGAAGTAAGGTATTAATTTTGAATTGCCAACGACCGCTCCCAAATTTTGGGGCTGCTACCGGGGAGTGGTATTTATTTTTGTTTATTCATTCTTTATTTTTTTTAGTTCAGGACTCGATCCTCTCACTTTCTTGACCTGAAATTTGATCCAGAGTCGAGAAAATTGCACGAAGAGATGGCCGCTCTCAACAACAACAAGACTTTGAAAGAATTAGCTTCTACTAATCTTGATCAATCATCATTGTGTATTGAATATCCTAATTTAGATGCTACTTATGAATTGTAATTAGGACTAATCCACATTTTGCCTACTTTTCGTGGTATTGCAGGTGAAGATCCATACAAGCATCTGAAGGAGTTTCATGTGGTGTGTTCCACCATGAAACCACAAGGAGTATCAGATAAACAAATCAAGCTTAGAGTTTTTCCATTCCTATTAGCAGATTTGGCTAAGGAATGGTTATACGATCTTCCTTCAAGATCAATATAATGATGAAATGTAATGTAGAAGTTGTTCTTAGAGAAGTATTTTCCTACTTCGAGAGTAGATAACATAAGGAAGGAGATATGTGGAATCAGTCAGTTCAAGGGCAAGACTCTCTATGAGTACTGTGAAAGATTTAAGAAATTGTGTTCCAGCTGTACACCTCACCAAATTAATGAGTAACACTTGATTCAGTACTTCTATGAGGGATTTGTCGACTCCGGGAAGAATTTAAGTCCTCTCTGTACCCCTTTTTGTTGAAGGAGGAGGTCTTTTTCTCTTTGGGTTGGTTTCCCATCCTCTCCTATCCTGGGGAAAAAGAGAGGATTGCCCATATTCCCTAATTTGATATTATTCAACCCTTTCGCTTTCGCTTTGTCTTTGGGGTTCCGTTTAAAGGGTGAATTTTGTAGAAAACTGGTACCGACATATGTGTCGACGATTTGAAAAGATTTATTTAATTTTGATGATTAGACCAAATGAGACAGAGTCGCCAGTTGATATTTTGGAAATGGATGTACCAACTCATCCGAGTTTAAATAGTTTTTTCACAAAGTGGTCCAATGCATGACTCTAAAGATTGGTCTTGAAACTCGAGATTTGTGGAATTCAGGGGCTAGGTTAAGCAGGGGGAAGGTGTTAGGCACCCCCCCCCCCCGACTCCCGTGTAAGCACGGTACCACATCTTATTGATTTTCTATGTATAAAGTGTGTATGTGTATGTGTGTGTGTGTGTGTGTTTTATTTTGAAAGCTTTATTAGTCTCTTTTTCTAAGTCTTTATTTTGGGTGACTTGAAAGTAGTGTTGTACCTCTTTTGCGCCTATATACGAAGGATTTGATTTAATGAAAAGTTCATTTTTAACAAGATATATGAATTGAAGTGAGGTTTTGGAAAAAGTTAGATTTTTAAATCTTTTGCCTGACTAGGAATCCAAGGACTTCGATACTTCCTTTTATTCTTTACGTTCATTACGTGATCTACCTCGAATCGCTTTATTGTTCATCAAAAGCTCTTTGTGGTTTTATTAGAAATCATTTTGATGATATGCATGCAAAAGCGTTAAAAATGATTCGGATCATCATCGGGCATGTAAGCCATCTCGATGAACCGAGCTCCCGCAATCAAGGTTTCCACTATCACGGGATCTTGAATCCGACCTCTCGAGACTAACCCCTCAAGTTCATTTTCAAAATCCAAATATTACATGTACAACGATATTTACGTTATTTAAAGCATTTACATCATAAAAATCGGTCCGTCGTGGGAGTCAAGTCGGATCCATTCGGGGATCTCAACATCGAGATTCCTAGTCTCACATGATTTGTACAATATTACATATATATATAACGTCCACTGCTTCGATATTAGATGATTTCATCGATCGAAATCACCGTTTAAGCCGATTCGGCCCCCCTTTCACCTCTAAATATAGATTTAGGGCTATACGGGTTAACCGGGACCGTTCAAAATAATAAATCCATATATATACCATGAATCTAAATCGTTATAGCCCACGGGTTAAAGCTTCATGCTTAATAACCTCTCGGGGGCTAGATTAGGCTTAGACTTAGGTATATCTAGCCTTCGCAGTCGATTTACAACGTAATAAGCACAATATAACCAATAAAAATGTAAAATCTATCAACTATTACATAATATGCTTAAAATACAACAAGTTTAGCTATATTCAAACAAGATACCTCATTAATCTATCATTTGAACAATATTTACAAAGAATCGAAGCTCGAAAGTGCGTTATTTCACCTTGGGGGACGTGTGAACAAGCGTTTTAACTCCCGGGATGAACTTAGAACACTAGTGTGGCTTCAAGTATGTGCTAGATGAGATGATTGAGCTTCAAAGAGGTTAAGACAAGTTCCACCCGAGCCTTTCTCTCTCTAGAATGCTTGTTCTTTTTCTAAAATATCTCTCTCTTTTTTTAAAATGAACTAATGTAGGTGTTATAAGCTGCCGGAGGCAACCGCAACCATACATGCGGCTAGCCACAGATATGGTCAAGGCTGGCCCAAGTGGGCCCTATATGCTCGGTTGTTGGTCCTTCAGTCCCGGTTCGGCAGAAGTTGACGTCCACCGCTCGACCTTCCGGACTGTCTTTGATACACGTAGAGGGAACAGATTGATTCTGACTGGAGTAGGGTTCGGGAAGTTGATACTCGTAGCCGAGATATATCCACCAGGTCCAGATATCAGTTAGCTGGCTTATCTCTGATGGCACGTCGTTTGAGGTTTACTGAGGTGGTTTCTGGTGATCTCTGTCTCAGCTCTTCGATCCTCGATCGGTTCGCAGTATGTTCGGACTTCATTGGTCCTCTTCATCACTCCCGGGGTTGTCTCCAAGATGACCCGGTTCTTTTTCCCTACTTCGGGGTTGTCTCCGAAGTAAAATGATGCTTTTACCCTCCTGCAGGGTCAGTACAACGAAAATAAAATTTTGAGTGTCTACAGATGCCCCTCTTTGTCATGTTTATGCAATGCAATGGAATGAACACGACAAAGATTAATAGACACGAAGAATGCATGACAAGGTTTATCTGATGATGCAATATCACGTATAACCGATGTAATGATATGTTAGATTTAGAGAAGGGTTACTTCCCCGGGTGGGGAATTTAATGATTACGTTGTCGGGATCAAACCGACCTGCGCTGAATTGTAGTCAACGGATTGCACCATCGAGGTCATACCAATGTCTTCACTAGTTTGTTGCCAACAGATTACACCATCGGGGTTGTGCCGACGCCTTCACGGGTTTGTAGCCAACAGATTACATCATCGGGGTTGGGCCGGTGCCTTCACTGGTTTATAGCCAATTGATTACATCATCAGGGATTTTCCAACCTGCGTAGGGTTGTAGCCAACGAATTGCATCATCAGGATTGAGCTGATGCCTTCACTGGTTTGTAGCCAACAGATTACACCATCGAGGATTTGCCGACCTGCGTAGGGTTGTAGCCAACGGATTGCATCATCAGGGTTGAGCTGATGCCTTCACTGGGTTGTAGCCAACGGATTACATCATCGGGGATTTGTTGACCTGCATAGGGTTGTTGCCAATGGATTACATTATCGGGGATTTGCCGACCTGCATAGGGTTGTTGCCAACGGATTACATCATCGGGGATTTGTCGACTTGCGTAAGGTTATTGCCAACGGATTACATTATCAGGGATTTGCCGACCTGCGTAGGGTTGTTGCCAAGGATTACATTATTGGGGATTTACCGACCTGCATAGGGTTGTTCCCAACGGATTACATCATCGGGGATTTGCCGACGCCTTCACTGATTCATTGTCGGTGGATTACATCTGATAGTAGTGTGCATACAAGCCAATCATGTATGATGATAAAGCACATACATTGTAAATAATCTTATTTATTTATTAATAAAATATTCATTTAAGGCATTTAATTATCTACATGGTGCTGTTTTTATAATATGTAAATAACCCATAGTTTTAAGCAATGCTTTTAGAATCATGATGAGATCATGCTAATGAGATCTAAATTCTTAGAAAGCTTAAAAACTAAAATACTTCCCAATTGTGGGATTACTAAAATGGGGATTAGTAAATCCGGATAGATTGGTACATATGTTGCTTGCTCATTGGATGAGGATGACTGATCTCATGGTCATTTGTGTGGAAACACTAAAGCAAGTATGTAGGTGCTTATTGGAGAATAAGTTCACTGAACGTGACTCGCTATGGAATACCTAATGGAGTTTTACTCGCCTGTCAATAGGAATTCCTAATGTGATAGTAGTACAAGTTATCCTTGGACTTGAGATCATCATAGTATCTTGTATGTAACAAATTATACTTTGACTTATTCCTTAAGGCCTTTTAAGGCATATATAGGGTATGCTTGGGTATAATGAGTTGCATATGGAGATAATGTATGATCAATAAAGAATCTACTATCTCTAGTAAAAGAGGAGATATGTCCTATGTGATTCGTTAAATGACAACCCAGGAATCCTTGGCCAAGGTAGAATGAAATTAAAAAGAGGTTTCTAATTTGCATTATTTGGAGTTGTGCGTTTTCTAATCGAAATACATATGATTAAATAAATTAAGACTTGACAGTAAATCCATGTCTTATATTTAATTGGGACATTGTATGGTGGAAGGATTGAATTGTACGGTAACTATTAACTCACAAGTTCTTTTATGATTAATGTTGAAATCTATATTATCTGAAAAGTCGTTGATCGCTAGGGAGGCTTATCCGTATTGTAGAATAAATGTTATTTAAATAGATTATTAGTTTAATTTATTTATTTAAATAAGATTAGAATTGTTCTAATTGATTTATTCACAACCGGTTTAATATGGAGAACCTAAAGGGTCACACCATAAAAGGAAGAAGAATTATTTAAGAAGAAAATGGCATGATAGTAATAATGCATTAATTATAATTAATTTAATCTATGGTGATAGAATAAATTAAATAGCTTAATGTTTATTATTTAATATTTTAGAAATATTAAATATAAATTAATAAAATGAGTCTTATTAATATTATTATTATTATTATTTTAATTCTAAAGGAGTTTAGGAATTAATATAATATCAGTACTCTCTCTCAATCCTAATAAGATTAGGATATAAATTAAAAGTGTTTAATTAATTAATTAAATAAAAACCTATTCTAATTGGATTAGGAGGGTTAACCTAATATCTATATAAGAGAGTCTTATATCAAAAATAAGGTACGTGAATTTTTCCAAAGGTTGGGAGTACACATAATCTATAGAGATAGAAACAAGGGTTAAGCCAATAACCCATCTTCCTGAGTTCTTCATCTTCCTTGGTGGATTACCGTTAGAGGCCAAACATTTGGGTGGCTGACATTGATCAAGGGAAGAAGCCACTACAGAGGAATCAAAGGAATCAAAGGAGTAGAACTTGTACCTGAGGAAGCTTGGATCTTCAAAGGTATAATTCCATGTTCTTTTTTTCTGTTATTGATAACTAGCACAATGCATGATCATGGTTATGGGTTTGTATAAATTTTTGAAAATCTATGTTTCGCGCTTCTGCCCTATTTATGTGATTTAATTGCATGATTGCATACGTACAAACCCAACAGTGGTATCAGAGCCTAACTTTGTGCTAATTATCAATTTTATGATTCCATGTATGAATTGATATGAGAATTGGATCGATTTTTCTGGACAAAATCATTTTCTGCAAATTTCTGCGACGAACGGCGCAGCTGCGCAGCTACCCAGTTCATTTCTGGCGCAGCTGCGCCGGTCTGCAAAAACCGGCGCTTCAGGCTTCCTGCGCAACTGTGCCAGTTGCCCAGTTCATTACTGGCGCAGCTGCGCCGGTTCCTGAACAAACCCTAAAATTTGATTTTTATTAATTAAGTAAACTATTTATTTAATTAATAAAGTTTTAAAATAAAGATGTTTATTTTATCTAGAATATAATTTCAGATTGCTAATATTAAAGGAGTTTAATTTGAATTTATTTTTGATTAAAATAAAAGAGTTTATTTTGTTTCAAAAATAAAATTTAGCAAAACTTTTGTCCATTAAATGACATCGATCCATATATGGAATAGCTTTATTATTCATGAGATGAATGGATATTTATTGATGCATATGTTGATGTGTATGATAATAAATGGGGTTGATTATGGACTATAACCAATGCGATTGAATTTTATTTTGGATGAATGCTTGAATGAATGGGTTTTATAAAATAGGGTCTGCGTACCTCGTCTTCTCTAGTTTTATTCTCGATGTAAATTCTATCTCCTTCCTATGTACTTCCCCTTGACTGCTGATCAAGGTTTCTATTTAATTATAGTTTATGTAATAAAAATAGTTAGAATTATCTTGAAGAAATTGGAGAACAAGGAGCAAGGAGCGCGTGAAGACCCATTTGTATGGAGCCTGGGTTTAAATGTAATAATTATATTTAAATTTAAATTCTTGCACTCCTAGATTTGACCTTTTGGTTCACATTGTAGCTCTAGTGAACCAAACTAGAATAAAAGTCCATAATCAATCCGGGTAGAATATAGTATTCTATATTGCATGCTAAATATTATATATATTATATTTTATGCAAACATGCTTCGCATGTTTAATAAAATGACGCATATTTTATATATATATATATATATATATATATGTGTGTGTGTGTGTGTGTGTGTGTGTGCATGCGCGCTAAACAAGATGGACAAATAATAACAAACCCCTCAAAGAAATAATATTAAGTCCGAAGCGTTCAAATGATATTTGGAATATTGAACATCGCCTTCTAGCATGATTAATTAATAGAGTATTAAATATTTAATATGAGTTTGTTGTGCTATCCATAAGGCGAGTATTGAGTATTTAAGATGTTAATTAATCACATTTGATGCTTATCAAGAAAATTGAACGATCTAGTCTTATTGTGCTAACCACAAGGATGAACATTTTTCTTTTTTGAATTTATGGAAGTGCTAGGCTAGACTTAACTTAAATCATTTTAGTTCGGATGTGCACACACATGACCATTATAATTTAAGAGGCAAAATAAAAGGAGTTACATGGTAATGTAATTGACAAGAGTTGTCTACCTATTTATTTGTGTATCGCTTGTTGTGCTATCCACAAGGTTATATACATTTGAAATGGGATCCTTAATCTCACTAGCAAATCTTAAAATTAGATGTTGCCGAACTATATAAGTGATGGTAATATAATTTGATGAAAATAGTGGGAGATACCAATTTAAAATAAAGACCTAAATTTATTTTGGTATGCAAAGTTAATAAAATGAATGTTTGCTAAAAATATTATCTTTTCACATGCAGAATTTTAAAAATGTCAAAGTCACTAATCTCACTATGAAGCATACTTGATGCAAACAAGCTTACCGGGCCGAATTATGAGGACTGGCTAAGAAATCTGAGAATTGTTCTCACTGCTGAAAAGATTTCTTATGTCCTAAATTCAACTGTCCTTAAATCTGTTTCGGAGACAACCTCTGAGGAAGAGATTGCCACTTTCAATAAGTGGCAAGATGATGCATCTGTGGCTCAATGCATCATGCTCGCATCCATGAATAACGAGCTTCAGCGTCAGTACGTAAACATGGATGCTCCTGCTATGCTGCTTCACCTCAAGGAGTTGTATGGTGAACAGAGTAACACTGCTAGATATGAGATATCTAAGGAGCTCTTTCGATCTCGGATGACCGAGGGTACTGCCGTCGAGACTCATGTCCTAAAGGTGATCAATTTGATTGAACGCCTTGGACAGCTGGGGTTCGTCATGGATGGGGAGCTGAGTCAAGACTTGGTCTTGCAGTCACTCCCCGAGACCTTCTCGCAGTTTGTGGTTAATTTTCACATGAATAAGCTATATGTCAGCTTGCCTGAGCTGCTTAACATGCTGAAAACTGCAAAAGGTCACTTCCCATCCAAGAAGAACCATGTCTTGATGGTGAATTCTTCCAATAAAAGGAAGAGGCCCAAGGTATCTTCTGAAAAGAAGAAATCCAAGAAGGCTAAGGGAAAGGGGAAAGAAAAGGAACAAAAGAAACCTGAACCAGCTAAAGGAATGTGCTTTCATTGCAACGAGCCGGGACATTGGAAAAGGAACTGCAAGAAGTATCTAGCAGAGAAGAAGCTTGGAGAAGCTTCGACTTCCAATCAAGGTTTGTTTATGATTGAAATTAATTTTTTTGAAAGTCATAATTCTACTTGGGTATTGGATACCGGCTGTGGTTCTCACATATGTGATACTTTGCAGGGACTGGTCAGAAGTAGAAAGCAGAACAATGAAGAGGTGATCCTACGAGTGGGGAATGGAGCAAAGGTTGCTGCATTAGCTGTAGGAACTTATTGTTTAACAATGCCCTCGGGCAAGACCATTTATCTTAATAATTGTTATTATGTTCCGAATATTATTAAAAACATTATTTCAATTTTTATATTGGATATGGAAGGATTTGACGTTATTATAAAGAACAATGGTTGTTCTATTTATAAAGACGATGTTTTATATGGTATTGGAAATTTGCGAAATGGACTTTATATACTTGACTTGCAAGAAAATATATTTCAAATTGAACAAACTAAGAAAAAGAAAAGAGATGATATTAATTATACCTATGTGGCACTGTAGACTGGGTCATATCAATGAAACAAGATTATTCAAGTTGCATAAGGATGGGCTCCTAGAGCTATCCGATTATGAATCATATCCAACTTGTGAATCTTGTCTCATGGGTAAAATGACTAAATCTCCTTTTAGTGGAAAAGGAGAAAGAGTTACAGAGTTGTTGGCATTGATTCACACAGACGTTTGTGGACCTATGACAACAAGTGCACCGGGTGGGTATTCTTATTTTATTACTTTCATTGATGATCACTCAAGATTTGGATATGTGTATTTAATGAAATACAAATCAGAATCATTTGAAAAGTTCAAAGAGTTCAGAAGTGAAGTAGAGAAACAAACAGGCAAGAGTATCAAGATACTTCGATCAGATAGAGGTGGAGAATACTTAAGTGGTGAGTTTCTCAATTGTCTCAAAGAAAATGGTATAATCTCACAATGGACTCCTCTAGGTACATCACAGTTAAATGGAGTATCTGAAAGGAGAAATCGAACGCTGTTGGACATGGTTCGATCCATGATGAGTTTTACCGACCTTCCAATTTCCTTCTGGGGTTATGCCTTAGAAACGGCTGCATACCTACTTAACAAGGTACCTACAAAATCCGCTCCAAATACTCCATATGAGATGTGGAAGGGGAGGAAATCAAATCTTAAGCATGTTAAGACTTGGGGTTGTCCAGATTATGTCAAAAAGTTTGAAAATGATAAGCTACAGACTAAATCCGATAAGTGTAGATTTGTGGGATACCCTAAAAAAACTTTAGGGTATTATTTCTATCATCCAACTGATCAAAAGGTGTTTGTTGCGAAACATGCTGCCTTCTTGGAAAAGGAGTTTATCCATGAAGGGATCAGTGGGAGTAAGATACATCTTGAAGAAGTTCAAGAACCATAAATTACCACGGATCAAAGTCAGGTACCTAACCAAGTAGAAGAACCTACTGTACCGCACCCTGTTCGTAAATCTGGAAGAGTACCAAAGATACCTGAGAGGTATGGATTCGTTATAGAGGATGACGATGAGGTACACATCATGAATGATGATGATCCATTGAATTACGAACAGGCTATGAGTAATAAGGACTCAGGGAAATGGCTTGAAGCCATAAAATCTGAAATGGACACCATGTATGAGAACAAAGTATGGACTTTGGTTTCACCACCTGAAGGCATTAAGCCTATTGGGTGTAAATGGGTTTTTAAGAGAAAGACTGGAGCAGACGGGAAGGTAGAGACCTATAAGGCCCGACTGGTTGCAAAAGGTTTCAAACAAAGACAAGGAGTTGACTATAATGAAACCTTCTCACCAGTAGCCATGCTCAAGTCCATTCGGATTTTGCTTGCGATTGCAGCTTATAACTACCATGAGATCTGGCAGATGGACGTGAAAACGGCCTTCCTCAATGGGAAACTTGAAGAGGATGTGTATATGACACAGCCAGAGGGATTTATTTCAAAAGTTAGAACAAATCAAGTCTGTAAGCTACAACGATCCATTTATGGGTTGAAGCAAGCTTCTCGTAGATGGAACATTCATTTTGATGAGACAATCAAAGAGTTTGATTTTATCAAAAACGAGGATGAACCATGTGTATACAAGAAGGTTAGTGGGAGCGCAGTATCATTCCTTATATTATATGTTGATGATATATTACTGATAGGGAATGACATTCCTATGTTACAATCAATTAAAATCTGGTTATCTAAAAACTTCTCCATGAAGGACTTGGGTGAAGCATCCTATATTTTGGGGATAAAGATCTATAGAGATAGATCTAAAAGGATGCTCGGCTTATCACAAGGAACGTACATTGATACGATGCTAAAGAGGTTTAGCATGGAAGATTCCAAAAGAGGTCTCATGCCGATGAGCCATGTAATACATTTCTCCAAGAAACAGGCCCCAAAGACACCTGAGGAGAGAGACCGTATGAGTAAGATCCCTTATGCTTCTACAATAGGATCTATCATGTACGGTATGATATGTACTAGACCGGATGTTACTCACGCACTTAGTGTAACGAGCAGATACCAGTCGAATCCAGGAGAAGAGCACTGGAAGGCAGTGAAAAATATCCTAAAGTACTTGAGAAGGACTAAAGATATTTTTCTTGTCTACGGTGGGTCTGAATTAAAACTCGAGGGATTCACGAATTCAAGATTTCAAACAGACCAAGATGACAGTATATCTGTTTCAGGGTAAATGTTTACCTTGAATGGAGGCGCAGTGAGTTGGAAGAGTTCCAAGCATCAAATAGTTGCTGATTCAGTGACAGAGGCAGAGTATATAGCTGCAAGTGAAGCTGCAAAGGAATCCGTTTGGATGAAGAAGTTCATAGCTGAACTTGGTGTAGTTCCTAGCATTGGAGAAGCAGTTCCCGTATACTGTGACAACACCGGAGTGGTTACACAGGCTAAGGAACCCAGGTCTCATCAGAAATCCAAACACATGTTGCGGCGATTTCACTTGATCAAGGAGATCATTGAAAGAGGAGACGTCACCTTGGAGCGTGTGGACTCTCAAGACAACATTGCAGATCCATTTACTAAAGCTCTAACACAACAGCAGTTTGATCATCACTTAGAGAAGATGGGTATGAGATACCATGGCGATTGACTTTAGTTCAAGTGGGAGATTGATAGTAGTGTGCATACAAGCCAATCATGTATGATGATAAAGCACATACTTTGTAAACAATCTTATTTATTTATTAATAAAATATTCATTTAAGACATTTAATTATCTACATGGTGCTTTTTTATAATATGTAAATAACCCATAGTTTTAAGCAATGCTTTTAGAATCATGATGAGATCATGCTAATGAGATCTAAATTCTTAGAAAGCTTAAAAACTAAAATAGTTCTCAATTGTGGGATTACTAAAATGGGGATTAGTAAATCCGGATAGATTGGTACATATGTTGCTTGCTCATTCGATGAGGATGACTGATCTCATGTTCATTTGTGTGGAGACACTAAAGCAAGTATATAGGTGCTTATTGGAGAATAAGTTCACTGAACGTGACTCGCTATGGAATACCTAATGGAGTTTTACTCGCCTGTCAATAGGAATTCCTAATGTGATAGTAGTACAAGTGATCCTTGGACTTGAGATCATCATAGTATCTTGTATGTAACAAATTATACTTTGACTTATTCCTTAAGGCCTTTTAAGGCATATATAGGGTATGCTTGGGTATAATGAGTTGCATATGGAGATAATGTATGATCAATAAAGAATCTACTACCTATAGTAAAAGAAGAGATATGTCCTATGTGATTCGTTAAATGACAACCCAGGAATCCTTGGCCAAGGTAGAATGAAATTAAAAAGAGGTTTCTAATTTGCATTATTTGGAGTTGTGCGTTTTCTAATCGAAATACATATGATTAAATAAATTAAGACTTGACAGTAAATCCATGTCTTATATTTAATTGGGACATTGTATGGTGGAAGGATTGAATTGTACGGTAACTATTAACTCACAAGTTCTTTTATGATTAATGTTGAAATCTATATTATCTGAAAAGTCGTTGATCGCTAGGGAGGCTTATCCGTATTGTAGAATAAATGTTATTTAAATAGATTATTAGTTTAGTTTATTTATTTAAATAAGATTAGAATTGTTCTAATTGATTTATTCACAACCGGTTTAATATGGAGAACCTAAAGGGTCACACCATAAAAGGAAGAAGAATTATTTAAGAAGAAAATGGCATGATTGTAATAATGCATTAAGTATAATTAATTTAATCTATGGTGATAGAATAAATTAAATAGCTTAATGTTTATTATTTAATATTTTAGAAATATTAAATATAAATTAATAAGATGAGTCTTATTAATATTATTATTATTATTATTTTAATTCTAAAGGAGTTTAGGAATTAATATAATATCAGTACTCTCTCTCAATCCTAATAAGATTAGGATATAAATTAAAAGTGTTTAATTAATTAATTAATTAAAAACCTATTCTAATTGGATTAGGAGGGTTAACCTAATATCTATATAAGAGAGTCTTATATCAAAAATAAGGTACGTGAATTTTTCCAAAGGTTGGGAGTACACATAATCTATAGAGATAGAAACAAGGGTTAAGCCAATAACCCATCTTCCTGAGTTCTTCATCTTCCTTGGTGGATTACCGTTAGAGGCCAAACATTTGGGTGGCTGACATTGATCAAGGGAAGAAGCCACTACAGAGGAATCAAAGGAATCAAAGGAGTAGAACTTGTACCTGAGGAAGCTTGGATCTTCAAAGGTATAATTCCATGTTCTCTTTTTCTGTTATTGATAACTAGCACAAAGCATGATCATGGTTATGGGTTTGTATAAATTTTTGAAAACCTATGTTTCGCGCTTTCGCCCTATTTATGTGATTTAATTGAATGATTGCGTTACGTATAAACCCAACAACATCATCGGGGATTGATCCGACGCCTTCACTGATTCATTGTCGATGGATTACATCGTCGGGGGTTGATCCGACGCCTTTACTGATTCGTTGTCGATGGATTACATCGTTGGGGGTCGAGTCAATGCCTTCACTGTTTCATTGTCGATGGATTACATCGTCGGGGGTTGATCCGACGCCTTCACTGATTCGTTGTCTGTGGATTACATCGTCGGGGGTCGAGCCGACGCCTTTACTGATTCGTTGTCGGTGGATTACATCATCGAGGGTCGATTCGACGCCTTCACTGATTTATTGTCGGTGGATTACATCGTCGGGGGTCGATCCGACGCCTTCACTGATTCATTGTCGGTGGATTACATCGTCGGGGGTTGATTCGACGCCTTCACTGATTCGTTGTTGGTGGATTACATTATATAAGGTTGATGTATACTGATTTTTTGGTCTTCCGATGTTCAACGTCTGGGTTTCTGATCTTTGCCAAACTTCTGCTATTTCGAAGGATTATTTAGGGTTTTCGGGGTTTCAAACTGTCCCGGAAAGGTAGCTTCTTGCATAATGTGACCATTCTGAACCCAAAAGAAAATGTTTCTGACATCGTGTTACCAAACGGGAGGCCGCGGGGTCCACTTATGGCAGCCTCATATATGGTTGCGGCTGGAGCAACCATGGTCAAGGCTGCCCCTGATCGAGCTTATACCCTCAGGAGGATTCATTTTCACCCATTTTATTTGGATTTCTTTGCTTTTCTCTCTACAAACTCGAGCTCTTCATCATTTTTACTTGATTTCGGCTTGATTTAGAGCGATCCGCCACCGTACATTCCTTCGTCGAACTACGGGTAACGTCTAGACTCTGTTCTTTCGTGTTTTCGTTGGTAAAAACGCGTATTTCCTTTCTTAAAGGCATTATATCTAACATGTCTGCATGGATAGCTAGATAAACGTGTTTATGATGCAATGCATGCGTACAGATCATCTTATGGATCGTATGAATGTGAGATACTGTCATTTATCAATTAATCTAGACATATATTGTATATATGTGTTAGAGTAACAGTTTAAATTGACGTTTACATGCTTGGTTATGATGGTATACCCTCATAGGGTGATTTAATACATGCTTCGGGCATGTGGATAGTCCATTTTATAGAGGGGACTCTGGCAAAAAAATTTCATGAGACAGATGTCAGGGTCCTAGATACATCCATAGATACACTAGGATGCGATTAAAATAATGTACACATATAATGGCACATGTAGGACATGCATGATGTGATGACCTAAATTATATTTTATGGATTTAATTTACAATTTAAAATAAAGTAGGAATATATTTGACTTGGCTTTGATTCCTGCGAAGTTATTGTTCAGACATGGATTCGGCGGGACCCAGTCGTTCTACATCTCAGCGGGTTTCATCTGGAGTTCGCAGACGTAGAGCTCCGTCTGAGGTTCCTGTTCCCCGAAATAGCAGACGGGTACAGAGATTGATGGATCCAACTCATCGACTTGGTGGGGAGGACCATCCTCCCGTGGATGAGGAGGATATTCCTGAGCCTGAGGTTCAGCCTCAGCCCCCTACTGCGCCTAGATTTCTTCCTGGTATCGGGTAGCTGTCCCGAATTTGCTGGGTACGGATCTGAGCCGCCATTCCTCCATTCACTTACAGGCAAATGAGGTATGTGATTAATTTGTTTTCATTTTTCCTTTCTGTCATAGATGGGTTTTCTTAACCTTGAGGTCGTGTAGGTTTTGGAGTTTACCCAGCCTAGGGGTAACTGGTTCAGTATATATGCTCTGTATCACTCGCTACATCCCGAGTACAGGGCGATCGTGGATTCTTGGGGATTTGAGGTTTTCTTCACCATTGCTCCCCGTCGCTGCCCTTGGGGCTACATGCGAGCTTTGTCCGAGCGATGGTTTCATCAGAGTCAGTCTCTCCATCTGCTAGACTGCAAGGTCGTGATGACTCCCATGGACTGGAGGTACATCACTGGTTTAGAGTTTAACGGAGATAAGGTGCCCTTGGAGCTGACTATCACTCCGACTACTATGCGCACCCTCCTATGGTTTTCTTCTCAGAAGTGGACCTTTAAGGCTCATAGTATTAGGTCGGGATGCTTGGGCATCGATTTTGCTCAAGGCACCTTGCAGCAGCCGTTGCCTGCCAATTTTACGGAGAGGGATCACATCTTACGGCATCTGCTCCTGACCATTATGAGGGGTTGTTTCATTGCAAACAACTCCTCCACTGTTCCCTTCAGCTTGGTAGGGGCCGTTCGAGACGTAGGCCGTATTGGGGACTACGATTGAGGATCGTTTACATTCGCTCTTTTCCTGCACAGGATGTGACTGCGATCTGAGGGAGCTACCGACGCCTGGGTCGGATTCTACCCGTTTCTTCTGGTAAGTCCTTTTGACCAAATTTCATTTATTTGACTTTTGATTGGTTTATCTTTTCCCACGAATAATGGAGGGGTCTTTTGAATTGACAGTTCTGGGCTTACGAGAGGCTTCCATGTCTTCGCCCCATATCTATCTTAGGCTTGGACACTTATCCATGGGGACGTAGATGGCAACAGTCTACTTTGTCGGAGGTCCCGGTCGCGGAGGGCTTTACCTATGCCTGTCTTCAGTTGGAGACACTGGTAGCTCGGGACATTGTGTGGCTTCCATATTCTGGAGAAGACTTGTCCGAGGGATTTGAGGATGGTTTGCCAACAGGGCCAGAGTTTTAGTTATCCACTCGTCGGATTCCATTCCTTTTTGATGGAGGTTGGGAGCTCTACCTCGGGGAATGCGCTTTTCAATGCATTATCGGGGAGATTTGCCTTCCTTATCTTCCTCTGGCTTAGCATTTTTGGCCTTTATCTTTATCAGCTGCATCGATTCCCACTATGGGGTACTTGTCCGACGGTCCGATCACTTCTGAGGACTTTATCGCCTGGTGGGGGCCACACACGATATAAGCTCAGACCCGGGCTACCCAATTTTTGGGAGATATGGTTTCAGGGTCCCTTATGATGAAGGACTGGATATCATATTTTCAGGAGCCTTCTCATCAGGTTCAGATTGCTGATTTGAGACTTTAGTTGGAGCAGCTGTCGGCCTACAGTCGCTATAATGGGTTGGACCCATCCTTGGCTAGTACTTTTGCTTCTAAGGGTCATGAGGCTGGACCGTCAGGCGGTGGTGGCTCTCATGGTGCTGGGCCCTCAGGTTTTGGCGGCGCTGATGATAGAGATGATCCTTTCCCTTGTTACACGGATATGCAGGAGACACCCTATCTCCCTGATCAGCAGGATGTGCCCACTCCAGGCAGACGGCCCCAGGTTGACCAGTTTGATGATACCATCACTTTCTAGGTAATTTTGATGAGGCAGCGAGCCCATAGGTCATCTGTTAGTCATTGGGCATTTATGCCCCAGTATCCTGTACTTTTTATTTTTAGTTTTCACATGTATCATAGATGTGACAGTGATGCTTATGAAACTAATGTACTTGGCAAATATCTATATATGATGCTTTCTATTTATTCATCACACATGCTATTTAATCACTCGTTATGATGCATGCTTCAGATATATTTAAATGATTGGATAGAGATTGACCCCTGTATGGTCTTATTGACACAGTTTTTATAGATGTCGTCCCCTGCTGTGGTGCGTTTGGACCACCTTCCTCTTAGCCATGTAGATACTAGTTTGAGGATTTGGTATGATCAGTTGTCATATACCAACCGTGTCGCTGTCAGCTACATGTTAGGCCACTCCCTGTCTCTATTGTCCTTTCAGGTTCTAGCGGGATTTATTGCCGAGATACTCAGGTATTGGATTCCTGAGCGTCATGTCTTCCGGTTTGGCTCGACCGAGTTGACTCCTACTTTGGAGGAGTATGGTCGCATCTCGGGATTATTGATGGAGGGGTCGTGTGCTTGGATAGCCTTAGGCCATATGCGCCGCTAGTTCATGATGATGACTGAACTCAGGAGGGCAGTTGTGTTGGCCAAGGTGGGTGGTAGCCACGTTATCTCCATGGACTTTATGATCACTCACTTCGCTTTTGCGAATAGTTTTGCTGTTTATCACGGAGACTTTGTGTAAGAACCAGAACTTTCAGAAATTATAAAATAAGAATTTAATAAATAAAATTCTTAAAACATGAGATGGGTTCAAATAAGAATATATATATATATATATATATATGTGTGTGTGTGTGTGTGTGTGTGTGTGTGTGTGTGTGTGTGTGTGTGTGTGTGTGTGTGTGTGTGTGATACAAGGTTTGTAGTATTACATAGGGTAATATGAGCTATGTAATAAGTGATTTTGTGTTTAATAAATATATATCATTACTATATATTTGTTATAAATTATAGAGATGAATTAGTAAGAAGATGGATAAGATTTATCTATCAACATTAAATAATTTATAGAATTATTTTATCATAGTAAGTTGGTGAAATTAAATATCTTTGATGAATAATCACCATTTTCTTGAATATATATACTAGTAACTAGTATGATTGTAATATAGGTTATTATTAGTGCTTAAGGTATCCATGGATGGATTGAGATAGTAAAGCATAAATTAGTTAAGGGAATTAACTAATAAGTATAAATGTTGGTTAATTTAAATTGGAAGATATATTATGGAACAATATAATTTGAATATTAAAGCCTTAATTAACTATGGTGATATAGTAAGGGGTTTAAGACCACTTAAGTAAATAGTGAGTTAATACATATGTGGAGTATGTGATTATAGTAAGTGCCTTTATATATTACTTGGCATGGTATTATATGAATGTGCGAACGACGTGAATAAAATATATATATATATATATATATATATATATATACACGTTGTTAAACCAATATATATATATATATATATATATATATATATATCTTTAAATAAATATTGATTAGAGAATTAAATAATATTTGATATATGGTTAAATGAATAGATTAAAGAAATTATTTTAGGGACAATTTATAGAAAGAGAAATAATTATATTATATTTCTAATAAGAGATATTAAAATAAGTTCTAACATTGAATTATTTTAATATAAAGGAGATTATTATTTTATTACCTTATATAGCTTTGTATGAGGTAATATGTATGATTTAGTAATATGGTAAATATGTTAAAACATATTTGCTATACGAAAATAATTTATCATAATAGAAAATAAACTTATTTTCTATATATAACGTGTACATGTGTCGTACCTATAATTATTTTAAAGAAACATAGATATTATATTAAAATATTATCTTGAGAAAATAAGTAAATCATTTTATTATGACTAATGCCTATATTTGGAGAGAACTTGATAAAAACGTCTCTTGTTATAACGAAATACATAATTTTTACTATAGTAATGTAATTCCAAAAGGGTTGAAAATATAAAAGAAAAGTAAGTTATTTTAATTTACTAAATAGCTTGAGTTATTGTATTACCGTAAAGGCTATAAAGAATATTTGAATATTTTCATTCACGATATATTTATATATGTGAACATTGTGATTTAATAGTTCTAAGTAAATTGAACATGTGGTGGGTAAGTAATGTGGTGGAAATGAATAAGTGTTGAGAATGAGAATAAGCTTAATGTAAGCTTGTAAGATATGCCTAGTCTGGCAAAGTAGTAGAATGAGCATTCATTAAGTTATTTAATGAATGAATGACTAAAAGGAATTAATTAGAATTATTATGTGAATTAATTTCTAAGTGCAATGATATGCAATTATATGTTGCATAGTAGCTACCTCTATATGGTATGAAATGAAGTGTGACACTTCAAGGTAATTACATAGTATAGGAAACTATATAATATAGGAAATTATATGGTAAAGTGAAATAAGTCACATGAGTTACATAAATGGACCTATGTGATAATGTGTTATGTGTGGTACATTAATGTGTACTTTAGGAAGGATATTAAATTAAACTAAATAAATAATTGTTGTTAATGATTAAGTATAATTGAAATAATAAAGTTTATAATAATGAGGTGTGACAATATTTAATCGAACTATATTCGGTATTGTCAAGTGTACATGGATTATATGATTATATGATTGGGTGTATGTGTGAGCCTATCATATCATATGGTAATAACATTAAGTTATTAGATATAAGCTTGCAAGTTAGCCCATGTGAGAGCAATGATGGTTAACTAAATGGCTAGTACAATAAATAGTAGTAGTTGGTGGGAGTTAGCCACCAACTCTTCCTTGCCCTTTGGGTAATGACCATAGAAGGGTGATAATTGGCTATAATTAAAGGTCATGCATTGGTGTGTAGAGTTTGTTAGTTCAAATGCTAATTTTTTATATCATGATGAAGTTCAAGCTAGGGCCATGTGGGGGAAATGATGAGAAAGTACCATGAATAGTAGTAATTGGTGGAGTTAGCCACCAACTCTTCTTTAACCCTTGGGTATTGTCCATAGGAGGGTAATAGATTGACTATAATTAGAGATCGTGTAAATAAGAGATGTAGTGATATTACATCATGAGCGTATTATAAGATGTAAAATTGAGAATAATATTATTGTAAACTTGTGGACCGTTAATTTCTAACGTTCACATAATTATGTCTTGGATGACAGAAATAGTAGAGTTAAATCAATTGGAGGTTTAACTATAATTCATAAATGGTGAATTAATAGATAATTATTATTAATTATCATTATAATATTTGGGTGTACATCAGGTTATGTGGCTATATGTGTGGGTGAACATTATTAAGTACCTCATTAATATTATAATGAGTAAGCAATTGTTAATTGATGATTACTTCAATAATTTAATTGGAATAATAGAGTTGGGATAATACAATGTGATGATACCTGATAGAATTATAGTCGGTATTAAGGAAATGTACATGGATTATATGTTGATATATATATATATATATATATATATATATATATATATATATATATGTACCCTACTTGATACATTGTATTATTAGTTGCTCATTTGAAATGACATTGTGACACCAATTAAATGTATAACCTAAGTATACATGAAATGAAATATGTATATATTATATAACCTAAGTGTTTATAACACTACACTTGCTAGTTGTTAAATTACTGAGTTTAGCATTGTCCCAATATGAGTGCCATCTTCATTTCTTATCACGTGAGCACCAAGAAGCTACTACTCTACTCTACTCTTCTCAATTTCTTCAAAGTTTAGCTAATGATGATAAGGGTGTGGGATTCATGATGGAGCTCACCCACTACCCAACTACCATTCTATAACCATTATACAATCTTGTTTTCTATTGGTTTGATTTGGGAGAAAATCACATTGTATGGATAACCAATTGCCTATAAATATCAACTCTTCTCCTCTCATTTTCTTTTGCTGAGAATTCAAAGTATAATCAAGTGAGTAAGTTTATTGAAAGAGTTATCAGTATAGGAGAGGCTTGATATAGCAGCAAACAACCTTGCAGAGGTATAACTTCTTATATCTCCTATTCATGTCCTTCAATGTCAATTCTTGATTTTGTCAATTTAAGTGTTAATTGAATTATTCAATATGTTTGTTAAGCGATATATAACATTATAAACATGTTTGAGTTACAATATAGTATGTTAGAATTGAATTCATGGAGAAATTATTGAGTTGGGTTTGTAACTGCAAAAGTAGAAACTGCTTCTAGTCTGGCCGAGCCCCGGCGCAGCTGAAAGTAGTATGCATACAAGCCAATCATGTATGATGATAAAGCATATACTTTGGAGGCAATCTTATTTATTTATTAATAAAAATATTTATTTATTAAAGGCATTTAATTATCTACATGGTGCTGTTTTTATAATATGTAAATAACCCATAGTTTTAAGCAATGCTTTTAGAATCATGATGATGATCATGCCAATGAGATCTAAATTCTTAGAAAGCTCTAAAACTAAAATAGTTCCTAATCATGAGATTACTAAAAAGGGGATTAGTAAATCCGGATAGATTAGTACATATGTTGCTTGCTCATTAAATGAGGATGATTGATCTCATAATCAATTGTGTGGAGACACTAAAGCAAGTATGTAGGTGCTTATTGGAGAATAAGTTCACTGAACGTGACTCGCTATGGAATACCTAATGGAGTTTTACTCGCCTGTCAATAGGAATTCCTAATGTGATAGTAGTACAAGTGATCCTTGGACTTGAGATCATCATAGTATCTTGTATGTAATGAATTATACTTTGACTTATTCCTTAAAGCCCTTTAGGGTATATAAAAGGGTATGCTTGGGTATAATGAGTTACATATGGAGACAATGAATGATCAATAAAGAATCTACCACCTCTAGTAAAGGAGGAGATATGTCCTATGTGATTCGTTAAATGACAACCCAGGAATCCTTGGCCAAGGTAAAATGAAATTAGAAAGGAGTTTCTAATTTACATTATTTGGAGTTGTGCATTTTCTAATCGAAATACATATAATTAAATAAAATAAGACTTGACAGTAAATTCATGTCTTATATTTAATTGGGACATTGTATGGTGGAAGGATTGAATTGTATGGTAACTATTTACTCACAGGTTCTTTTATGATTAATGTTGAAATCTATATTATCTGGAAAGTCGTTGATCGCTAGGGAGGCTTATCCCTATTGTAGAATAAATATTATTTATTTAAATAGATTATTAGTTTAATTTATTTATTTAAATAAGATTAGAATTGTTCTAATTGATTTATTCACAACCCGTTTAATATGGAGAACCTAAAGGGTCACACCATAAAAGGAAGAATAATTATTTAAGAAGGTAATGGCATAATCGTAATAATGCATTAAGTGAAATTAATTTAATCTATGGTGATAGAATAAATTAAATAGCTTAATATTTATTATTTAATATTTTAAAAATATTAAATATAAATTAATAAGAGGAGTCTTATTAATATTATTATAATTATTATTATTTTAATTTCTAAAGGAGTTTAGTAATTAATTTAATATTAGTACTCTCATTTATTCCTAATAAGATTAGGAGACAAATTAATTAAATGAATTTAATTAATTATTTCCCATGTGGTGGGAAGCCTAAATTAATTAAAGGAGTTTAATTAATTAAAAGAAATCCCATGTCTAATAGGATTAGAAGGGTTGACCAATATCTATATAAGAGGATTCTTATAATAGATATTGCTTGATGCAATTCCAATTGTTGGAGAGTACTCCTTTTCTATAGAGGATAGAACACTAAGCCAAACACCCTCCTTCTTGATAATTTCTCTTCCTTGGTGGATCACCTCTAGAGGCCAAACACTTGGGTGGCTAACGTTGATCAAAGGAAGGAATCTAACCCGGAAATTCAAGGAGATCACGAAGAACAAGGAGTTGAACTAGTACCTGTGGAAGCTTCGTTCTACAAGGGTATGATTCCATAACTTCTTATTTATCGTTTTAAATTAATAATTTGCATAAAGGATGATCCGGGTAATGGTTTTGTAGAAATTTTTTAAACTCTGATATACCATGCTTCCGCTAATTTTTGCAATTTGATTGCGTCACAATTTCGTACAAACCCAACAGTGGCATCAGAGCCAAACTTTTATGCAATTATTAATTTATTTTTGATTTCATATACATATGGGTATATATTTAAAATAATTTATTGGGCATAATTTTATTGTATAAAATTATTTTTTTTTAAGAAAAAAAAATGACGTTTTTTTTTTTTGGGGACGAATCACAAATTTTTTTTTTTGGGTGCTAATCTTGAATTCTGCAAAGAAAATGTGTTGTCTCTTTCTTACTCCAAAAAGAATGTGACCCATCAGGAAAGGACTCTTTTAATAAACCTGCAGGACTCTTTTAATAAAAGAAGGTGACTTCTTTTTAAAAAAATAAATATGATATATTTATATATTATATTCTAAATAATTTTATAATTAAAATAAAGAGTTTATTTTAATCTTGAAATTGGATTTCATGCAATTTAAAATTGCCCATTAAATGATACTCATATATATATGGAATGTTTTAATTCATGAGATTATTATTTATTTATTGATATATATGGTGATATGTATGATAATAAATGGGGATTGATTATGGACTATTTGACCAATGTGATTGGATTTTATTTTAGTTAAATGCTTGAATGAATGGGTTTTATTAAATGGGGTCTGTGTACCTCGTCTTCTCTAAATTTTTTTTTCGTGATGTAAAATTCTATCTCCCTCCTATGTACTTCCCCTTGACTGCTGATCAAGGTTTCTATTTAAATTAAATAGTTTAATGTAATAGAAATAGTTAGAATTATCTTGAAAAAATTGGAGACCAAGGAGCAAGGAGCGCGTGAAGACCCGTTTGTATGGAGCCCGGGTTTAAATGTAATAGTTATATTTAAATTTAAATTCTTGCACTCCTAGGTTTGACCTTTTGGTTCACTTGGTGGCTCTAGTGAACCAAACTAGAATAAAAGTCCATAATCAATCTGGGTAGAATATAGTATTCTATATTGCATGCTAAATATTATATATATTATATTTTATGCAAACATGCTTCGCATGTTTAATAAAATGACGCGTATTTTATATATATATATGCATGCACGCTAAACAAGATGAGACAAATAATAACAAATCCCTCAAAGAAATAATATTAAGTCCGAAGCGTTCAAATGATATTTGGAATATCGAACGTCGCCTTCTAGCATGATAAATTAATAGAGTATTAAATATTTAATATGAGCTTGTTGTGCTATCCACAAGGCGAGTATTGCATATTTAAGATGTTAATTAATCACATTTGCTGCTTATCAAGAAAATTGAACGATCTAGTCTTGTTGTGCTATCCACAAGGACGAACATTTTTCTTTTTTGAATTTATAGAAGTGCTAGGTTGGACTTAACTTAAATCGTTTTAGTTCGGATGTGCACACACTTGACCATTATGATTTAAGAGGCAAAATAAAAGGAGTTATATAGTGATGTAATTGACAAGAGTTGTCTACCTATTTATTTGTATATCGCTTGTTGTGCTATCCACAAGGTTATATACATTTGAAATGGGATCCTTATTCTCACTAGCAAATCTTTAATTAGATGTTGCCGAACTATATAAGTGAGGGTAATATAGTTTGATAAAAATAGTGGGAGATACCAATTTAAAATAAAGACCTAAATTTATTTTGGTATGCAAAATTAATAAAATGAATGTTTGCTAAAATGTTGTTTTTCACATGCAAAATTTTAAAAATGTCAAAATCACTAATTTCACTGCGAAGCATACTTGATGCTAATAAGCTTACCGGGCCGAATTATACGGACTGGCTAATAAATCTGAGAATATTTCTCACTGCTGAAAAGATTTTTTATGTCCTAAACTCACTTGTCCCTGGAACTGTTCCAGAAACAGCCTCTGAGGAAGAGATTGCCACCATTGTAAAGTGGCATGATGATGCATCTGTGGCTCAATGCATCATGCTCGCATCCATGAATAACGAGCTTCAGCGTCAGCACGAAAACATGGATGCTCCTACTATGTTGATTCACCTCAAGGAGTTGTATGGTGAACAAAGTAGGACTGCTAGATATGAGATATCTAAGGAGCTCTTCCGATCTCGGATGACCAAGGGCAAAGTGAACATAAAGGAACAAAAGAAATCTGATCCAGCTAGCAAAGGAATGTGCTTCCATTGCAACGAACCGGGTCATTGGAAGAGGAACTGCAAGAAGTTTCTGGCAAAGAAGAAGCTTGGAGAAGTTTCGACTTCCAATCAAGGTTTGTTCATGATTGAAATTAATTTTTCAGAAAGTCAAAATTCTACTTGGGTATTGGATACCGGCTGTGGTTCTCACATATGTAATAATGTGAAGGGACTGGTCAGAAGTAGAAAGCTGAACAATGATGAGGTGATCCTACGAGTGGGGAATGGAGCAAAGGTTGCTGCATTAGCTGTATGAACTTATTATTTAGCAATGCCTTCGGGCAAGTCCATTTATCTTAATAATTGTTATTATGTTCCGAATATTATTAAAAATATTATTTCAATTTCTGTATTGGATATGGAAGGATTTAACGTTGTTATAAAGAACAATAGTTGTTCTATTTATAAAGACGATATTTTATATGGTGTTGGAAATTTGCGAAATGGACTTTATACACTTGACTTACAAGAAAATATTTTTCAAATTGAACAAACTAAGAAAAGGAAAAGAGATGATATTAATTATACCTACATGTGGCACTGTAGACTCGGTCATATCAATGAAACAAGATTATCCAAGTTGCATAAAGATGGGCTCTTTGAGTTATCTGATTATGAATCATATCCAACTTGTGAATCTTGTCTCATGGGTAAAATGACTAAATCTCCTTTTAGTGGAAAAGGAGAAAGAGTTACAGAGTTGTTGGCATTGATTCACACAGACGTTTGTGGACCTATACAACAAGTGCACGGGGTAGGTATTCTTATTTTATTACTTTCACTGATGATCACTCAAGATTTGGATATGTGTATTTAATGAAATACAAGTCAGAATCATTTGAAAAGTTCAAAGAGTTCAGAAGTGAAGTAGAGAAACAAACGGGCAAGAGTATAAAGATACTTCGATCAGATTGAGGTGGAGAATACTTAAGCGGTGAGTTTCTCAATTATCTCAAAGAAAATGGTATAATCTCACAATGGACTCCTCTAGGTACACCACAGTTAAATGGAGTATCTGAAAGGAGAAATCGAACACTGTTGGACATGGTTCGATCTATGATGAGTTTTACCGACCTTCCAATTTCCTTATGGGGATATGCCCTAGAAACGGCTGCATACCTACTTAACAAGGTACCTACCAAATCCGCCCCAAAGACTCCATATGAGATATGGAAGGGGAGGAAACCAAATATTAAGCATGTTAAGACTTGGGGTTGTCCAGCTTATGTCAAAAAGTTTGAAAACGATAAGCTACAGACTAAATCCGATAAGTGTAGATTTGTGGGATACCCTAAAGAAACTTTAGGGTATTATTTCTATCATCCAACTGATCAAAAGGTGTTTGTTGCGAAACATACTGCCTTCTTGGAAAAGGATTTTATCCATAAAGGGGTCAGTGGAAGTAAGATATATCTTGAAGAAGTTCAAGACCCACAAATTACCACGGATCAAAGTCAGGTACCTGACAAAGTAGAAGAACCTACTATACCACACCCTGTTCGTAAATCTGGAAGAGTACCGAAGATACCTGAGAGATATAGATTCGTTATAGAGGATGACGATGAGGTACACATCATGAATGATGATGATCCATTGAATTACGAACAAACTATGAGTAATAAAGACTCAGGGAAATGGCTTGAAGCTATGAAATTCGAAATGGACTCCATGTATGAAAACAAAGTATGGACTTTGATTTCACCACCTGAAGGCATTAAGCCTATTGGGTGTAAATGGGTCTTTAAAAGAAAGACTAGAGCGGACGGCAAGGTAGAGACCTATAAGGCCCGACTGGTTGCAAAAGGTTTCAAACAAAGACAAGGAGTTGACTATGATGAAACCTTCTCACCAGTAGCTATGCTCAAGTCCATTCGGATTTTGCTTGCGATTGCAGCTTATAACGACTATGAGATCTGGCAGATGGACGTGAAAACGGCCTTCCTCAATGGGAAACTTGAGAAGGATGTGTATATGACACAGCCAGAGGGATTTGTTTCAAAGGTTGGAACAAATCAAGTCTGTAAGCTGCAACGATCCATTTATGGATTGAAGCAAGCTTCTCGTAGATGGAAAATTCGTTTTGATGAGACAATCAAAGAGTTTGATTTTGTCAAAAACGACGATGAACCATGTGTGAACAAGAAGGTTAGTGGGAGCGCAGTTTCATTCCTTGTATTATATGTTGATGATATATTACTGATAGGGAATGACATTCCTATGCTACAATCGATTAAAATATGGTTATCTAAACACTTCTCCATGAAGGACTTGGGAGAAGCATCCTATATTTTGGGGATAAAGATCTATAGAGATAGAGCTAAAAGGATGCTTGGTTTATCCCAAGGAACGTACATTGATGCAATGCTAAAGAGGTTTAGCATGGAAGATTCCAAAAGAGGTCTCATGCCGATGAGCCATGGAATACATCTCTCTAAGAAACAGGCCCCAAAGACACCTGAGGAGAGAGACCGTATGAGTAAGATCCCTTATGCTTCTGCAATAGGATCTATCATGTACGGTATGATATGTACTAGACCGGATGTTGCTCATGCACTTAGTGTAATGAGCAGATACCAGTCAAACCCTGGAGAAGAGCACTGGAAGGCAGTGAAGAATATCCTAAAGTACTTGAGAAGGACTAAAGATATTTTTCATGTCTACGGTGGGTCTGAATTAAAACTCAAGGGATTCACAGACTCAAGTTTTCAAACAGACCAAGATGACAGTAAATCTGTTTCAGGGTATGTGTTTACCTTGAAAGATGGTGCAGTGGATTGAAAAGGTTCCAAACAACAAAAGGTTGTTGGTTTAGTGACAAAGACAAAGTATATAACTGTAAGTGAAGTTGCAAGTTGATGTTTTAGATGAAAAGTTCATTACAGAACTAGGAATAGGTCCTAAGTCTCATCTTGAATCTAAACATGTGTTGCGGCACTTTGATTAAAGAAATCATTGAAAGAGGAGAGTGTAGACTCTCAAGACAACATTGCAGATCCATTAACTAAAGCTTTAACACAACAGCAGTTTGATCGTCACTTAGAGAAGTTGGGTATGAGATACCATGGCGATTGGCTTTAGTGCAAGTGGGAGATTGAAAGTAGTATGCATACAAGCCAATCATGTATGATGATAAAGCATATACTTTGGAGGCAATCTTATTTATTTATTAATAAAAATATTCATTTATTAAAGACATTTAATTATCTACATGGTGCTGTTTTTATAATATGTAAATAACCCATAGTTTTAAGCAATGCTTTTAGAATCATGATGATGATCATGCCAATGAGATCTAAATTCTTAGAAAGCTCTAAAACTAAAATAGTTCCTAATCATGGGATTACTAAAAAGGGGATTAGTAAATCCGGATAGATTAGTACATATGTTGCTTGCTCATTAGATGAGGATGATTGATCTCATAATCAATTGTGTGGAGACACTAAAGCAAGTATGTAGGTGCTTATTGGAGAATAAGTTCACTGAACGTGACTCGCTATGGAATACCTAATGGAGTTTTACTCGCCTGTCAATAGGAATTCCTAATGTGATAGTAGTACAAGTGATCCTTGGACTTGAGATCATCATAGTATCTTGTATGTAATGAATTATACTTTGACTTATTCCTTAAAGCCCTTTAGGGTATATAAAAGGGTATGCTTGGGTATAATGAGTTACATATGGAGACAATGAATGATCAATAAAGAATCTACCACCTCTAGTAAAGGAGGAGATATGTCCTATGTGATTCGTTAAATGACAACCCAGGAATCCTTGGCCAAGGTAAAATGAAATTAGAAAGGAGTTTCTAATTTACATTATTTGGAGTTGTGCATTTTCTAATCGAAATACATATAATTAAATAAAATAAGACTTGACAGTAAATTCATGTCTTATATTTAATTGGGACATTGTATGGTGGAAGGATTGAATTGTATGGTAACTATTTACTCACAGGTTCTTTTATGATTAATGTTGAAATCTATATTATCTGGAAAGTCGTTGATCGCTAGGGAGGCTTATCCCTATTGTAGAATAAATATTATTTATTTAAATAGATTATTAGTTTAATTTATTTATTTAAATAAGATTAGAATTGTTCTAATTGATTTATTCACAACCCGTTTAATATGGAGAACCTAAAGGGTCACACCATAAAAGGAAGAATAATTATTTAAGAAGGTAATGGCATAATCGTAATAATGCATTAAGTGAAATTAATTTAATCTATGGTGATAGAATAAATTAAATAGCTTAATATTTATTATTTAATATTTTAAAAATATTAAATATAAATTAATAAGAGGAGTCTTATTAATATTATTATAATTATTATTATTTTAATTTCTAAAGGAGTTTAGTAATTAATTTAATATTAGTACTCTCATTTATTCCTAATAAGATTAGGAGACAAATTAATTAAATGAATTTAATTAATTATTTCCCATGTGGTGGGAAGCCTAAATTAATTAAAGGAGTTTAATTAATTAAAAGAAATCACATGTCTAATAGGATTAGAAGGGTTGACCAATATCTATATAAGAGAATTCTTATAATAGATATTGCTTGATGCAATTCTAATTGTTGGAGAGTACTCCTTTTCTATAGAGGATAGAACACTAAGCCAAACACCCTCCTTCTTGATAATTTCTCTTCCTTGGTGGATCACCTCTAGAGGCCAAACACTTGGGTGGCTAACGTTGATCAAAGGAAGGAATCTAACCCGGAAATTCAAGGAGATCACGAAGAACAAGGAGTTGAACTAGTACCTGTGGAAGCTTCGTTCTACAAGGGTATGATTCCATAACTTCTTATTTATCGTTTTAAATTAATAATTTGCATAAAGGATGATCCGGGTAATGGTTTTGTAGAAATTTTTTAAACTCTGATATACCATGCTTCCGCTAATTTTTGCAATTTGATTGCGTCACAATTTCGTACAAACCCAACAGTGGCATCAGAGCCAAACTTTTATGCAATTATTAATTTATTTTTGATTTCATATACATATGGGTATATATTTAAAATAATTTATTGGGCATAATTTTATTGTATAAAATTATTTTTTTTAAGAAAAAAAAATGACGTTTTTTTTTTTTTTGGGACGAATCACAAATTTTTTTTTTTGGGTGCTAATCTTGAATTCTGCAAAGAAAATGTGTTGTCTCTTTCTTACTCCAAAAAGAATGTGACCCATCAGGAAAGGACTCTTTTAATAAACCTGCAGGACTCTTTTAATAAAAGAAGGTGACTTCTTTTTAAAAAAATAAATATGATATATTTATATATTATATTCTAAATAATTTTATAATTAAAATAAAGAGTTTATTTTAATCTTGAAATTGGATTTCATGCAATTTAAAATTGCCCATTAAATGATACTCATATATATATGGAATGTTTTAATTCATGAGATTATTATTTATTTATTGATATATATGGTGATATGTATGATAATAAATGGGGATTGATTATGGACTATTTGACCAATGTGATTGGATTTTATTTTAGTTAAATGCTTGAATGAATGGGTTTTATTAAATGGGGTCTGTGTACCTCGTCTTCTCTAAATTTTTTTTTCGTGATGTAAAATTCTATCTCCCTCCTATGTACTTCCCCTTGACTGCTGATCAAGGTTTCTATTTAAATTAAATAGTTTAATGTAATAGAAATAGTTAGAATTATCTTGAAAAAATTGGAGACCAAGGAGCAAGGAGCGCGTGAAGACCCGTTTGTATGGAGCCCGGGTTTAAATGTAATAGTTATATTTAAATTTAAATTCTTGCACTCCTAGGTTTGACCTTTTGGTTCACTTGGTGGCTCTAGTGAACCAAACTAGAATAAAAGTCCATAATCAATCTGGGTAGAATATAGTATTCTATATTGCATGCTAAATATTATATATATTATATTTTATGCAAACATGCTTCGCATGTTTAATAAAATGACGCGTATTTTATATATATATATGCATGCACGCTAAACAAGATGAGACAAATAATAACAAATCCCTCAAAGAAATAATATTAAGTCCGAAGCGTTCAAATGATATTTGGAATATCGAACGTCGCCTTCTAGCATGATAAATTAATAGAGTATTAAATATTTAATATGAGCTTGTTGTGCTATCCACAAGGCGAGTATTGCATATTTAAGATGTTAATTAATCACATTTGCTGCTTATCAAGAAAATTGAACGATCTAGTCTTGTTGTGCTATCCACAAGGACGAACATTTTTCTTTTTTGAATTTATAGAAGTGCTAGGTTGGACTTAACTTAAATCGTTTTAGTTCGGATGTGCACACACTTGACCATTATGATTTAAGAGGCAAAATAAAAGGAGTTATATAGTGATGTAATTGACAAGAGTTGTCTACCTATTTATTTGTATATCGCTTGTTGTGCTATCCACAAGGTTATATACATTTGAAATGGGATCCTTATTCTCACTAGCAAATCTTTAATTAGATGTTGCCGAACTATATAAGTGAGGGTAATATAGTTTGATAAAAATAGTGGGAGATACCAATTTAAAATAAAGACCTAAATTTATTTTGGTATGCAAAATTAATAAAATGAATGTTTGCTAAAATGTTGTTTTTCACATGCAAAATTTTAAAAATGTCAAAATCACTAATTTCACTGCGAAGCATACTTGATGCTAATAAGCTTACCGGGCCGAATTATACGGACTGGCTAATAAATCTGAGAATATTTCTCACTGCTGAAAAGATTTTTTATGTCCTAAACTCACTTGTCCCTGGAACTGTTCCAGAAACAGCCTCTGAGGAAGAGATTGCCACCATTGTACAAACCCAACAGCAGCTGCGCCAGCTTTGTGCTGGGACGCAGCGCAGCTGCCCCAGGCCCTGGTTGTTGAATCCTATTTTCTGTTAAGTTTCTGTTATGTGCTAACATATGGTATCTGATAAGTGCTCTTTATGACCACTTATTCGGATAGTAACCAGCTTGTTTTGTTGCCGAAACTCAAGTACTTTTGTGTTTTTCATGTGTTTTTCCTTTGTTTTGTAGATTTTATGTTTAGGAACTCTCTCGGTGCTTTTGAGGCCAAAACGATGCAAAGAATGCTAAAAAGATTGATGGCATGACAATGGAAAGAAGGCAAGCGACCAAATGGGAAGGAAATGCAATCCGGACATCGTTTGGGGGGTTTATGTTCATTTCATGTTCTTGGATTGGAGCTTAGTTCATATTGTAGAGCGTCTTCTAAGCTTTTCGGAACATCTTGAATCATCCCAATCGGAGTTCAGAGGCGAGAGTTATGCCCCGTATACCAACGGACGTTAAACTCCACGGTTTTGAGTTTTCATGCACAGCTGTCACTTGGAGCTCAATTTCAGCCTTAATCCATCCATTATTTCTCAATGCTCAAAGAATTAAAGTTGTAGAGCTCTTCGATAGATTCGATTTGACAGGTGGCAGGCCTCGTAACTCCTCCCGAATCAAAAGTTATGGTCGTTTTACCAGAGGACTCTGCAGCAGAAAAGTGCCGGCGCGGGAGCGCGGATTCTAAGGCATTTTTGGGCGCAGCCGCGCCAATCTTCATGTAATACCCGTGAATTTTCATATATTATTAAATAAATATATTAATGGAAATGAGAATTTATTTGAATATAAATGATTTTGTGTTATGAGAATGATTAATTCAATTATATAAAATTGAATAATTATAATAATTGAGAAATTATGGAGTTTGCGATAAACTCGTTAGGAGCCTTGTGTGGCACAGTGACGTAATATGAGAATGATTATATTAGTTTAAGCAAACAGTTAATCTATATTAATTGTAGAATATTAATTAATTGTTGTGGAATATTAACTGTGATTGATTAATAATATGTGATTATGATTATTGCAAGAAATATAATAATAATAATGAGCAACGTGTTTATAAATATAATAAGATTTATATTAAAGTGATAATTAATCATATAAGGGTTAATTAAATTTTATGGAGATTAACAATTATATTGATTGAAATATATAAGCTACATGTTTATGCCTATGTGACAATATGTAGGTAAGTATACATTAAAATAGTACATCATGAATATATGATAAACAATTATTGATTAGTAGAATTTAATAATAAAGGATACAATGTGATGTGATTATATCCGAAAAAATTATACCAGTATGATAAAAATGTACTTGGATTATATGTGTATAAGTCACACTTACTACATTATGTGAATTATAGTGTGACATTTCAATTAAAGACATATATGCAAAATATATAAATATATATATATATATATGTGTAGATAGCCTAAGTATTTAATACATATGTGTATAATGATTTAAGTGTAGTATAGAAGACTGAGTTTGTTTTGCTGGGAGAGTCACTGTCTCCTTCACGTGAAATACACAAGCTATCCTACTCCCCTATTCTTCCTTAAACTCAGTAACATAGGCTAGCAAATGATGAAGAAGGGTGTGGCTATCATGATGGATTTCAACCACCATTACCAACCCCCTAATAACCTCCCTGCAATTCAAATTTCTGTTAGTTTGAAATGGTAGGCAATAACATTGTCTGGATTATAAGTTCTCCTATAAATATAACCCATCCTCTTTCTAATTCATTTGCTGAGAATTTTGGGCTAAGTAAGTTAAGAGTTATATATATATATATATATATATATATATATATATATATATATATATATATATCAGTGTCCTTGAGTAGCAGCAAGTTCAGATTCTAGCAGAAGGTATATTACAGTTTCTTTGTTATTCATTTTCGTTTTCTGTCAAAAGTTCAAATTCTTGATTATGCCAAATTGGTTCGTAATTGGTTTGTAGAACCCTTATATTGTTGTTATATGAACATACATACATGATGAAACCACTATATAGCTTTCTTGACTTTCATTTCCATTTTTGCTCTGCAATTTCTGTAAAACATCAAATTCGTGAAATTGGTTGGAGTTCATGAAATTGGAAATTGATAAATGGCGATTGACTGTTATATAAGCATATATATATATGTGTGTTAGTAAGTTAAAGAAGTCTAATAGCATCTGGGTATGTTGAAATCGATGAAATGGGAAGTTTGGGGATGGTTTTGGCTGCAGCGAACTGAGTCTGCAATGCCGCGCTACAGCGCCGATGCACAGCGTTAGCTGCGCGCTACAGCACCACAACGCGTCAGTACCAGCGTCTCCCACGCCGCAGCGCCAATCCCAGGGCATTATGCCCACGCCGCAGTGCCAGATTGTGCCTGTTGTTGCCGCGCCGCAGCGACGGCCTCTGTGTGCAGTTTTCTGCATTCTGCAACAAAACTGTTATGTACTAATTGTTTGATTTTTGTTTAAATAAGCATGGAAGCATGATTAATACATATATATAAACCTAATGAGGTAATGTAAGCATGTTTTAGTATATTAGCATGCATGGTTAACCAAACGACATATAGTTTGGAAACGAACTTAAAGTTTCCTAAACGAACGTTAACATATATGAAGCATGTTAATATTCTGATTTTTCAAGGCATGTCGGTATGAGGTAGAGATGCATAAAAGACATATTAACTTATGTATATATGGCTCGTAGTATGACAAGAGCATGTTAGACCTCACTATTGAACATATCTAACAAAAATACAAGTTTTGAAGGTTGATATTGACATGTAAAGACCATGTATACATTCTGACTTTTTGAGCATGTTTATAGGGCCTTGAAATGCATGAAAAGCATGTTAACTTATATATATAGGTTTCATAAGGAAGCATGGATATGATAGACCTTATTAATGAACTAAACTAACAAAGTATAAGCTTTGAACGTAAACTTTGGTATGTTATGACGAGAGTTAGAATCTAATAATTTGGACACACGTGATAGTACTCTTAGACTCATTCATGTGTCATGCATGTATATATACCATGATTAGTTGCCGTGATTAAAGTTTAGCATAAACGAAGCATGTTTTCAAGATAATAACAATGCTAGCTACATATATGCGATACGAGTACTCATGAGCATGCCTAACACAAGTTATATGAAAATCTTATGTGTTTAAAAAGCGAGCATGTTAGACCATATGAGTTCGTGTCCTTGAATGGCTTTAAGTATTAACTTAAGAACCTATACCATGTACGATTGGATTTAAAAAAGTTATACAAGCATGAAAGTATCCTTTAAATATGAATACATGCTACGTGATATTATAGGATGTTACTTGAACCCGATTTTGACGGTTAACTTAAGCGGATGCCGTAACTTGCTAAAATGAAATATATTTAGCATTGATTGCGATCTTATAAAATATGAGAATGTGTTTAAACTCTAAAGGAGGAACGTTAAGGATAGAAATTATATTCTATATAACTGTGTAGCTAGGTAAAACCTAGCTTATGTGTTGATCGTATATTCGAAGATAAAATGTGAAGTTTAATTATATGACTAATGAATATCATATATATACGTAACTGTATTACGATAGGAATTCGAAAGTGTTGATTTGCTTTTCGTGGATAAACTACGCTAAAGGCAAGTTCTCTTACTTACACTCTTTTAAAGTGCAAGTATCCTAACCGACGCATTTACTTTATGCAAGGAAATCTATGATTGTGCAAGTTTCCTAACTTACACTCTTTTACTGTGCAAGTATTCTATCCTTGTATATTGCGAACTAGTTTTCTACTTAATCGGTTGAATTGAATTAGCATACTTGAACTCTTATTTCATTAAAGCTATTATTCATGTTGAACTTAGTATTGTTCTTGAATATTGTGAAAGTGTCTATGCCATTTGATTCGGCTAGACTTATATTATTGGAAAGCAACCCAAACTAATTGATTGGTGCGGGATCTTGTATTTGACTGAGAAGAACAACCTTCTTTGAAGGGAATATATAATCGTCGGAGGACCGACGTGCACACTTGAGTATGATTGATTGTTATGCATAACGATGGTACTTTAGGCTGATCACCTGTTGTACCTATTTTTTTTATTGGATTTTCAGTTTATTACTGTCAATTCTAGTAGAAGTTCATAGTCTTTAGTGACTGCTCAGTATTCAATTATTTAAAATCTTGAATTGACGTATTATTGAATCATATTGATATTATTCTGTCCTTAGCGACTGTTATTGAGAACTGTTAATATTCTTGTTTTCCTTGAACTATCAAACCTTGTTATACCTTTTCGAGAATTGGGAATCTTATTACTCACCCTTATTATATATTACTTTCTGGGCAATTTGTGCTCATTCTTGCTTTCCCTAAAACATTTCAGTTAAGGCAGAGCATGGCGAACCTTCGGGCGTTGATAAGGGCAAGGGCAAGGCTACCAATTAGCTTGTCTCTTATATGTTTTAAATATTTTAATGTTGTATTAAGATGATGTAGTAAGACTGGTTTTGATTATGTTTAAGCTTAAGTTAGGTTATGTAATAAGTCGTTAATTGATATTATTATGTAATCTATTAAGTAATGTAGGTTGCGAGACTTGGGGGAATAATTATAATAAATCATTGTAAATTATTCTAGAATAGATTTTCCGCTATGATCGTGTGATATTTAGTTATTATTATCGTAATGTATTACCATGAGCACGTGATGAACCGAATTCGAGAGACCAAGTGGCGGTCCTGGAATTTGGGGGCGTCACAGGTTGGTATCAGAGCTGTAGTTATAAACCTTAGGAACGAGTGTCCTTAGACTATAACTTAGGCGAACTTGGAAGTTAGGAAGGAGATAAAACTCATGTAGAGTTTTCCTTGAGAGGCTTAGTCTGTTATGAAATGTAATTTCATTCTATACAATGAACTTATGTTTTATTTAACATTCTAATGGAGTTGCTATTTGTTTGTCTTGTGTTTGTGATTGTTGGATGACAGACACAGGTGTACCTAGTAGAGTGACAGAGGAGGAGCCCAGGGATATACATGTAGTATATGAGGCACCTATAGAGGCTGTGCCACTACAGGCAGTTGTACCGTTCGAGTCTGACGACGAGGACGAGATTGAGATAGAGTTTGATCCAGAGGAGGAGCCGATGGAGGACGAGCCGATAGAGGATGAGCCAGTAGAGGACTCTGATGAGGCTACTATAGAGGAGCAGATGCTAGGAGAGTATGAGGAGCGGATCCTAGAGTTAGACTGCAGAGTTCAGGAGCTGGAGGCAGAGGCCCAAGAGAGAGAGTCTGAGTTCCAGAAACTGAGGGACGAAGACCACCAGAGGAAGCTGGCTATGCAGGAGTTAGAGGTGGAGATTGCCTACCGTAGGGAGGCAGGGATCCAGATGGGGACTCTGTTTCACAGGTCAGTGGCTAGGAATGTAGATTTGGCAGAGAAGCTAGAAGAAGTTGAGCAGAGGGAGCTGAGTGAGAAGACAGAGAAGGAAGCACTCCGCACTCAGTTGGAATTAGAGGTGATGGATAGGATACACTTCGAGGAGAAGTGGGGGGCTGCCCATGAGAGAGCAGATGACCTGGAAGATGAGGTCAAATGTAAGAAGAGGAAAATGAATAAGATAGGGTACGTGTTCCGTTCGGCATTTGAGAGAGTGCTTGATAGTGTGTACCATTACCCGGCGGAGCAGGGACAGACTCTACATACTATGAGTCGAGAACTGGTAGCTTATATAGCACAGATGGAGTACAAGAGCGCAGTGGAGCGCGGGATGATGTGATGAGATTCCCTTAGATAGTCTAGTGGTAGTACTATTTGTGTCCTTTATGTATTGTATATACTATGTTGTAATCCCAATCTTTTGTGTAAGATGTGGAATAATGATGTGAACCCCGTGTTAGCTTTTGTTAGAGGGGTAGTATGGTAGTAGGTTGGTATATTCCCTGTCTTTTGTGATATTAGGGGATATATGTGATAACATTTATAGCAGTATGCTAGGAAATCTTGTAATGAAACGATTTGGCATATGAATATAAATGAAGTTTATTTAGAAACGTGTTATAATTTATTCTTTTAGTATTAAAAGAAATACTTAAGTAATATACTTGAATAATATTAAAATGGAAACTTGTGATGCAGATAATGCCGCCCAGACGTAGATTGACTGCACCCGAAGAATCTGTTAACAACGAGAGGGAACAAGTAGACCCGATCCAGAAACTGGTAGACTTGTTAGGAGAAGCCTTAAGGGGAAGGAACAATGAACCCGTTCGCCCGAACCCTCAAACTGTGCCATTAACAACCTTTAAAGACTTTAAGAGTGTAGGACCCCCGGAGTTCGAGGGAACTACCGACCCAATCGTCGCACAAACCTGGATCAAAGAGATCGAAAAAGCTTTCACTATAGCTAGCGTAGGCGAAGATCAGAAGACGGTGTTTGCCACGTACATGATGAGGGGAGAAGTGAACTACTGGTGGGAGGCTAATCAACAAAGAGCTGGAGAAGGGATAATAGCTTGGGATAAGTTTAAGACGATGTTCTTCGAGAATTACTTCCCAAAGAGGATGAAGAATAGGATGGAGGTGAAATTCCTAGAGTTAAAACAAGGTGAGATGACGGTGGCGCAATACGCGGCTAGGTTTAACGAACTAGCACGATTTGCGGAGCACCAAGTTGGTGATGAAGAGAGAAAGGCTAGACGTTTCGAACAAGGGTTGAAGCCGTGGCTGTTCAATAAGGTATCAGTTCTTCAAATTGATTCCTTTGCAACATTACTAGAGAAGGCAATCATTGCGGAAGGTGGCAGTGAGGCCTTAAGTCTGTATAACAAAGAAAAGAAAGGAAAGAATACCGGAGGAGAGAATCGTACTGGAGGAAGCAGTAGCGGAGGAAGCAACTTGGGAAAGAGAAAGTGGGAGAATAACAACAACAACAATAATCAATCAGGGAATTTTCATGGAGGTTTCAAGAAGAGGGCTGAAGGATGCCCGAAGTGTGGGAAGAATCACCAGGGCGAGTGCTGGAAGGGACGTGGCACTTGCTATAACTGCGGACAGGAAGGGCACATCTAGCCCAACTGTCCGAAACCAAAGAATATCCAAGGATGCTTTGCGTGTGGCTCGACGGAGCACCGAATTAAGGACTGCCCAAAGAAGGGAAGTGGCGGGGGTAGTAATCAGCAAGGAGGCAACAAGCTGATGATCGGTGGGCCGGCACAATCCAACCGTCCAACCGCCAGAACCTTTAACATGACCATCCAGGATGCCGTGGTTGCGAAGGACGTGGTGTCAGGTATAATCCCAATCAATGATATAAATGCTTATGTATTATTTGATTCGGGTGCCACCTGTTCTTTTGTATCTGAAGAATTTGCTAGTAGACTTAGTACACCCCAAGAACGATTAGAAAATCCTTTGATCATAGAAGTTGCTAATAAGGAAGTGATCCCTGTAGAATACATTTATCGAGATTATCACGCAAACATTAGAGAACATGAACTGAGCATAGACTTGATTCCTATTAGATTGGGAGAATTTGACGTAATACTGGGAATGGATTGGTTGTATAACCATGCTGCGATAATTGACTGTCAGAACAAATGTGTGAACCTTCAGACTCCGAGTAAGTCTAAGGTAGTGTTTTATGGTAGCTCATCGCTTAAGCAATCGTGTTGCGTTACGATGATGCTGGCCAAGAAATTGTTAAGGAAAGGATGCGTAGGATATTTAGCTTACATCGTTGATACTCAGAAAAAGGGAGTAGAAATTAAGGATATATCCGTAGTGAATGAATTTCTAGATGTGTTTCCGGACGATCTGCCTGGTCTTCCGCCAGACAGAGAAATCGAATTCATAATAGACTTAGCACCGGGAACGGCACCGATTTCGAAAGCTCCATATCGTATGGCGCCAGTAGAAATGAAGGAATTGATGATACAATTGCAAGAGTTGTTGGATAAGGGTTACATTCGACCGAGTGTTTCTCCTTGGGGAGCACCAGTACTATTCGTTAAAAAGAAGGACGGATCGATGAGGCTCTATATCGATTATCGAGAATTGAACAGAGTAACGATCAAGAACCGATATCCACTACCGAGGATAGACGACTTATTTGATCAACTGAAGGGAGCAAAGTGTTTCTCAAAGATCGACCTACGAACAGGATATCATCAACTGAAGGTACGGGATGAGGACGTACCAAAGACTGCGTTTTGAACCCGTTATGGACACTACGAGTTTTTGGTAATGTCATTCGGATTGACTAATGCTCTGGAAGCATTTATGGACTTGATGAACCGAGTTTTCAAGCCATACTTGGATAAATTTGTAGTGGTTTTTATCGACGACATTTTGATCTACTCGAAGACAGAGGAAGAACACGCCGAACATCTAAAGATTGTTTTGGAGGCACTAAGGAAGGAGAAGATGTATGCAAAATTTTCTAAGTGCGAATTTTGGATGGAGAAGGTTCAATTCTTAGGCCACGTGGTGGATAAGAATGGAATCTCTGTAGACCCTGCGAAGGTTGAAGCAGTAAGTAATTGGGAACAACCGAGAACACCGAAGGAGGTGAGAAGATTTTTAGGGTTAGCCGGATACTATCGAAGATTCATCCAAGATTTTTCTAAGATAGCAACCCCGCTGACCAATTTGACTAGTAAGACGGTGAAATTTGTATGGACCGACAAATGCGAGGAAAGTTTTCAAGAACTGAAAAGGAGACTGAGCAAAGCACCTGTGTTATCATTACCAGATGATGCGGGAAATTTTGTGGTGTATAGTGATGCATCGCACAAGGGGCTTGGCTGTGTGCTTATGCAGCACGGCAAGGTCATTGCATATGCATCACGACAATTGAAGGATTAAGAAAAACGATACCCTACTCATGACTTAGAGTTAGCGGCAGTAGTTTTTGCGTTAAAGATATGGAGGCATTATTTGTACGGGGAAAAATATGAGATATACACGGACCATAAAAGTCTAAAGTATATCTTCACACAGAAGGAGTTGAACATGCGGCAGAGGAGATGGTTAGAATTAATCAAAGACTATGATTGCGATATTCTTTATCACCCGGGGAAGGCGAATGTGGTTGCCGACGCTCTGAGCAGGAAAGGAAGGGAGAAGTTGTTTAATTTGACGACTCAGGAAGAATTGATAAGAGAGATGGAGAAATTGGAAATAGAAGTGAAAGAACCAAAGAAGCCTGGAGAGAAGTTGTTTGTAGTGGGAGCTCATCCGACATTGTTGGATAGAGTAAAGGAAGCCCAGGAAAAGGATGAAGAGTGTGAGAAAATTCGAAAGAGGATCACGGAAAATGAGGAAGAAAAATTTCGAATGGATAAAGACGGTATTTTGAGATTTGAAGGAAGAGTGTGGGTACCAGCGGTAACCGAGTTGAGGGAAGAGATTTTGCACGAGGCACACAATACGACGTATTCCGTTCATCCGGGAGGCACTAAGATGTACCGAGATCTGAAGGCAACATTTTTGGTGGCCCAATTTGAAACGGGAAGTCGCAGAGTGCGTCAGTAGATGTTTGACTTGCCAACGCGTTAAAGCAGAACATCAGCGGCCGAGTGGTTTACTACAACCATTGGAAATACCATAGTGGAAATGGGAGCATATTACGATGGACTTCGTGGTAGGACTTCCAGCTACGCAGAAAGGTTATGATGCCATTTGGGTTATCGTGGATCGACTAACCAAGACCACACATTTTCTACCAATCAAGATCCACTACAGTTTGAACCAATTAGCGAGTCTGTATGTAAAAGAGATTGTTTCATGACATGGAGTGCCGGTATCAATTGTCTCTGATCGAGATCCGCGCTTCACGTCCAATTTTTGGAAGAGTTTGCAAGAAAGAATGGGAACACAGTTGAGGTTGAGTACAGCTTACCATCCTCAGATAGACGGACAGAGTGAGCGAACAATACAAACGCTGGAGGACATGCTTAGGACTTGCGTGATGGATTTTAAGGAAATTGGAACGACCACCTACCCTTAGTAGAATTCGCATATAATAATAGCTACCATGCGAGTATTGGCATGCCACCGAACGAAGCTCTTTACGGAAGAAAGTACATAACGCCATTATGTTGGGACGAAGTCGGAGAACGACGAATACTCGGACCATAGCTAGTACAACAAACCGCAGACGTGGTGACAGTGATAAGAGCAAGATTAGTAGCAGCTCAAGATCGCCAGAAGAAATACGCAGATTTGCATCGGCAGAACCGAGACTTCAAAGTCGGCAATTTTGTATTCTTGAAAGTATCTCCATGGAAAGGAAAGATCCGTTTCGACAAAAAGGAAAATTGAGTCTAAGATTCATAGGGCCATTCGAGATACTGAAGCGAGTGGGCGAAGTGGCATACAAAGTTGCGTTACCACCCGAGTTGGAGCACATCCACAATGTGTTCCACATTTCCGTGTTGCGACCGTACAAGGCCGACTACAAGCACGTGATTTCTTACGAGCCCATTCAAGTGGAGAAGAACTTGGCGTATGAAGAAATTCCTGTCCAGATATTAGATAGGAAAGAGCAAACTTTGAGAAATAAAATTATTTCGTCTGTAAAAGTACTTTGGCGTAACCACAATGTCGAGGAGGCAACGTGGGAGTTAGAAGATAGGATGATGAAGGACTATCCCCATCTATTCGTGTAACCTTGTAGCAATTCCGGGACGAAATTTTTATAAGGGGGGGAGGATGTAATACCCGAGAATTTCCTAATATTATTAAATAAATATATTAATGGAAATGAGAATTTATTTGAATATAAATGATTTTGTGTTATGAGAATGATTAATTCAATTATATTAAATTGAATATCTATGACAATTGAGAAAAATGTGGAGTTTACGATAAACTCGTTGAGAGCCTAGTGTGGCACAGTGATGGGAAATATTAATAATTATATTAATTGACGAAGAATTTTTAAGTGAACAATTAATTAATTGTTGATTGTTATTAGAGAATATTAATTGATTGTTGTGGAATATTAACTGTGATTGATTAATAATATGTGATTATTATTATTGCAAGAAATATAATAATAATAATGAGCAACGTGTTTATAAATATAATAAGATTTATATTAAAGTGATAATTAATCATATAAGGGTTAATTAAATTTTATGGAGATTAACAATTATATTGATTGAAATATATAAGCTACATGTTTATGCCTATGTGACAATATGTAGGTAAGTATACATTAAAATAGTACATCATGAATATATGATAAACAATTATTGATTAGTAGAATTTAATAATAAAGGATACAGTGTGATGCGATTATATCCGAGAAAATTATACCAGTATGATAAAAATGTACCTGAATTATATGTGTATAAGTCACACTTACTACATTATGTGAATTATAGTGTGACATTTCAATTAAAGACATATGTGCAAAATATATAAATATATATGTGTGTAGATAGCCTAAGTATTTAATACATATGTGTATAATGATTTAAGTGTAGTATAGAAGACTGAGTTTGTTTTGCTGGGAGAGTCACTGTCTCCTTCACGTGAAATACACAAGCCATCCTACTCCCCTATTCTTCCTTAAACTCAGTAACATAGGCTAGCAAATGATGAAGAAGGGTGTGGCTATCATGATGGATTTCAACCACCATTACCAACCCCCTAATAACCTCCCTGCAGTTCAAATTTCTGTTAGTTTGAAATGGTAGGCAATAACATTGTCTGGATTATAAGTTCTTCTATAAATATAACCCATCCTCTTCCTAATTTATTTGTTGATAATTTTGGGCTAAGTAAGTTAAGAGTTATATATATATATATATATATATATATATATATATATATATATATCAGTGTCCTTGAGTAGCAGCAAGTTCAGATTCTAGCAGAAGGTATATTACAGTTTCTTTGTTATTCATTTTCGTTTTCTGTCAAAAGTTCAAATTCTTGATTATGCCAAATTGGTTTGTAATTGGTTTGTAGAACCCTTATATTGTTGTTATATGAACATACATACATGATGAAACCACTATATAGCTTTCTTGACTTTCATTTCCATTTTTGCTCTGCAATTTCTGTAAAACATCAAATTCGTGAAATTGGTTGGAGTTCATGAAATTGGGAATTGATAAATGGTAGGCAATAACATTGTCTGGATTATAAGTTCTTCTATAAATATAACCCATCCTCTTCCTAATTTATTTGTTGATAATTTTGGGCTAAGTAAGTTAAGAGTTATATATATATATATATATATATATATATATATATCAGTGTCCTTGAGTAGCAGCAAGTTCAGATTCTAGCAGAAGGTATATTACAGTTTCTTTGTTATTCATTTTCGTTTTCTGTCAAAAGTTCAAATTCTTGATTATGCCAAATTGGTTTGTAATTGGTTTGTAGAACCCTTATATTGTTGTTATATGAACATACATACATGATGAAACCACTATATAGCTTTCTTGACTTTCATTTCCATTTTTGCTCTGCAATTTCTGTAAAACATCAAATTCGTGAAATTGGTTGGAGTTCATGAAATTGGGAATTGATAAATGGCGATTGACTGTTATATAAGCATATATATATATATATATATATATATGTGTGTGTGTGTGTTAGTAAGTAAAAGAAGTCTAATAGCATCTGGGTATGTTGAAATCGATGAAATGGGAAGTTTGGGGACGGTTTTGGCTGCAGCGAACTGAGTCTGCAATGCGGCGTCGCAGCGCCGATGCACAGCATTAGTTGCGCGCTGCAGCGCCACAACGCGTCAGTACCAGCGTCTCCCACGCCGCAGCGCCAATCCCAGGGCATTATGCCCCCGCCGCAGTGCCAGATTGTGCCTGTTGTTGCCGTGCCGCAGCGCCGGCCTCTGTGTGCAGTTTTCTGCATTCTGCAACAAAAATGTTATGTACTAATTGTTTGATTTTTGTTTAAATAAGCATGGAAGCATGATTAATATATATATATATATATATATAAACCTAATGAGGTAATGTAAGCATGTTTTAGTATATTAGCATGCATGGTTAACCAAACGACATATAGTTTGGAAACGAACTTAAAGTTTCCTAAACGAACGTTAACATATATGAAGCATGTTAATATTCTGATTTTTCAAGGCATGTCGGTATGAGGTAGAGATGCATAAAAGACATATTAAATTATGTATATATGGCTCGTAGTATGACAAGAGCATGTTAGACCTCACTATTGAACATATCTAACAAAAATACATGTTTTGAAGGTTGATATTGACATGTAAAGACCATGTATACATTCTGACTTTTCGAGCATATTTATAGGGCCTTGAAATGCATGAAAAGCATGTTAACTTATATATATAGGTTTCATAAGGAAGCATGGACATGATAGACCTTATTAATGAACTAAACTAACAAGTATAAGCTTTGAACGTAAACTTTGGTATGTTATGACGAGACTTAGAATCTGATAATTTGGACACATGTGATAGTACTCTTAGACTCATTCATGTGTCATGCATGTATATATACCATGATTAGTTGCTGTGATTAAAGTTTAGCATAAACGAAGCATGTTTTCAAGATAATAACAATGCTAGCTACATATATGCGATACGAGTACTCATGAGCATGCCTAACACAAGTTATATGAAAATCTTATGTGTTTAAAAAGCGAGCATGTTAGACCATATGAGTTCGTGTCCTTGAATGGCTTTAAGTATTAACTTAAGAACCTATACCATGTACGATTGGATTTGAAAAAGTTATACAAGCATGAAAGTATCCTTTAAATATGAATACATGCTATGTGATATTATAGGATGTTACTTGAACCCGATTTTGACGGTTAACTTAAGGGGATGCCGTAACTTGCTAAAATGAAATATATTTAGCATTGATTGCGATCTTGTAAGATATGAGAATGTGTTTAAACTCTAAAGGAGGAACGTTAAGGATAGAAATTATATTCTATATAACTGTGTAGCTAGGTAAAACCTAGCTTATGTGTTGATCTTATATTCGAAGATAAAATGTGAAGTTTAATTATATGACTAATGAATATCATATATATACGTAACTGTATTACGATAGGAATTCGAAAGTGTTGATTTGCTTTCATGGATAAACTACGCTAAAGGCAAGTTCTCTTACTTACACTCTTTTAAAGTGCAAGTATCCTAACCGACGCATTTACTTTATGCAAGGAAATCTATGATTGTGCAAGTTCTCTTACTTACACTCTTTTACTGTGCAAGTATTCTATCCTTGTATATTGCGAACTAGTTTTCTACTTAATCGGTTGAATTGAATTAGCATACTTGAACTCTTATTTCATTAAAGCTATTATTCATGTTAAACTTAGTATTGTTCTTGAATATTGTGAAAGTGTCTATGCCATTTGATTCGGCTAGACTTATGTTATTAAAAAATGACCCAAACTAATTGATTGGTGCGGGATCTTGTATTTGATTGAGAAGAACAACCTTCTTTGAAGGGAATATATAATTGTCGGAGAACCGACGTGCACACTTGAGTATGATTGATTGTTATGCATAATGATGGTACTTTAAGCTGATCACCTATTGTACCTGTTTTTATCGAATTTTCAGTTTATTACTGTCAATTCGTAGAAGTTCATAGTCCTTAGTGACTGCTCAGTATTCAATTATTTAAAATCTTGAATTGACGTATTATTGAATCATATTGATATTATTCTGTCCTTAGCGACTGTTATTGAGAACTGTTGATATTCTTGTTATCCTTGAACTATCAAACCTTGTTATACCTTTTCGAGAATTAGGAATCTTATTACTCACCCTTATTATATATTACTTGCTGGGCAATTTGTGTTCATTCTTGCTTTTCCTAAAACATTTCAGTTAAGGCAGAGCATAGCGAACCTTCGGGCGTTGATAAGGGCAAGGGCAAGGCTACCAATTAGCTTGTCTCTTATATGTTTTAAATATTTTAATGTTGTATTAAGATTATGTAGTAAGACTGGTTTTGATTATGTTTAAGCTTAAGTTAGGTTATGTAATAAGTCGTTAATTGATATTATTATGTAATCTATTAAGTACTGTAGGTTGCGAGACTTGGGGGAATAATTATAATAAATCATTGTAAATTATTCTAGAATAGATTTTTCGCTGTGATCGTGTGATATTTAGTTATTATTATCGTAATGTATTACCATGAGCACGTGATGAACCGAATTCGAGAGACCCCGTGACGGTCCTGGAATTTGGGGGCGTCACAATTATCATAGTATCTTATGTGTAATAAATTATACTTTGACTTATTCCTTAAGACTCTTAGGGTATATCAAAGGGTATGCTTGGGTATAATGAGTTACATATGGATATAATGAATGATCAATAAAAAATCTACCACTTCTAGTAAAAGAAAAGATATGTCCTATGTGATTCGTTAAATGACAACCTAGTAATCATTCGCTAAGGCAGAATGAAATTAGAAAGGAGTTTCTAATTTTCATTATTTGGAGTTGTACATTTTCGAATCGAAATATATATAATTAAATAAAATAAGACTTAATAGTAATTTCATGTCTTATATTTAATTGGGACATTGTATGGTGGAAGGATTGAATTGTACGGTAACTATTTACTCACAGGTTCTTTTATGATTAATGTTGAAATCTATATTATCTGGAAAGTTGTTAATCACTATGGAGGCTTATCCCTATTGTAGAATAAATATTATTTATTTAAATAAATTATTAGTCTAATTTATTTATTTAAATAAGATTAGAATTGTTCTAATTGATTTATTCACAACCGGTTTAATATGGCGAACCTAAAGGGTCACACCATAAAAGGAAGAATAATTATTTAAGAAGGTAATGACATAATCGTAATAATGCATTAAGTATAATTAATTTAATCTATGGTGATAGAATAAATTAAATATCTTAATGTTTATTATTTAATATTTTATAAATATTAAATATATTAATAAGAGGAGTCTTATTAATATTATTACAATTATTATTATTTTAATTTTAAAGGAGTTTAGGAATTAATTTAATATTAGTACTCTTATTTATTTCTAATAAGATTAGGAGGCAAATTAATTAAAGGATTTTTATTAATTAATTCCAATATGTTGGGAAGTCTAATTAATTAAAGGAATTTAATTAATTAAATGAAACCCTATGTTTAATGAGATTAGAAGGGTTGAGGAATATCTATATAATAGGAGTCTTATCTTATATATTAGTAGATGTAATTCCAATTGTTGGAGAGTACTCCTTTTCTACAGAGAATATAAAACTAGGGTTTAGCCAACCACCATCCTTCTTGAATAATTCATCTTCCTTGGTGGTTCACCTCTAGAGGCCAAACACTTGGGTGGTTAACGTTGATCAAAGGAAAGAATCAATCCCGGATATTCAAGGAGATCGCAAAGAACAAAGGAGTTGAACTTGTACATGTGGAAGCTTCGTTCTACAAGGGTATGAATCTAATCTTCTTCTATTTCGTTCTAATTAATAACTATGCATAAAGGATGATCCGGGTAATGGTTTTGTAAAAATTTTTAACTTTGATATAGCATGTTTCCGCTAATTTTTGTAATTTGATTGCATCACGATTTCGTACAAACCCAAAAAAAGTGACCCTAGCACTACAAATCACATTTCACTATGTTGAGACCGTGTTAATGTCCATATGATTTACATTTACAGAAAAACTGGCCAGATGTATTTACAATGTGGAGTTGTCCATTATGGGAATCGAATTTAGATCCGTGTGGTTGATTATTAATCACATGATTCTTAGGCTCACAAAAAGTGATCAAGAAACCTGCACATCAAAGATATTAACATATAGTGCAAATTGTACTCTAGACGTCGCAAAACAAAGGATTCATCAGTTAAATTCTAGCATGTGCGTAACCAAAGCTTCCCGTTCCCACTAGATATGGATCTTGGGTCGCATAGTCGCTATAATATTTACCAAAATTAGAAAGAAAGCTAGATTTAAATAAAACTTAGCCATTCTAGCTTCCCGATTTCGGTTTGACCGATTTTGAACCGTCTAAAAGTAATAAAAGGCTAGATTTAGATTAATCTAATCCACAAATATAACATTAAAACATATTTATATCAAATGAATAATTAAAGCAAATATTTAATCACATTAAATAACGAATATATATATATATATATATATATATATATATATATATATATATATATATATATATATATAAGTTGTAAAGAGCCACGAATTTCCAATCCAGGCTCGATTGTGAAATGTAAATATATATATATATATATATATATATATATATATATATATATATATATATATATAAAAGCTTTAAAAGGCCACAGATTTCCAATCCAGGCCTGACTGAATGAAATGTTAATATATACAGTTAGTATATATATATATATATATATATATATATATATATATATATATATATATATATATATATATATATATATATATTAAAGCTGAAAAGGCCACGAATTTCCAATCTAGGTCAAAAGAGTTAATATAACTATATATATATATATAGTTATATATATATATAAGCGATAAAAAGACACGAATTAACAATTTAGGCTTGACAAAATTGAATGTTAGTATATATATCTTCAGTTATATATATAATAAAGCTGAAAAGGCCACGAATTAGCAATCTAGGCCAAACGAATAGCATAAATATATATATATATATATATATATATATATATGTATGTATATAGTTATATATATAAAAGCGGTAAAAAGCCACGAATTTACAATCTAGGCTGTGCAAGCAAAGAAGAATGTATATATATACTTATATATACTAAAAAGAAAGCTAGAAAGGCCACAGATTTGAGATCCGGGCGAAACCAGAAGCTAAAACTTCTTATGTACGTTCATATATGTATGATAAAGCAGTAAACAACTTCTGATAGTAAAAAAACTTACAATTGACAGCTCCACGGGCTCTTTACCACTCGGAGGGCTTCAAATCTCTGTTTCCATCGATTAAAACTTGATATGTTTTCGAATATACGTATGCAAACGTATTAGAAGAATAAAATTAAAGTTTGGAGCACTATAGGTAGGGCTAAGGGTCGAAATGGACGGAGTTTCTCTGCTTTTTTTTATTTTTTTCTTCTTTTTTTGCAAGGGTGGGGGGGTCTTATTTAAAGACCAGATGGTAGCAGGTCCACTCACGGTAGTCGCGAGTCTACCTGTGGTTCCCCGAGTTGGGCCCACTCCCATGGGTCCCATTATCTCGAAGTACGTACACTCTGACCAACGTGTTGTCTGCTTTGAATCTTCATAACTTTCAATAGGGAGTCCGTTTGAGGCGTGCTATACCTTTCCGAAAAGCTCTTTCCAAGAGCTACACAATGACATAGGATTTGACCTTTTCTGAAGCTTAAAAAAGGGGTCCATGACCAGATCTTTGATATTTCACAGTCAGTCCGTTGAGCTGTCTTATGCTGTTTTCACTCGGGATTCATGTTATGGTTCTTTCTGACCCTTATTGCATCAATTTGGCTTGATTTTGACCTGATTTGATGTCAATTCGGTAAAATGACCATTTTTCCCTTCTAGGGGTTGTCTCCAGGATTGACATGGTTTTCGACTACTTTTTGGGATCGTCTCCGAGGTTTTAATCCCAGCTGACTCTGTTCTTTCGAGGGGTTGTCTCCGAGGTTGAGTTGATCTCCCAGGGTTGTCTCTAGGGATGATTTGATGCTTTGGGGCTATCTCTGAAGGTTGGTTTGATCTCCCGGTGTTGTCGTCGGGGTTGACTTGACATCCTATTGTTGTCGCCGGGGTGGTTGTATCTCCCGGGGTTATCACCGGGGCTTGACTTGACATCTCGGTGTTGTTGTCGGGGTGATTTTACCTCCCGAGGTTGTCGCTGGGGTTTGACTTGAGCTTTATACTTCCAGAATTGTCTCTGGAAGGTAAAAGACGATTTTGCCCTCCTACAAGGTTAATAACAGGAATGCAAAATTTTGAGTGTCTACACCTCATATAAAACCCAAATACTATCAAACCTCCCTGATCAACAGACCTTTTTGAGATACTCTCTGACATCTTAATGTCAATCCATCAAGGAAAACTTCATGATACATCAAGACAGCAAGTCATGAAAAAATTGTAATCATTCAGTAATGACAAAACATATCCAAAAGGGAAGTGAATCAAAATATATTTCTTTGCCATATAATACTATTTAATATATACAATGTATCTTATACATGACAAAAATGGCTGATCTAGTCTATACTGGAAAATGAAAGCTAGTCTATAAACTCGTAGATAAACGGGATAGCAAGTCCAATATGGCATCCCTCTCAGAAGATGGAGGTGCATCTATGAGCTCCTGCCCTATGGTCTCCATGCGAGCTAGAAGATCCATAGCCATCTGTATAGTGCTACCATGATCATCTATCAATGTACTCATATCTACAACAATGCTATATGTGTAGGATCTAAGTGCAGTACTATCAGCGATGTAAGCATCCTGTGTAGCTTGAGTCTCATCCCGCTCAACAAAAGCAGCATCCCGGGTAGCTCGAGCATCATTCTTCTCAACAAAAGCTGTGTCCCGAGTAGCTCGAGCATCATCCCTCTCTGCAAAAGTAGCATCCCGGCGAGAAAGGGCTGTCAACATCAGCGCTCTAGCCTGATCCCTCTCAAAGGTCATTCGAGATAAAAAATCTACAAGAGATGGATCCACGACAGTAGAAGTGCTAGGGGGTCACTGACCAAAGTTGCTGTCAAACCAGCAAATAACTTGTCCTCAGTACGAGAATCAAGGTCCTCCACAGGCTTCTCCTTATCAGAATCAATACTTGGCTCTGAGTGAACAACTACAGCCGATGCAATATTTGCCTCCAGCCATGTAGAGTACTCTAAAGAATGACCCTGATGACTTATCAAAAAATTAACCCCCTCGCGACGGGTCCAATAACAATAAATCCAGGTCAAGTCATCAGCTGACAGAGACGAAGCTGATAGTCGCTGATCCAAAGGCCCATCAAAGTGGTGAATATCCTGAAACTGATCAAACTATCCCATGACAGCCAGTGGATGATATGTGGTCACCCCTTTCAAACCAGCTAAGGGTAGATAATCCATGCCAACTGCATGAGTAATAAAGCTATAAGAAGAGCTGAGTCCTGAATAGGAAAAAATCACAAATGGATCCTCGATCGTCATTAGAAAAGCCAACTAAGATGCCGCATCTGTACACTCAGCCGGCTGAAAAGAATAAGACATGGCTATCCCATTAGTAAAATAGTACCCATGATGTCTGAAAGTGCTGATCGGTCTCAAATGGGTCATGAACCACACGTATAATATTACGGCACTCCCTTTGAAGAATCCCACAGGATGGGTATGGCAAAATGTGGTCGACCTCAAGGTCTCCGCCAATATTATGGGCAAGATGGTACAACCCTCTCTGAGAGCCTGAACCACGGTAATCAGGCCAATGTCAAGATGGTCTATGTATAGCGGCATGTACAAGTAACCTATGACGCACATCAATAGAATATCTACGTGGGCAATCTACCACTCACCTACAGTGATAGTGAAGTCTCCTGAGTGTCGTGCATAGCTGTCCAACAAGCCAAATCGGTCAATCAAGAAATCCAAGGACACCACATGCCCTGAAGTGATCTCATCCACGATGACTCTGCACCGTAAGCCAGTTAGTGTCATAAACTGCCGCCTCATATCACCAGTGGCCATCCTAGCACAAGGCCTATCCAAAGACAAATCAGTAATGCGCTCATACTCCTCTAACGTAGGAGTCAGCTCGTGGATACCAAACCAGAAGACCTATCTCTTAGGTATCCAACAAGATAGTATGCCATCTACAAAGCCCAGTGGTACCTGGAATGCCAAGATGGCCATGGAATGTCTCAACATCTGATCAACTGTCACCCTATCTGTGGGAGGCAAACTATTATACCATGATCTCAAAGAGGAGGCTATCAATGTGGGTGGCATGTGCTCAATCCGACTGACTGTAGATGAAGACATCTGTAGAACCGTATCAGGAGACCATCCAGAGGTCAATGCTACACTCACCTATATGAATGCATATCCATGACATAATGCATGCATCATGATTGTAGACACTCAAAATTTCATTTTCTTTATATTAACCTTGCAGAAAGGCAAAAGCGTAATTTGACTTCAGAGACAACCCCGAGACAGGGAAAAATATCTGGCCACCCCGAAGCCAACCCTGTGGATGATTCAAAGGGCCAATGACATCCGAACATAACGCAAACCGAATGAGGATCGTAAAGCTAAGACAGTGCCCGCCAGAAGCCACCTCAGCAAACCTCAAACTACGTGTCATCAAAGATAAGCCAGTTAACTATAGTCTGGAACCGAAAGATAACTCTCAGCTACCAACATCATCTTCCCGGACCTCGATTCAGTCAAACTCAACCTTATTCTGCAACCTTCCGTAAAGACTTTCTGAAAGTTTGGCCTGCGAAGATTAACTTTCTCCTAACCGAGACCGAAGGAACAAACTTCGAGACGGAGGGACCCGAGGGGCCCAGTCACATATATAAATGCCACTAGCCGCATGTATATATGCGGCTAGCTCCGATGGTTTAATAAAGCAAGATTAGCTCATTTAGAAAAAATAAAGAGAGTTTTAGAGAGAGAAACTAATTTCTAAAGAGAGAAGCCCTCAGGTTTGATCAATATACACCCATTTTGAGTTGTTTGATCTGCTCCAATTGAAAAATGGATGTTTTCATTAAGTAAATTATGAAGATCTGGGAACCAATATCAAAAAGCCCGTGAGAGTAACCCTAAAATAGGTCAACCTCTAATAAACCAAACGCGTGGTGTGGCTCTTCATGCCCTATTTACTCTTTCGCGTATATAAATGACAATCATCTTAAACTGTCATTTGTACATCTTTCTTATCCTGTCATCAAGTCGACTAACTCGTTGTTTTGTAGGAAAAGATTAAAAAACCATTAAACTAATGCATATCATATCATGCATCCTGTCCACCAGTATCTAGTCTAAACTAGATATCGATTTTGTGCAGATTGGTCCTATAACTCGATTTCAAGCCAAAAAGACCCGTTTACCACCAATCAAAATGGCTAAAAGAAGTTCATCAGAACCCATCCCTATATCTCGAGAGGAATTCGAGGAGTTTAAGAAATAGATTACCGAAATGACTACCCTATTGAGAGAATAGTGTAAAGTATCTCAGAAACCTAAGCATAAGAGTCAGACTGAACCCTCTGTGCAAGGAGATATGAAAATACCAAAAAAGGACGGTGATACCCAGATGTCCACACCTATCTCTCCCCTCGATGTCGAAGTATCCAAGGAGGCCTCGATCCAAAAGACGAAGCAGGAAATAGTAGACCTCCGAGAAGACAGAGAAACTGGAGATATCAGGAAGAAAGTTAGGCAAATGGAGGATACTATTCAGTCTATGAAAGGGACAGGATCCCATGGGGGCATGAATTATTCGGATCTATATACTTTCCCAAAAGCGAGATGCCCGGATAAGTTTCAAGTTCCAGAGTTTGAGAAATATAATGGATTGGGTGATCCCTATACTCACTTAAAAGTCTACATAGATAAACTTCGAACTTACACCGAGGATGAGAACCTCAGAATGCAGCTATTCCAGAAAAGCCTTACCGGTGAAGCCCGAACGTGGTACCCCCGAATAGATAATTACAAAGTTTGAGGTTGGGAAGATTTGTGACATGATTTTCTCAAATAGTATAGTTTCCAATCCCAAATGGCACCTGATCGCTACCAGGTTACCAAAGTCAAGAAGCTGAGCAATGAGTCATTCAAAGAATATGCACAGCAGTGGAGGCGAATGGCGGCCCAAGTTAACCCACCATTGGATGAAAGTGAGATGGTGACAACTTTCATTGACATACAAGAAGCCCCTTTCTATGAGAGAGTCCTCGCCGGGTTAGGCAAATCCTTCTCCAAAATGATCAAGCATGGAGAAATGGCTGAAATGGGTTTGAAATCCGGTAAAATCTAAGATCTCACTGCTTTGGAGGCTGTGGCAGAGCACATATAGTCGGGAAATTATGCATGCACTCCCAAAAGAGTATCTAAAAGGAAGGAAGAAGATGTCTCTTTAATATTGCAAGGGTAAGCTGCCAATAAGAGCCCTAGTCCCCCTATCCAGAAGCAGAACTCTCATCCTGTGAATTCCCAAAATCCTACAGCATTAAAAGCTGGGGAGAACAAGCGAAGAAGGATTTTTACTGCTTTAGGGGACTCTTTGGAGAATATATTGGCACTATTGATCGCCCAGAAGATGATCGTTGAGCTAGCTCCACCGTCTGGTCCAAATGGAAGGCAATTTGATCCCAGCAAGAAATTCGCTTACCATTCTAACTCGTCGTGGCATGATACTCAGGAATGTTGGACTTTAAAACACAAGATTCAGAACCTGATTGACAGTGGGTAGATTATAGTCAAAACGTCAGAACAGTCGAATGTCAATAATAACCCTTTACCTCAGCATAACGCAGAACGAGTCAACATGATCAGTGCAGGAGGTAGGGAAAATAGCAAGTACCTGAGGAAGCTGGGGGAAGCACCCTCTATGAATGACTCTATAATATGGGGATACCCCGAAGAGAAGTATATGGTGGAGAAAGACTTGGCCTTGATTAAGGCACGAGTTGACCAGTTGGCAGATCTGATCGTATACCAACATCAGTTAACCTGAAAGCTAATAGACCAAGTCCTACCAAGGCCGACCAACACCATATCCGTCCAAGATGTCCCAATCTCAAGAAGGGATCGAATTCGCTGCCAAGAGCAGAATAAATGGACAGAGAAGATGGCACCGACGAGAATTTGTAGCCAAACAAAAATTCGCCCCTTAAGGCAATCCAGGGAGGAAATTATGTGCACCTTGATCGAGGAAGGAAAGATCATAGAATTTTTGCCAACCCTGGATCCACGATCAAAGTGTTTTAATCCTTCTAGGTCCTGCCTCTATCATTCGAATGCCCCTGGACATGCTACTGAGGAATGTTGGGCTCTGCAGCACTTAATTCAGAATATGATTGAATCAGGAGAGCTAGAACTGATAACTAAAACTAAGATTTTCCCTGAGGAAGAGATAATATACCCTCGAGGGGCAAGGAATTTGGAGGAAATGGTAGTTGTTATCCTTTGTATAGAAGGAGCGTCTGGCAGACCCATAACCATAAAAAGATTATCTGGGCAGAGAAACAAAACTACTCTGGAAATACCGACACCCACTGATGTTGGCTCCTTAGCCTCAAATCCCAATTCTTAGTCTGAAAAAGGTACCCGGGAATTATGGAGAAGGTATAAAATTGGCCCCCGATTGTACAGCTCTCATACCTAAGGTGAATCCACCTTACCTCCCGAGGCATTTATTAAAACCAGCAACCAAGATATTGGGGAAGGTATCCACGGGAAAGGTCGCATAATTCCTCCATAAGATGGGGCACAGTGAAGCAAGAATGGTGAAGCAGTTAGAAGCTGAACCACATCAAATCTCTATTCTGGATTTAGTATTGGCTTCTGACGACTAATATCAAATTCTAATCCAAGTATTGGAGGAGGCACACCTGCCCAAAACCATTGATACTGAAAAATTATAGCACCTGATCAGCCATGTATTGGATAGTAATGTGATACCATTCACCGATGACGATATACCAGCTGAGGGAACTGGGCATCGCAGACCATTGTATATTATTGTCGTATCATTTGGATACGTGGTAGGAGGCGTACTTATCGATGACGGATCATCCTTGAACATCTGTCTATAGGATACTCTGGATAGGATGATGATCAACCCGAATCAGATTCGGGAAAGCCATGTAGTGGTACGAGCATTCGACAGATCAAGAAGGGATACTGTTGGGGAAATTGAACTTCCTGTAGAGATTGGCCCGTTCACATTCAATATACCTTCTCAAATCCTGAAAATCACTACCGGATATAATCTGTTGCTGGGCAGACCTTGGATCCATATGGCTGGTGCCATTCCTTCAACTCTTCATCAGCAATTGAAATACATCGTCAATGGCAATCTCGTCACCATCAGTGCAGAATCTGACTATCCTATCCATAATCTGGGAGATATGCCCCTGATCAATGTGAATGAGGGTAGTTTTTAAGCAATCCACGATACCGCTCTATGGGTTAGAGAACATTAACTCCCCAGATATCTCCAGAAGTAATGGCAGTTGGCCAAGAGATGTTTTCCAGAGGACATCGAGTAGGGCAAGGATTGGGTAGAAATGGCCAGGGAATCAAGAACCCAATCCACATACCCACGCAGTTGGGAAGGGCTGAATTAGGATACTCTGGGGGATCCAAATATTATAACCCTCACAAACACATATCGGTCAACTATTTGATTCATCTCAAGCCAGACCTCAGTGAAGCCAGATTTAAGGAGCCGTTGAAGAAGGTCCTCGTTATTATCTCGAACCTCCTGATCCCTAAAACCAATCAGAATGGATATAAGGAGATGGGTGATGAAGAGCCACTCAAGGAAGCTGCCCGGATGGCCAGAGATAAGAAGTTTTTGGATGAGATTCAGTTGCAACTTGTGAGAAGTTTTTGCCTTTCTAAAGATGACATGAAGAAATCCAATGGGGCAGTGTCGAATGATCAACCCATCCTCCTAGTCCTTAACTGGGGAAGTGTGAACATCCCGAAGAAGGATCCAGGGATCTGTTTCAAATCAGTTATGGTCATCTTGGAAGACGCCGACAAATCTAGCAACGCATTTATCTCAGCTATCCCCCAGGATCTAACTACCAATAATTGGGCGATCACCCCTCAGATCATTCGAAAAGGGTAAAACCAGAAAGTGATCCTTTGACAGGGAGCTTTACCTTTATATATTAATGTCTGTTTTATTTTATCTGTAACTTCTTATTGCCTTTTGTCATACCAACTGCTGAATCCTTTTGTAATTGACAACCGTTTGTATATATTTAGTAATCAAGTTTTTTGTCTCAAGTTTCCAAATTTGAGTATTTCTAGCCATGTCCATGACTTGCCAAGTTTGAGTAATGGATGCGATTTCGATATAAAATTGGACTTTGACTTGATGGGGATCGAACAAGAGGAAATGGATAATGACGAGGTGCCCGAGGAAATCAAAGCATGGGTTGAAGATAAACCTAAACCCCCTTGCTTAAACCACAACCATAAATATCGAAATCCCTGACAATCCTAAAGAGATACAGATCGGAACCAACCTTCCCTCTAGCCAAGAAAAAGAACTAATCAAACTCCTAACTTAATTCAAGGATATTTTTGCCTAGTCTCATGAAGACACGATAGGTCTATCCACCGATATAGTTGTCCATCGACTACCAATTAAGGAAGGGTTCAAACCAATCAAGCAGAAATTAAGACGATTGAAACCAGAACGGAACCTGAAGATCAAAGAAGAAATTATCAAACAGTTCAAAGTGGGAATCATTACGTTATCAACATACCCTGAGTGGTTGTCCAATGTAGTCCCAGTGCCAAAATCTGAGGGGAAGGTGCCAGTATGTGTAGATTATCAGAATCTCAACAAGGCTAGCCTTAAAGATGACTTCCCAGTGCCGTTCATCCACGTGTTAATTGACAATATGGCACAGTTCGAAATGTATTCTTTCACCGATTGCTTTGCATGATATCATCAGATTATGGTTGCTAAAGAAGAAAGGGAAAAGACCGCCTTCATTACCCCTTGGGGAACATTCTATTATCGAAGACTAGCTTTTGGCCTTACCAATGATGGTATGACTTATCAGAGGGCCATGATGACCTTATTTCATGATATGATGCATAAAGAGATTGAAGTGTATGTGAATGATATCATCGTGAAGTCCAGAAAGGCTGATGACCATTGCACCCATCTTCGAAAGTTATTTTAACGGCTCCACAAATTCAATTTAAAGTTAAACCCAGCGAAGTGTGCTTTTGGTGTGAAGTCCGGTAAACTTATAGGATTTTTGTGAGCAAATGGGGCATTGAGTTGGATCTTGCCAAGATCAAAACCATCACTAAGATGCCCGAACCAAAGACCGAGAAGGAAATCCGAGGCTTTCTGGGAAGAATAAACTTCATCAGCCTGTTCATATCGCAGTTGACAACAACCTGTGAACCTATTTTCAAATTGTTAAGAAAGAACTCCTAGGGAAAATTGAATGAAGACTGCCGAAAAGCTTTCCATACCATCCAGAAGAGGTTGATTGAAGCACTTATCTTGGTACCCCTAAGGGATGGAATTTCGTTATTCATGTATATCTCAATCAATTCTAACGCTATGGGTTTCTTACTGTGGCTAAAGGATGTTATGGGAAAAGAAAGGGCGATTTATTATCTCAGTAAACGATTCAGCTGCGAAGAGCAGAAGTACACAGTGATAGAAAGAACCTGTTGTGCATTAGCTTGGGCAGCCACGATGTTATAGCATTACCTACACGACCATACAACTAATCTCATCTCTAGGATGGATCCCTTAAAATACATCTTAAGTACGCCGATGTTGAACTACCAATTATCCAAGTGGCAGTTGATCCTCCAACAGTTCGACATCATTTATGTGACCCAAAAGTCCATCAAAGGGCAAAGAATTGCAGATCACATGCCAGCCGCACTAGCGATGGGTTATGAACCTCTTGAAACCTATTTCCTCGAGGAGGAAGTGATGACTATTCAGCTGGCCAGTAAAAAAGATAGAGGTCAATTCTAAAAAATATACTTTGACGGCGCGTCAAACATTAAAGGAGCAGGAGCAGGGGCAGTTTTGGTGTCTATCACGAGAGATCAATACCCCGTGGCAACCAAGTTGCATTTTGACAATTCCAACAATACCGCAAAATATGAAGGATGTATTGTGGGGCTAAAACTATCTCAGTCCGTGGGAGTTAAATGGTTAGCGGTATTCGGAGATTCAGAACTAGTCATCAGACAATCCACCCGGGCCTACACCACCTAGGAATTACATCTACTGCCTTACCATCACCATATTCTCAAATTTGCAGGAGAGTTTGAAGACATTGCCTTCATTCATATTTCCCGGAACCAAAATGATTTCGCCGATGCATTGGCTACATTAGCTTCATTGGTGAACATATCAGCAAGAAGGGGAACGCCTGTCATCACGTTCACTGTACAGAGTGCATCGTCGTATGGAAATAGTGTAGGGGAAATATTAGATGAGGTAGCACCTACTGGAACACCTTGGTACCACCACATTAAAGAATATTTGCGAGATCAATCAACCCCTGAAGGAATGAGTCAAGCCGCAAAGAAGTAAATACAGAAGATGGCCATGAATTTCTACCTAAGTGGAGATGCTCTCTATAAGAGAGACCCAGGCGTAGGCCTTTTGAGATGTCTAGACAGAGATCAGGCCCAATGACTTATGAATGAAGTACATGGTGGGGTGTGCGAAGCGCATATGAGTGAACCTCTACTTGCCAAGAAAATTCTAAGGACGGGACATTACTGGATATCCCTCAAAGAGGATTGCGACGTTCAGGTCAAGAGTTGTTATCAATGCCAGATCCATGCCAAAATTATTCACGCACCCCAAAATCAGTTGCATTGCATGACATCACCATAGCCCTTTTCCATGTGGGGAATGGACGTGATCGAACCTGTTGAGCCTAAAGCCAGTAACAGTCATAGATTCATCTTTACTATGATCGACTACTTTACCAAGTGGGTTGAAACAGCTTCCTTCCCCAAGGTCACCAAGGAGGTCATCGTTGGTTTCATTAGAAATAACATCATCTTTCGGTATGGACAACCTGAGGTTATTATATTGAACAACGCGCAGAATCTGAATAACGAAATGATGAGGGAACTGTGCAGTAAGTTCAATATCAAACACCTCAATTCGGTTATTTATTGTCCAAAAATGAATGGCGCAGTGGAAGTCGCTAATAAGAATATCAAGAAGATAATGATGAAGATGTTGGCAAATCACCAGGGATGGCCTGATCTGTTTCCGTTAACCTTACTTGCATACCGAACGTCGACTCGAACCTCGATTGGGGCAACACCTTATTCATTAGTCTATGGCATGGAGGTCGTACTTCCTGTTAAAGTGGAGATGGAATCGTTAAGAGTTATGCTAGATTCCCAGATAGAGGAGAGCCAATGGATACAAGATCGATACGATCAGTTATTCCCGATAGATGAAAGGAGGGTTGCTGCTATCTTTCACGGCCAACTATATCAGCAGCGAATGTCCCGATCTTATAACAAGAAGGTGCAACCTCGAGAGTTTAAAGAGCATGATTTGGTACTAAAGATCATTCAGGCCAGGATGCAGCTAAAGGGAAATTTGCCTCAAATTGGGAAGGACCTTTTGTTGTTAAAGTAGTTTTATCAGGCGAAGCATTGAAACTGGAGGAGATGGAAGGTGAAGAATTCCCGCAACTGATCAATTCTAATTCTGTAAAACGGTATTATGATACTTTGTCTTGATAAAAAATAAGAGAAAAATAAAAAAGGAAAAAAAGAAAAAAAGAAAGGAAAAAAAGAAAAAAGAAAAAAATATCAAATTCGATTTTCAGGTCTGAGCCTGAACAACAAAAGACCTGATCTCTCATCTATGGGAGTACGTAGGCAACCATTTATGGTGCGGTCTAACCCTCAAAAAATAAACCAAACAAAAAAATCAAAATCCCATCAATCCAAGCAAACCCAAATAAACACTTTTCAACTGTTCAGGCCAACCATGAACTACGAAAGACCTGATCTCTCATCTATGGGAGTACGTAGGCAACCATTTATAGTGCAGTCTAATCCTCGAAAACGAATCCTAACACATTCACCTTATATCCCTCAAATCCAAAATCCTAACCTATGCAAAAATCAAAATATACCGCAAACCCGCCAAATCGACAGCTCATGTGGAGAGGGCCTAACGACATCTCAGCATCACCCTACTCTGGTGCAAGTAGGACGAGACCAGTTCTATGTAGACATAATAAATCATGAAGCGAGAATGGTAACAGTGTACAAGGCTAGACATGCTCAGACAAAGGAAGTTAACTGAACTTGATTCTTTTTTATATATACAACTGTTTAGAACACAAAAGTTGATTCTAACATGTGACAAAAGATAATGACAAAGTCTGTACAGGGAAATAAAATAGGGCTATAAATCGACAATAAGACGAATCAATATAGCCAAATATCCAGCCGTCTCTGCAGTCTGAGAAGCCTCCCTGAGCTCATGCTCCAGTATATCGACACATCTTAGCAGCTCTACTGCCATGCGATAAACACCCTCCTGACTCTGCACTACACCCTGAACATGACCAGTGAGTCCATCTGCAAAAGTTTAGGCTGTATCTCTATCAATGATGGCCTGGTCTCTGGCAACAAAAGTTGTGTCTCTCTCAACAATAGCAGCATCCCGATCAGCTAAGGTGTTTAACATCATGGACCTAGCCTGATCCCTCTCAAAGGTCACCAGGTGAAGCTATCTGTCCATCGCCTCTATGGAAATTGATGACAAACTTGGAATAGTACTAACTAAAGAAGCTGTTAACTCTGCGAACAAAGCATCCTCAGTCGGAGATATAGGATCCTCCACAGGCTCCTCAACATCAGTAGACCAACTCTCATCATCAGATAAAGGCCCCGCATCAACCTGGTCCGCTATATTTGGTGTTAAATTCGACTCTAGCCAAGCTGAGTACTCTGCAGATCGATCCGGATGGCAGTCTCTAAACTCTGCTGTCTGCCGATGAGACCAAAATCCATAGACACAAGCTAGATCAGCCTCGGTAACTGAGCGGACGGGGAAGCGATAATCCTCATTCCCCTCAAATGAATGGATCTCCTGATACTGATCAAACTAGCCCATCACCGCCAGAGGATGATAGGTCGTCACAACCTCAAACCAGCCAACGGAAGGAAATCCAGGTCAGCCACATGGGTGGTGAAACTCAGAAAGGAGCAGTAGCCAGAGTATATGACTATCTCAAAAGGCTCCTACATGGCACCCAGGAATATAGTCCAAGACGCCTCATCGATGCAGGAAGTTAGGCGGTAGGAGTAGATCTGCGATATGACATGTCCAAAGAAAAACCCATGACGACGAAGCCAGCCGATCGGTTTGAGGTGGGTCATGAACCAGATGTATAGGAGAATGGGGCTACCTCTAAACTCCTGATCCCCAATAGTCCAGCAATAGGATGTTAATATCAATGTCTCAGCCAAAATGAGAAGGAGTATAGTGAAGTCATCTCTGAGAGCACTAACAGCCATCGACATCCCAACATCTAGATGGTCAGCATAAAATGGCATATATAGATATGATATGAGGCACATGACCAGGGCATTAACTCGGGCAGTGTGCCATCTCTCCTCTGAAATGGCAAAATCTCCATGATAAACGGTGAAGCTGTCAGCAGAGGCAAAATGGTCTTTATGAAGTACATAAAAATAATGTGGCTACCACCCACTTCAGCCAGAATGACTGCCCTCCTCAGTCCGGTGACTGTCATAAACTGACGACGCATATGGCCCAAAGCCATCTGAGCACACGACACCTCCATCGATAACCCGGAGATGCGACCGTACTCCTCCAAAGTGGGAGTCAACTCATCAGAGTCAAACCGAAAGACATGGGGCTTTGGAATCCAATAGGTGAGCATCCCATCAACAAATCCCTCTAGAACCTGAAAGGATAACAGAGATAGGGAGTGGCCCAGCATGCGACCGACTGTAATGCGGTCAAAATTAGGCAAACGATCATGCCAAACCCTCAAACTGGTAGCTATCCGACTAGGCGGAAGGTGATCCAAGCAAGCAACGGTAGAGGAAGCCATCTATAAAACTGTGTCAAAAAGACCATACAGGGGTCAATCTCTATCCAGTCATTTAAATATATATAAAGCATGCATCATAACGAGTGATAATATAGCAAGTGCGATAAATAAATAGAAAACATCATACATAAATATCTGCCAAATATATAAGTTTTACATCACTGTCATCCCTGTGATACATGTATAAACTAATAATTAAAAAGTGTAGATAGTCAAAATTTTGCATTCATATTATTAACCCTGCAAGAGGGAAAAACTATGTTTTACCTTCCGACAACACCGAAAGATCAAGTCAAACCCCGGCGATAACTTTGGGTGATACAGAACCCCAGACGACAACACCGAGAAATCAAACTCTACCCCGGTCACTACACCGGGATGTCAAGTCAAGCCCCGACAACACCGAGATGTCAAGTAAAGTCTCGGCAACAACCCCGGGAGATACAATAGCCCCGACGACAACACCGGTAGATCAAACTCAACCCCGGTCACAACACCGGGTTGTCAAGTCAAGCTCCGGCAATATCAGAAGATCAAGTCAAACCCAGACGACAATCCCGGGAGATACAGAACCCCCCGGCGACAACACCGGGAGATCAAACTCCGCCCCGATCACAACACCGGGATGTCAAGTCATGCCCCAGCAACTCTAGGATGTCAACTCAAGCCCCGACAACAACCCTGGGAGGTACAATACCCCCGTTAACAACACCGGGAGATCAAAATCCACCCCGACCATAACAACGGGATGTCAAGTCAACCTTCGGCAACACCGGGATGTCAAGTCAAACCCCGGCAACAACCCCAAAAGGTATAGAAGCCCTGGCGACAACCCCGGGAGACCAGATTAACCTTCAAAGATAGCCCTGAAGCATCAAATCATCCCCAAAGACATCCCTGGGAGACCAAATCAACCTCGAAGACAACCTTGAGGAAGAACAGAGTCGGCTGAGATTAAACCTTGGAGACAACCCCGAGAAAACAGTCGAAAACCTTGCCAATACAAGAGACAACCCCTGGAAGGGAAAAACGGTCATTTTACCAACTTAAAGTCAAATCAAGTCAAAATCAAGCCAAATTAATGCAATGAGGGTCAGAAAGAGCCATAACATCGATCCCGAGTGAAAACAACACAAGACAGTTCAACGGATAAACTGTGAAAAAATGAATATCTGGTTATAAACCCATCTTCTTTGATTCAAAAAAGGTCAAATCCCATGTCATTGTGTATCTCTCGAAAAGGGCTTTTCGGAAAGGTATAACATGCCTCAAACGGAAGCCCGGATCAAAAGTTATGAAGATTCAAAGCATACCCAGCGTTGGTCAGAGTGCACGTACTTCGAGACAACAGAACCCACGGGAGTGGGCCCCACTCGAGGAGCCGCAGGTAGACTTGCGGCTACCACGACTGCACCCGCTACCATTTTGGTCTATAAATAAGACCCCCCACTCTTGCAAAAAAAGAGAAAAAAAATAGGAAAACGCTTTGAAACTCCGCCCATTTCGACCCTTATCCCTACTTCTAGTACTCCAAACTTTAATTTTATTCTTCCAATATGTTTGCATACATATATTCTACAACATATCAAAAATTAACTGGTGGAAACGTCCATTTGAAGCCCACCGAGTGGTAAAGAGCTCGTGGAGCAGTCCATAGTAAGGTTTTTTACGATCAGAAGTTATTTCCTACTTCATTACATATATGTGAACGTGCATATAAAGTTTCATCTTTTGGTTTTGCCCGGATTTCAAATCCGTGGCCATTTTAGCTTACTTTTTAGTATATATATGTATATATATATATAAGTTTTTCTTTGTTTGCACAGCCTGGATTGCTAATCTAAGGCTTTTTACCGTTTATATATATATATATATATATATATATATATATATTAGTACTATTTCGTTTGGCCAGGATCGCTGATTCGTGGCCTTTTTCAGCTTTATTATATACTCCCTCCGTCCCAAGATAAAAGTCCTGGTGAACTTTTCATGCATATTACGAAGAGGAATGAAATGATAAAATTACCCATAATAATATGTCATTAATCATTTAATTGTATATATATATACATATATATACTATTTCTTGAAATTCATCGCAAGTGCTCAATAAATATTGTTGTGTTTCCATAAAAATAGGCATAATCAATTTTCCATAGAGAAACTCCACATTCAATTCTCATAAAACTACTTCTAATAATCTGTGCATACATACAAAAAGAATTTGGCGCACAAATTTTTACTGAAAAACCAAATTGAATCTATCCACACTATGTAATCATATTTTCCATAAAGCTTACAAGGATTATGCTCCACTAAAATCTGGCGCAAAAAATTTAAATTGAAGCAAATTTTAAATATGCAAAACTCAAATTTCATATTGTTCGCCAAATGAAAATTTTAAATGGGGATTTCATCTATAAAAAACATACAATTATACTCATAATCATCTACCTGGAGTATATCATAACACCAATATCATGAAAAATCTTTCTAACGATCAAAGGCGAGTCATCTACGAAATATTATTGAAGCACAACAAAAATGGAAAATTGAAAAAGGGTTCAATTGCATCTACAGCTTCCCAATTTTTAGTAACTACCAAGACAATTAGTTGCATATGGAAGCGAGGACAAAACTCAAGCGTAACCGGTAACATCTATGTTAGTTCAAGACGTATAGGAAGGGTTGGTGGAAAACGAGTTCAAATTAATTTCAATAAAGCTTCGGATATTCCACTTAGTCGAAGAACAAACATAAGGTCACTTGCAAGTGCTATGAGTTTATCAAAGTCCACTCTTCACCGAAGGATTAAAGAAGGTAGTTTAAGAGCACATTCAAATGCTATAAAACCAACATTAACACATGAAAACAAGAAAGCAAGACTCAAATTTTGTTTATTAATGGTTGAACAAGGTACTCCTTCTGAAAATCCAATTTTTAATCGTATGTATGATTGTGTTCACATCGATGAAAAATGGTTTTATATGACAAAAATTGCCGAACGATATTATCTTCTTTCGGATGAAAATAAGCCTTTACAGACTTGCAAAAGTAAAAAGTTTATAACCAAAGTAATGTTTTTGGCTGCAGTTGCTCGTCCACAGTTTGATGAAAATGGTAATGAAATTTTTTCCAAAAAAATCAGAATTTTCCCATTCATTTGTAAGGAGCTTGCTAAGAGGAAAAGTAAGAATCGAGATGTCGGTACCCTAGAGACAAAACCGATTTATCCAATAACACAAAAGGTTTTTAGATCTTACTTGATCAAAAAAGTGTTACCTTCAATTAGAGAAAAATGGCCTTCTTCAAGTGTCAGAACTCCTATTTTTATTTAACAAAATAATGCCAAACCACATGTGCGTATTGATGATGCTGAATTTTTGGAACATGTGGCAAGAGATGGATTTGATATTCATTACAGTGTCAACCCCCCAACAGTCTGGATATGAATGTTCTTGACCTTGGTTTTTTTAGAGCCATTCAAACTCTTCAACACCAAGAAGCTCCTACAACTATTGACGAATTGGTAGCTGCCGTAGAGAAGTCGTTTGATCAATTCTCATCAAAGCGTCTCAATTATGTGTTCTTAACTTTGCAAACATGCATGGTTGAAGTAATGAAGGTGTTTAGTGGGTTTGATTACAAAGTGCCATATATGAACAAGGGCGGGCTAGAAAAAGATGGCAATTTCCCAACTAGCATCCAATTTGAACGGAGTGTGATATATGAAGTTATTTTGCATCTCCAAGAACCATAATTAAATCTTATTCTAAAATTGTTTTTTTCTCTTTCTTTTTCCAATGGTATTTGGTTTGTCTTTAAGTTTCATGTTTATTTTCTTGTTATTTTGCATCTCCTATTGAATTTAAGTTTTCTGTTTTTTTCTTCAACCATTGAATTTTGCTATAGTACTTAACTTTGTAGACATAAAATCAAAGATTCAACAAAAAAGAAACTCATGTAATTACTCCAAAAATACAAAACACTTGCCCAAATTTCATTAATCATTTCACTTAAAGGATGGATACTTTCCAAAATTACATAACCAACAATTATTTTGATTATCACAGTGTGATTAGCGGATTTCCATCATCTCGATATTTTTTTCATATTTGCAACTTCTTGTTCTAACAGTTCAATTTTTTCTTACATGGATGCCATTTTTTTGTATAGTTCAACCATTTCTTGATCATCATTTGTTTTCTCATCTTCATCTTCATTTTCCAGAATACCAAGGAGAGCTCGTGCTCGTTTCATCGACTTCTTGGATGGCATTTGAATACTATTGTCCATCTCATATTCAAAATTCTTTTTGCAATCTTTTTCATTCATTGCTGCAATAGCAAAAATCAAAGGTAAAAAGAAAGTGGACCTTAGAAGATGTTTTACAAGAAAAAGAAAAAAATAAAAAGTAAACTATCTTACCTTGTCCAAAAAATCTCTGCGAAAGTTGTTAACAGTCTTCAAATTGGTATTCCTGCATGTAAACATGCAAATCCCATTCAAGTATGCAAAAGCGTTAATGTTTTGTTGTATTCCATATATGCATGTAGAAGCTATAGTTTTATAGGAGAAGAAAAGAGTTTCCAACGTGCATGGTGGGAATAAAAAATCAATGAAACAAATTAAGTGCATGAGATTTCCAATGTAGGTGAGAGAGTGACTTCCTAGTTTTTCAATTCAAATATTTTCAGCACATAACTAATTATACTTATTGAATAAGGATAGAGAATTAGAATAAGAAAAATATGAGATATTTAATGCTAAGGGTATAATAAGAAAAATTGTGTAAAAGTTTGGTTATTAAAAGAAAGTGGACATTTAACATGGGACTACCCAAAATAGTAATAAGGACTTTTATCCTGGGATGGAGGGAGTATATAACTGACTATATATATACTAACTTTCAATTCAGTAGGGCTTGGATTGCTAATTCGTGGCCCTTTTACTGCTTTTATATATATAACTATATATATATAATTATTCTGACTTCATTTGGCCTAGATTGCAAATTCGTGGCCTTTTTACCGCTTTTATAAATATATATATATATATGTATATATATATATATTTACATTTCTGTCGAGCTTGGATTGCAAATTCGTGGCTCTTTACAACTTTTATACATATATATATATATATTTACATTTCAGTTGAGCCTGGATTGAAAATTCGGGGCTCTTTACAGCTTTTAGAAATATATATATTTACATTTCTTTGTGGGGCCTGGATTGAAAATCTGTGGCCCTTTACAGCTTTTATATATATAATTATATATATATTCTTTACTCAATATGATTAAATATTTGCTTGAAATATTCATTTGATATGAATCTGTACTGATGTCAAATCTAGCCCTTTATAACTTTCAAACGGTTCAAAATCGGTCAAACCAGAACCGGGAAGCTAGAATGGCTAAGATTTATTTAAATCTAGTATTTTTCTAGCTTTCTAAATATTAAAGCAACTAAGTGACCCTAGATCCATAACTAGCGAAAACGGGAAGCTTTGGCTACGCGCAAGCAAGGATTTAACTGACGAATCCTTTGTTTTACGACGTCTAGAGTACAGTTTGCATTTTCTGTGAATATCTGTGTTGTGCAGGTTTTCTCGGCCATTTTCTGTGAGCCTAGGAATTGTTGGATGAATGATCAAACTGACCTAAATCTGATTCCCACGATGGACAACTCCACAATGTAAACACATCCTGCCAGTTTTTCTGTAAAATGTACATCTGAGGGACCTTAGATCGGTTATCCGGATTTAAGGTCTCAAACATAGTGAAATATGGTTTGTAGTGCTAGAGTCACTTGAATGGCTGTTATACCCAAAAAAAGACCAGCACTTATATATTCATTCTGTGGTCGAGGATGTTTCACATCCCTACAATAAACATCCAAATCAAAACCAAAGGCTGAACATAATAAAAAATAGAAGTATCAATATGTTTCAATTCCTATGCGAGCGAAAGGGTTTGAAAACCACCTTTCAAAACGTCATTTTCATATCTTGTCTAAAATGGATTTTTTAAACAAATCAAACCCTTCGTATATAGGTCCAACGAAGTATGGCACCACTTTCCAAACAAACAAGTGTAGGCTCAATTACTTCCAACATATACACACATTACAATTAAAAAGGGAAATATTGAAAAGATGCGGTAACTGTGTTTCACGGAAGTCGGGGGGTGCCTAACACCTTCCACCTGCTTAACCAAGCCCCTGAACTTTAAGAATCTCGATTTCTAGGCCAAGTTTTGACAGCATCCAGTAAATTGGGCCTACTTGCAAAAAATCAAACAAAACTCGATTGAGTTGGTACAACCATTTCAAAATATACCAACTGGCGACTCTGTAAACCTTTTAAATCATCGACATGATACATGATGGCCTTTTCTTAAAAATTTCACCCATCATAAAACAGATAAGACAAATAAGGGTAGGAAACAAAATAATTTAGGGAGAGGAAGATCTGTCCAAAAGCGATAAGATTTTTTCCCGACGTCGACAAAAAGTACAGGATATTGGGGCATAAATACCCAATGACTAATAAGGCGGTTGTAACTCAATGTCAAAATCCTCCAGAAAGGTGCTTAGAATCATCAAACTGATCAACTCGGGGCAAATCACCTTGGGTGGGCGTATCCTGCATGTCTGAGCGATGAGGCATACCCTGCGGATCTGGGCGATAAGTGTCTCTTACACCCCCAGACTATAAGTAAATGGATCACCTCCATCGGTCAGAACCACCCGTACCTGAGGGTCCAGCCCCATGAGAACCACCAGTGCCTGAGGGTCAGCCTCGTGATCCTGAGCAACAAAAGTACCAGCTATTTAAGGATCCCCCTCCCAGATAACGACAATACGTCGACATCTGCTACCAACTGACGTCTCAAATCAGCTATCTGAGTCTGATGAGAAGACTCCTGGAAGCTATGATATCCAGTCAATCATCATAAGAGACCCAGGAACCATATCTTCTAGAAACTGGGTATCTCGGGTCAGAGATCCTATCATGTGTGGGCCCCACCAAGTGGAAAAATCATCAGACGTGATAAGACCATTTGACAAATGAAACCCCTCGTACCCAGCAGTGGGAAATCACTGCGGCCGACTAAGATAAGGCCAGAATCGCTAAGCTAGAGGAAGGAAAAGAAGGAGGATCTCCCCACTAATACATCTAAAAACACTCTCCCGAGGTAAAGCTCCCAACCTCCTTCAAACCAGGAATGGAATCTGGCGAGTAGATAGATAATACCTCCGGCCCTATCGGTAGACCATCCTTGAACCCCTCAGATAAGTGCTCTATAGAATAAGGGACCCAAACTATATCTGAAGCCCTCAATTGTCTCCAGCTAAAGACAGGCATGAGGGAAGCCCTCCTCAACCAGGACCTCTAATAACGTAGACTGATGCCATCTACGCCCTTGAGGATAAGTGTCCAAGCCATAATAGAGATAGGGCGAAGACAAGGAAGCCTCTCATAAGCCCAGAACTATTAATCCAAAGAACCCGACATTAGTCATGAGAAAGATAAACCAATCAAATTCAAACAAGTGAAATTTAGTCAAAATGACTCACTAGAAGAAACAGGTAGAATCTGACCCAGGCGTCGGTGACTCCCTCGGATCGCAATCGCATCCCGTGAAGAAAGAGAGCGAATGTCAAATATCCCCAATCGTAGTCCCCAATGCAGTATACATCCCAAACATCCCCTACTAAGCTAAAGGGAATAGTGGAGGAGTTGTTCACAATGAAAGAACCCCTCATAATGGTCAGGAACAGACGTCGTAAGATGCGATCTCTATCCCTCAAATCAGCAGGTAATGGCTGTTGTAGAGTGCCTCGAGCAGCATCGATGCTCAGACATCCAGACAGAATATTATGAACCTTGAAGGCCCGCTCCTGAGAAGAAAACCCCAAAAGGGTGCGAACTCTGTCGGAGTGATACCAATCTCCAAGGGCACTCTGTCCCGAGTAAACTTCAGGCCTGTGATATATCTCTAGTCCATGGGTGTCATCACAACCTCGTAATCCAGCAGATGGAAGGACTGACTGTGATGGAACCATATCTCTGATAAAGCTCGTAGTAGCCCCACGGGCAGCGACGGGGAGCAATGGTGAAGAAAGCCTGGAAAGTCCCAAAAAATCCACTATAGCCTGGTACTCGAGATGAAGAGAATGATATAAAGAGTATATACTAAACTAGTTACCCCTGGGCTTGGTAAACTCTAGGACCTGCATGACCTAAGGTTAAGAAAACCAGTTGCAGACAGAAAAGAGAAATTAAGACAATTAATGAAAAGATCATATACCTCATTCACCTACAAGTGAATAAAGGGATGGCGGCTCAGGGTCCGTACCCAGCAAATTAGGAATGGAAACCTGAATGCCAGGAAGAAATCAGGACACAGCAGGGGCTGGGGTTGGAACCTCAGGCTCAAGGATATCCTCCTCTTCCAAATGAGGTTGGTCCTCACCAAAAGGATGCAGAACTGGGTCAATCAACCGCTGAACCTGCCTACTAATCCGTGAGGTAAGAACGTCAGAGGGAGGCCTCGGCCGACGAACTCCAACTAAACCCAGTAAGGTGAAGAGCGTCTAAGTCCCGCAGAATCCATACCTGAACAATGAGTTCGTAGGAATTATCAAAGAAAAGTTAGGTATAGTCCTACCCTTATCAAATTTCAAATTTAATCCCCGAAATATAATTTAGGTCATCACATCATGCATGTCTACATGTGTCGTTATATGTGTACATCCTTTTTCAACTCGCATCCTAGCATATCTACATATGTATCTAGGACCCTAACATCTAACTCATGAATTTTTTTTGCCAGAGTTTCCCCTATAAAATAGACTATCCACATGCCTGAAGCATGCATTAAACCACCCTATGAGGGTACACCATCACAGCCAAACAATTAAATAGCACTTTAAACTGTTGTTCTAATACATAGCTAGAATGCATGTCTAGACTAATTGATAAATTGTAATATGTCGCATCCATACGGTCCATAAGATGATACGTAAGCATGCATTGCATTATAACATGTCCATCAAGCTATCTATGCATATATGTTTGATATAATGCGTTTAATGAAAGAAATATGGTTTTTCACCGATGAAAAAATGAAAAAATGGAGTCTATACGTTACCCATAGTGTGTAGAAGAGATGTACGGTGACGGATCGCTCCAAATCAAGCCCGAATAGAGTAGATCTGAGATGGGGCTAGAATTTTTCAAAGAGAATGCAATAAAACTCGAATCGAATGAATGAAAATGAGCCTTCCCGAGGGTATAAACCCGGTCACAGACAGCCTCAACCATATATGCTCTAGCCGCATGTATAGGTACGACAACCCTAAGTGGGTCCCCAGCTTCCCGTTTGGTAGAATGTAGTTCGAAACGTGTTATTTTGGGTCCAAAGAGGTCACTTTCCTTAAGAAGGCACCCTTTCGGGTCAGTTTTAGACCCCGAAAACCCTAAAAACCCTCCAAAAAGGCAAGAAATTGGTACAGATTAGAAATCCTGACTTTAAACACCGGAAGACTAGAGAGTCAGTCAAAATAAGTAATCCATCTCAGAATCCACCTGCATCTACCCCGGTGAGGGTATCGGCTAAACCCTGATATAGAATCCATCAGCATTAACCCCGGTGAGGGTATCGGCTAAACCCTGATATAGAATCCATTGGCTACAAACCAGTGAAGGCATCGGCTCAACCCTGATGATAGAATCCGTTGGCAACAAACCTATGAAGGCATTGGCTCGACCCCGATGATGTAATCGTTGGCCATAAACCAATGAAGGCATTGGCTCGACCCTCGATGATGTAATCCTTTGACTACAACCCAAAGCAGACGGTGGCACAAACCCCCGATGATAGAATCTGTTGACAACAACTAAGTGAAGACATCGACTCAACCCCCGATGATGTAATCCGTTAGCAATAAGCCAAGGAAGGCATTGGCTCGACCCCCGATGGTTTAATCGTTGACTACAACCCAATGCAGACGGCGGGACAACCGCTGATGATGTAATCTGTTGGCAACAAACCAATGAAGGCATCGGCTCAACCCCCGATGATGTAATCGTTGGCCACAAACCAATAAATGCATTGGCTTGACCCCGATGATGTAATCTGTGACTACAACCCAACGCAGACAGCGGCATAACCCCCGATGATAGAATTCGTTGGCAACAACCCAGTGAAGGCATCGACTCAACCCTCCGATGATGTCATTCGTTGGTAAAACCAAGAAAGGCATCGGCTTAACCCCCGATGATAGAATCCGTTGGCAACAAACAAGTGAAGGCATCGGCCCGACCCCTGATGATGTAATTTGTTGATTACAACCCAACGCAGGTCGACTCAGCCCCTATAAAGTAATACGTTGGCTAGAACCCA